>JZKD02S0283435.1:4272-35037 GCA_000966675.3 Picea glauca | reverse complement strand
CCAAGGGAATTTTCCAAATTGTCAAACCACTCTACTCTACATGCCCAAGGTGAGGACAGAGGAGGGATTTTCAGAGTTGAGGCACGGTTTGGAGTCTGAAGCAAGTTATGAGAAGCTTGTCGACCTCGTCCCCTCGAGCATGTACCCCTCACATTCTACCATGACGCCCCACACTTGATTTTCCTCTCTGTCGCGACATCGGGAAGAAGACCAGGAGAGGAGGGGAGAAAATGAAACAAAGGTGGAGAGGAGGGATGAGCAGGAAACGGTGGTTAAGCGGAGGGATAAACTCGAACCAGAGGTGGAGAAAAACTTGAGTGGAAATGTGACTGCGAGGAGCGAAAGGCGAGGGGTGCGAATGAACGAAAGACTCCACCGACGCGGAAAAAATCCATCGATCCATAGCTTATGATGGGACTGGTTGGGAGGCCATCCCATCACATTAATGACCTCAGTGAGCTGGATCTCCATAGCCATAATTGGCTCTGTGCGAAGTTGGTAATGGGGGTACGTCGATCGAGAGGTTAAATGCATGGCTTTAAGTGTTGGGCAAGAGTGCAGTGTGCAGTGGCTTGGTGTTGAGTCGGTTATGGCCAGGTGTCCTCCCACTTGTCCACTCGCACGATGACCTCAGTGACACCCCATCCGGGGACACAACCCTTTAATATTAAAATAAATCTAAAAATGAAAATGTAAAAAAAAAAAAAAATGTTTACGTGCAATTAGGATGGGGCGTGAGAAAGCTTGGTTGGGTGAGACGATTCTAAGAATTGCACCCTCGTCGCCCTTGACTCACCCTTGTGTAGGAATCATGCCTCTTTTTAAAATTCATTTGGTTTTTTAATATTTTGTTGCAATTAATTAATTAATTTGTTTTTAAATATAATATTTAATTGACTTTCTCTTTTTTCTAATAATTTGTTTTTTTCAATTTTTTTAAACATTTAGAAAATGGAAATATATAATTTTTAAAATTTTCAAACATTTAGAAAATGAAGATATATAATTTTTTTTTTTTTTTAAGAGAGGTGTAAGTTTTTTTAATTTAATTTTTTCTTTTATTTATTTAATTTTTAAATTAGTTTTAAATTTATTAAATGGTATCTTTTCCATGCACATATAAGTGGATCAAAACCCATCTCCATGTCCTTTAAATTTAAAATCCTACAAGGGACAACTCAATTGGCAAGTGTCGTGATATGAAGTTCCATGAAGTTTCGAGTTCAACTCCCCCTGACTTATCTTGTGTGTTGTGTATGGGGCATCGTGGGCACACATGGAGTTTATATTGGTAGCAGTTGGATAACACGACCACATGTAACACAAGTACGTGCCCAACTAGTTACTGATTCTTCCAGACATATAAAAAATAATAATTTTAAATTAAAGTTTTATTTATTTGCTTATTTGTTTTTTTTTCTTAATCTTTTTAGGCATGTTTTTCTCTTAATTTCAATGTTTTCTTCTTTTTATTTTTTATAAATTTTTATGCAATAATATTAGATTTTTTTAGACATGGTATAAAAAAAAATGTTGCAATTTTAAGTTTAAAAAAGAGGGTGTAACTAATAGCACATCTTTTCGATTTGAGGGTTAATTTAAAGGCTTAGGTGCAACAATGCTAGTTGTTAAGGTCATGGTTTCAAACAAAATGTAACTTTTAACCTCGAAGAAAGAAGAGTGCAATTCTAAGAGAACCACTTTTCAATTTGAGAGTTGATTTTAGGATTTTGGTTGTAATGGCACCAGTTGTTAAAATTACAATTTCGAACGAGTTATAATTTTAACCTCCCCACAAAAGAGGTAATTATGTGAGCACCACTTTTGATTCAAGGGTTTATTTTAAAGTTTTGGTTGCAAAAATACCAGTTGTTAAGGCCACAGTTTCAAACAAGTTATAATTTTAATCTTGAAAAAATGGTGGTTTTATGAGCACCAATTTTTTCTTCAGGGGTTGATTTTAAGGTTTTGGTTGCAATGGTACGAGTTGTTAAGGCCCAAACAATAATTTCAAACAAGTTGTAAGTTTTATCCCCCTCCAGAAAGGATGATTATAGGAACACCACTTTTTGATTTGGGAGCGACAACAAATTCTAAATGTGACCTTTAAAAAAGAAAACTTTTAAAAGTTATTGTCAAGTTAAAAACTACATTTTGTACCAACATATATTTATTGTGTATCTAAAGTTGTACCAATATTAACTCAAAACATTTCTCGCAATGCCATTTCCATGATGGAACTAGAATCTTCTTGAATACATCACTTCACTTCCACTATAGATCTTAATGAAATTAAGAAATTCTGATTTTAACGTGATTCTTAAAACCTCACATTTTGATTTGAAAATTAGTTTTAATATTTTTAACTTCAAAAAATAAAAATTGTAAAGTTAAAGTTATCTTTTCAAAAAATAAAAATTGTAGAGTTAAAGTTATCTTTTAAAAATCACAATTCTAATCAAACCAACAACTACATTATAACATCTTCAAATAAACAATAAACATATTAAATACAAATGTACACTACTATAGTATTCAAATTCATATTCTTCTATCTTTTTTCAAAATATTATTTATTTATTTATTTTCTATTTCGAAAAAAATCATGGCTAATTTTTTTTTCTCTCTTTTGAATTTCATTTTTCATGAAATATTTGTATTTACATGGTAAAAATGAAAAATTTATACCATAATTACAAACTTAATTCCCTTTCATTAAACCCATGATTCTAGGCATCGGGTCCTTGTGTGGACAGATAAGTGCATTGTCAATGGTAATGTAATTGTAAAAATTGATATCTATTACATTATTTCTATAATCAATCCTTAAAATAATTTGGATTTTTTTACTTGTAATAGGGATGCTCACAAGTTTATTGCTATGCGTGCGTGTAACTTTTAGTAAAAATAGTTTTTTCTTATAGTGTTGGGATAATGGATCTGAAATGGATACAAACAAATGAATGGTTGTAAGATTTGGTATCTGTAAGAGAAATTTGGCAATTCATGAAGGTTAACAAACTATGCAAATCAATGCAATGTAAAAGTTGAATATGATAAAAGGAAAAGAAATAAAAATTATAATAAATAAGAGAAAATAAAATAGGAGAGAAGGTCGAGGAATGTGAAACAAAGGGTCATGGTTGTTGGTCTTCCCATTACCCTAGCTCCCCATATTTTCTCTTGTAATTTCACTCCCTGAGTATCTTTTTAACCAAGAGAGGAAGAGGCATAGAGAGACATGGAAGCATTGTAACTAGAGATTTCCAAAATGAAACATTGAGCCCCCATTCAAAGTTGGTTTTGCCATTTGGGTTTCCAGGGTAAAAATTTCCGAGCTCATGGTGAATGATTGTGCTTGATTTCATTGTTGTACAAATTTTATGTGTGAGATTATTGATGTTCTTATGTTTAATGGGCTACTCTTACTACTATTAATGGGTTAGTGTGATGAGTTTCATATTTCATTTGATAACTTACAATGAAAACATGGTTTCTTCCTTATATAGAATGGATGCCAACAACTTTGGAATTTCCATCATCCAATTCCCTTCGAAGTCTAATATCAATGGCTATTAGAAACTATATATTACAAATGTTCAAGAAGTTGTTAAATCCCTCTTTTATGGTCGTTGGAGTTTTTCTCTCACCTGCAAGCCACCACTCCACTCCCTAAGATAAATTTTATTCGTTGGTCATGTCTTCACTCCCCCATATGCCATATGCATCCCCTTGGCTAGGTTTCTCATTTCTAGGAGAATTCTTTGTTCGTTGAACTATAATTTCATGCCTAGGGAAAATTGATTGCTCCCTGGGTTGTTTTCTTTCACCCACATAGTTGTACGACGATCGTACAAACCGTACATGATTTGTGTGAGCTACATATCTCTCCCTGGGTTGCAATTTCTCATTCCTTGGCCAATTTTACTTGTTGTCCGACTCATTACATAGCTTGGCCAGCTTAATTGATTCTCTAGTCGATTTTCTTATTATATTGGGCCGACTTTAATTCACAAGTCGAGTGATCTATCACGGGGACGACTTACTCCTCAATTAGTGAACTTAATAGACTAAGTTGACTTCCACATAATACTAGATGACCTTTGCATTGTAGTGGTCACTAAAGTGGGCACTTGTTTGGTTGTAACATGCATCAATAGGAATCTCATATATTCCCACCTAAGGATTTAAAGGATCTCTAATAAATACATATTTTCCTTCATTAAATTTTAGATAGAGATTTTCAATTGATTTCACAATACCCACATATAAGTTTTCAAATTAATTTGCATAGAAAATTCCTTAGGATCGTATCCTCAAACACTCAAAATAACATGGTTGAAGTGATCACGATGGTGAATTCAAGACACATAAGGAAGCTTCATAACATCTGCACTTGCAAGAAGAGCTTGAGTTGTCCATTTTGCAAGTTTGTTGACATTGTTCTTGAGCTTAGTTACGAAAACAACACCTCTTTTATTGAGCTTAGATTGAATGAGAATGTTCATTTTGATGCTTGTCTTTTCACGAAATAATAGCACTAGAAATTGCAATTTTGTGGGTCTTCTTGAAGTGAAATGGCATCCTCACATTTATTTAATGATTTGGATCGTTACTTCATTGTGAGGCATTTTCTTCCATCATTGAAGGAAGTTGGTTGTAAAGAGTAGTGTGCATATTTCCTTTATGGAAATTGAAGCACAATCCACTTAGATTTCATAGTCCACTTAGATTTGACACTGCATATTGGTCTTGGCACCTTAGCAATGAAACCAAACCTTAGAGTCAAGAATCAAAACCATTTGGTGTATGCTTCCTTGGTGTTTAACAACAAAGAGAAATTCATTTTGTTTGTTGATGATCAACAATAGAGAAACAAATTAGAGCCTATTTAATATTGACACTATTAACTAGTTGATGTGTGTAGGTTTCAATAGACAATAATGGGGAGTTGATTGACATGTTGCAGACCTTATAGCCATCAAATGAACATATAAGAACATATATCTTTGTACAAGGAAAAGGAAAGAGGAATAATAACCTTTATGAAGGTAAAACACTTTGTATAAGTCTGAGACTAAGACATTAAGTAAAGTTATGCAAAGGATCCATGCTGGTGAAATGAGTGGGCTATAAGCCCCTCATTTACAAATCATAAGGTATCAGAGAAATTGTATCATTGACCATGACACAACTACTAGTACTTTGAAGAGAACATTGCAAACCCTAGCATGGGTAAAGGAAACAGAGAGAGGTTGGAAGACTTGAGGGTCGCC
The DNA here is from genome assembly GCA_000966675.3 of Picea glauca. Lineage (NCBI taxonomy): Eukaryota > Viridiplantae > Streptophyta > Pinopsida > Pinales > Pinaceae > Picea > Picea glauca. The sequence continues at coordinate 29,761 of JZKD02S0283435.1, read as the reverse complement.
AATGCTCAAATTCAAAATGAGAACCAAAAATTGAAGGATCAGGTCCAGATGTTCAACTAAAGGATGAAAAATATGGAGAAGAACCTTGAGAACTCTACTAAATTTCTACCATTGCTAAAGAAGAAGTTTGATGCAAACCAAGACTCCTTCACTGCATTCATGATAGATTGGGAAAAGCATAGAGTGCAGTTTGTACACTTGGAAAAATAGGTCATTCAGTTGGATATATAGCAAGAAGAAGGGATCACCCAGATGATGGTACAGTCACAAAAAGAGTTGGAAGAGAAGCAAGAGGAATTGGGAAAGCTCTAAGAAGCTATCCAAGGACACTAGGAAACAAGGATACTTTCAATTGTTACTAGTGAAGCCAACACCACGATCAATACCAATTTGGTAGTTTCACTTTTCGTAGACATTTCTCAAGAGTAACTTGGTGAATTTGAAAATTGTAACGAACCTCCCGTTTCGTCACAACACAAGCCTCACATAACAAGTGCGATTTTTTATTTTTTTTTTGTGTGTGAAGGTAACGATGTCATTATACTCGATAATGAAACACGATGACGAACAAGGCACAAGCCACTCACACAACAACAAAAACAGGTCGACCCAACATAGTAGCACATCAATCACCTGGAAGCAATGTACGAACTGAACCGACAAGAATAAAAATGACTACCCGCCTGTCCTACCTTGTAATGGTTAGGACCTTCAGAACACATAAGCAATGCTCAAGCCCAGGTTCCCATCGATTTTGACCATTTAAGGTCTCAAGGATGACGACTGTTCTGAGGAACAAGGAGGTGTCTACATCCCACCCAAAACAACAAGTCCAAGCCGACTAAGCTAAATGACAACATCATGATCATCCATGCACAACCATCATAAAAAGGACACATGTATCTCGAAATTTCACGGCGATCGAGAGCATTATCACATTTGTGCATTATAATACAATTTACAAAACACCAATTACCTATCTAATTTAACAAGTCTAAGGTTTGCAATCTAGTCTTCGTTCTCCTTACAAATTTTAATATTATTACCACCTAAATGAACAATTCCATATTAATCCACATCTTCGCCCAACTAGCTATTACTTGAACAATCATATTAACAATCTTAAAGTAATTTCACTCCCTAAATGGAATAAGATATTCCTATGTTTATGTGCAAGTCAATTTATTTTTCTTTACAATGGTACTTAGCATTTATGGACCTACTAGAAAAACCATAAAAGGAAATAACTTAATACCTCAAGTCATTAAGAAGTTACCATTTTCCTTTCTTATACCAATTTAATTAGATATCAATTCCAAAAGTGAATCTATCCCCTATCCCTTTTTATATTAATTTATACACATCTAAAAGATCATGAACCTTCCCCTCTTCTCAATAATAAGATATAATTATTGATATTAAAATTTTACAAAACACTTGAAATTTTTCAAATGATAAATCTAAGTATTGCATTATTTGGGACTTGCTAGAATAAATCAATTAAACATAAGCTCATTTACTTAACACACTTATTTGAGCACACTCCCTAAACATCTAAGTCTTAATTTAATAGTGAAACCGAATTGATATGACGTAGTTACTTTACATACCTTCTTAGCACTATTTCTACAATGTATAAATCTGGCATTAATAAAAGCTATGAGTCTATCATTAAAGGCCGAGTGTGAGCATGAAAGCTCTGAGTACAAGGCAAGGAGGAGTCAGAATCTAAGGTCTACATCGAATCATGAACGCAGACAAAGATAGACATCTGTAAAATGTTAAGCCACGGATTACCGAATCACTGTCCCACGCAATAATTATTAATGCTATTTAGAGATGGAAGGAAGCTCTGTAAAAATGGAAAAACGTTGTATAAACCTGGGATTCAATGCAGTTACCCCAACTCGAAATCCAGGTGTGAGTTAAGACTCAATTAGCGCTCATCAGAGGGTGGATATGTGAACACTGCTTTAAACCATCTACAGGATTAAAACATGGTTATCACAACTTGCAATTCAGGTCCGTTGGGCAGGTTGACACAGACTAAATCATGAACAACATTATAGCATATGGTTTAGATAGCCATAAATCTATACTACACCAAAACTTATTAACATCTTGTTTTTTTCGCAACGCACCATTATCAATAAATAAAATATAAAAAATTTAGAAAATATACACTTTCGTTTCTAACAGAGTGGTATAATCATCCACTTTGGTATGTCCATAATTTTAGAACTGGTTTGGGCCCTGGACAGTAAAAAGGTAAATTGCCAAAAGTGAATGTTGTCGCTAAAATGGTAGGCGGGTGATATTTAGGCATATGGAAATCGCAAGAATCCAGCAATGATTCTGCCAGGTATCAAGGGCGCAGTAGTAAAACTTCAATGCAGTCTCAGTCATGATTTCCAAGAAGAGTGTGATCAATCGAAAAGGGAAAATTGCCATCTAAAATTTCTGAATGGTGGTAAGTTTTCTGTCTCGAATTGGGCGGACAGTTTCCAAGTGAAGTCGTGGCTAAGGTAAGGTGGTAGAGGGGAGCCTTAATCAATAAAAGAAACGTTGCCACAGCTAAAAAAAAAAAACCCTGTGTAAAAATGTTCAACGCAGACCCAAACGATTTAAATTCTGTCATTGGGTGGGCAAGGCCGAGATAAATTCGTCTTGAAATAAGGTGAAGTGCAGGGTAAGACAATAGAAAGGATTTTCATAAAGGTGTGAGCAATCGCTCTAATATTAAACACTGTCCGACTTACTGTCCATAATGAACTGTCGAACGCAGTCCAAGGGAGAAAGGAGTTTGCAGAGTTTCAGCAAGATGATGGTATTGTGTTTTATCTCCAATTTCCCCACCAATTAAAAGGGAGAATCATAGTCATCAAGGGTAAAGGAAAGAGGGTGGAATAGTAGGGTAAGTTTCATCCATAAGGGTATTAATTGCAAAGGATAAATGCAGTCAAAAATTACCACTCAGCCACATGGAGAAATAAATAAAAACGTAGTCCAAAGCCTCGAACTGCCAATCGATTTTAGTAAGGTGCCAGGGTAAAATCGTTGGACCAAGGTGTGAAAACGGAAGGTAAAATTTTCCATAGTAAGGGAAGACCTAAAGTATAACCACCACACAGAATTTCACCGGGAAAAATCATTAAAATTGTCAACGACATTTAATTAAAAATGCAGAGATAATTCATTAAAATGCAGAGACAACACTTTACATGTGTTACATATTTACTACCACTGAGTAAGATCTTACAACCATTACATAATGACCAATGCTGAAGTAATACCCTTTTTTCATCCATCATCTATTTAAACTAGCAGAGTTAATACAGATATTTTTACATCTGTTACAAAATTACCATCGCAGAGGTAATGTTTTTACCTCCATTACATAATGACAACGCAAAATAATAAAAACAAATCAATCCACATGAAACAAATGTAGAAAGAAGTTAAATTCTTTTCACCTCTCGGGATACCAATATAAAGATGCTGACAACAGTAGAGAATGCCAGGGCCATAAGGATAACTTATCGAAGGGTTCACAGGGATTCTATCAGTCAAGGCACAGAGAAATACATAACAAGAAGGCAAGATTAACCAGATGCAGAGGCCATACTGAAGGATGCAAGTCAACAATCCGGCAAGGACATCCACAGAGGTAGACGATTGAAAGGTTCGCCTTTTCTTTACCATCCTCACACAAAAAAACAAGGCGTTGAGATCGATAGGTCTTTTAACGTTAAGGCGACGACCGTAGATCAAGCTCTTGGCCGACTGCTCAGGCGAGGACTGGTGAGCTAGGGATGAAGGATAAACAACCTCAAGGTCACAATCAACACACAGGGTGGTCACGACAATCGAGAAAACAAGGTCATAGGAGATGACAACCAATGAGCTAGGCTAAGAAAAATTTCAGATATCAATCTAAACATCCAGTCTACTTACATAATCAATATGCATATCCAATCATAAAACCTACAACAATCTACCATTCAAACGAAGAAAGTGTACCGTTTCCTGTTCTCCCGCTCCGAATGACTTCCCTCGCGCTCCAAGCTACTCCCGCTTGCCGACCGACGAGACTTCACCGATACCTCCTAGCCAATGCTAAGGGTACTCTTCTTCCCCCTTAGCCTCCCGAGCCGCAAAGGGGCCACACACACTATCCAGAGATCTCGTCTAGCTCCCAGCTCACCTCCCAAGGTTGAGCTACCACTCCTCTCCGAGTTGGGTATTCCCAACTCCCACAAGTAAATCACTCAAGTAGATATTTCTGCAATGTAACGTTACGCGAACAAAAGATGATCCTTCATCCTTCTCCTTCCTTCATTTTATAGAGTTTCAAACTTCCTTTCTTTCCTAAAATCTCATGTAATTAAAGTTTTAAAAATAAATTCCTAAAAATTCTTCTCTGTATAAGTGTCACCCATCCCCTACATTCCTCCATTAATCATTTTCTTTAATTAATCAATTATCTTATTTCCCTCACCCACCTAGAGTTACTCCTAGAATCACTCCTAGGTGTCCCCAAATTCACTTACAGGTTTTAAAGGCTTTCCCTATCATGAAGTTGCTAATTCAATTTAAAATTAGAAGGCTCTTAAATGGTAGATTCTTTTCTAAGTTGACTTTTCACTTTTTCCCTTAAGTTCCCCCTTTTCCCTTTTTATGTTACCGCTTTTCCCTAGTTTCCTAAATTTTTTTGATTTTTCCCTCTTTCTCCTTTTTAATTAGAACTCAAAAAGGCAGGTGTGGAATTTAACCCCTTTTCCCTTTTATCATTTAATTAGTATTTTTTTTTTAAATGATCAAAATGTTAAAATAATTAATTCCCCTTTTTACATTTATTACCACAGATTTTTTTTCTTTTTTTTTTATGAATAACTTAATTTCTTACTCCCTTCATGTTACAAGATTTAACGAAGGTCAAAATTATTATTTACTTTTTTTTTTTACTACTATTTTTTATTTTATAGAAGACAAAATTTTATCACTAGCGTAATTTAGACTTAGGCCTTAAATTTCGTACAGGGAGACATTTAATTAGGGAAATTATTTTTAAAAATTACTTAACATGTTATTTGTCTCAGGGCCATCTAGGTTCATCCCTCTATCATCAACAATGCAACATGCCCTTCAGGACGCACTAGGTGCTCCAAGGGTGCCACTCGCCTCATCTGTTCCTTTAGGCGATGTGCCCTTCAGGATGCACTACGTGCTCCAAGGGTGCCACTGGCCTCTTGACTGATTTGGTAGACATCAATAACCCCTGGAGTCAACACTCCGCCAGGTGAACTTGTGGGAGACTAAGGGCTTCTAAGGAATAAGGCCCCCACCTTATTGCACGCCCCTTAGAATCATTGTGAGCGACTATCGCAGTCTGCCCTCATGACATCGTGGGTCCTCTCGAACTAGGTAATCGTTAACCTACAGTTCGAGCCACGATGGGAGTGATAGTAGGATGTGGTAGGGATGCTGTCCACAACTCTCCCTCAACATCTTTGGTAGTCGTGTGTGACCCCTTTACTCCATATGTGAGTCTGGTCAACAAGCTATCGTCAACTTGCATCATCAACAAATCATGTTAGAACATATCCACATCATATCATCTAGTCAGATGCACTAATATCACAGTAAAACAATCAAACCCCAATGGCACACTCCCTGACTCGATCCAGAGTCCAAGGGGTTCCATCGATGCCTCAACATCCTCAGGGTCCAAAACCCTGCACACTCAGTAAAACCGAGTCAATAGCACCTGTCTATGTCAATGTAGTAAAACAACATGTCATCAACCCATAACGCATCGTAATCAAAGTCAAAAGTTTTAATAGCATAAAAATCTGGATCACTTGCAAGCAAGTGTCCTCAAAGAATAAGTTTGCTCAGTGTGCCAGAGCGGGATGTTACATACACCCCCTCTTGGTCTAAACTTTGTCCTGAAGTTTCACAGTATATATGTTGAAATAAAGTGTATCACAGTATCATATGCCTATCTATCAAATAAAAATGGAAACTGCTGGCGCATATCATATGCGTCCTCCCAGGTCGCCGAGTGCGGACTATAATTGTCCCACTGAACCTTGACCTGATCCACCGTTCAACGTCGTAGATGTCGAACGCGATGATCCAAGATGCAGACTGGCGCAACTGTGAGCCCTCCCTCGTCCGATACCTGCAAAGAACTCATGTCAATAACATGTGTAGGATCACTAATATAATGTCTCAAAACAGATACATGAAAAACATCGTGCATACGCCTCAAGGAATCAGGCAAGGCTAGTCGATAGGCCACGGGCCCCTTTCTTTCCACAATCTCGAAAGGTCCCACGAACCTAGGAGATAGTTTAGATCCCTTCCCAAACTTGATCGAACTCTTATGTGGTTTAACCCACAAGAAGACTTGATCGTCGACCTCATAATTGCGGTCAACACAGTGCGCTTCGGCATAACTCTTCTATCGATCATGCGCTTCTTTAATCCTTTGTCTTATTGTTTGCATTTTCTCTTCCATTTCTTGGATCGCTTTTGGTCCCACCAGGACCCTATCCTTGAGCTGATCCCAACTCAAAGGCGTCTGACATGGTCGCCCATAGAGAAACTCGAAACGCGCCATCTTAATGGTGCTCTGGTAACTGTTGTTGTAAGCGAACTCTACTAGTGGCAATAATTCCTCCCAACACTTTTGTTGGTCCATCACGTACATGCGCAACATGTCCTCGAGGGTTTGATTCGTTCGTTCAGTTTGCCTGTCAGTCTCCGTGTGATATGCAATACTAAAGTTAAGTTGGGTTCCCAAGGCCTCTTGGAAACTCGTCCAAAATCGTCCAGTAAACACCGAACCTCGATCGGATATAATCCTCTTAGGCACGCCATGCAGCCTCACAATCTCACTGATGAAAACTCTAGCTATGTTAGGTTCCTGATACATCATACGCACAGGAATAAAGTGAGCACTCTTCATCAGAGTGTCTACTACTACGAAAATCAAGTCATGTCTCCTTGCTGTCAGTGGCAATCCAACAATAAAATCCATCGAAATAACCTCCCATTTTGATTATGGTATAGCATGTGGTTGTAGTAATCCTGCTGGGTGTTTGTGTTTAGCCTTAACCTGCTGACATTATGCCTTCATTCCCCTCCAGAAGAATAAGGGTTTAAGGTCTGCCCTCATCTTCGTGACTCCCGTGTGAGCCATGTATACTGCTCTATGAGATTTGCTTAGGATCAACATCCTCAACTCGTCATTTTGCGGTACGTAGATCCAACTTTTAAACCTTAATAAACCATTTCTATCAAAAGAAATCCCTTCAAATCATGGTAACATCATTGTGTTTTGTCCAATAAAACCCTTGACCTCTTTGTACCAGTCATCGTCACACTATAAAGTGAGAATATTTTCACATAGATTCGTCTGAAGAGGCAGCACTGAAAAGATGCGTGGTCTTCAACTCAATGCATCCACCACTCGATTCACTGTTCCTTTTATGTAAGTAATCTCGAAGTCGTACTCGGTAAGCAATTCCGACCAACGTCATTATCGCACGTTCAGGTCACCTTGTGTAAATATGTGTTGTAGTCCACAATGGTTAGTATTTAGTTCAAATTTTCGTTTGACAAGATAGTGTCTCCAAACCTTCAAGGCATAAATGATGGCTAACAACTCCAAATCGTGCGTCGCGTAGTTCTCCTCATGCCTTCTCAGTTTCCTCGAAATGAAAGCGATTACTCATCCGCCTTGCATCAAGACTCTGCCTAAGCCTTCCTTGGATGCGTCAGTGCATACCAACAAGTCTGCATCCATGTCAGGGACCTTTAGTATCGGTGTTGTTGCCAACAACTCCTTGAGCCTCCGAAATGCTTCTGCGCATTTCTCGGTATCTTCAAAAACCCCTCGATGAATCGTCGATGGTATCCTGCTAAACCCATGAAGCTACGCACTTCCAGGACATTCTTTGGCACAGGCCATTCTATGATAGCCTTGAGCTTTGCTAGATCCATGGCGATGCCTTCGCCGTAGATGACATGCCCTAAGTAGTGAATCTTCGTTTGATAAAATGAGCATTTGGACAACTTCCCATACAATTTGTGCTCTCGCAAACACTGTAGTACCAAGCAGAAGTGCTCATTATGATCCTCCTTCCTCTGAGAGTAAATCAAAATATCGTCAATGAACACTTGGACGAACTTGTCCAAGTACTCGCGGAACACCTCATTCATCAAACTCATAAATACCCCTGGGGCGTTTGTCAATCCAAATGGTAAAACAATAAACTCGTAATGTCCAAACCTCGTCTTAAAGGCGGTCTTAGGAACGTCATTCTCCTTGATCTGTAACTGGTGATACCCTGATCGAAAATTGATCTTGGAGAACACTGTTGCACCCTTCATTTGATCAAACAGATCATCAATTCTCGGCAGTGGATATTGATTCTTGATCATGGCCTTGTTCAATTGACGGTAGTCAATACAAAGCCTCCACGATCCGTCCTTCTTTCGTATGAAAATAACAGGTGCACCCCACGGTGACACACTAGGACGTATCAGATCCAGGTCCAACAATTCCTTCAGTTGCATTTTCAACTCTTATAACTCCGAGGTCGACATCCGATAAGGTGTTCTTGCTATTGGTTCAGTCCTCGGTTTTAGGTCTATGGTAAACTCCAATTCCCTCTCCAGTGGAAACCCAGGTAACTCCTCCAAAAACATGTCCACAAACTCTCTCACCATCGGAAGGTGTTCTAAACCTTCTGTTACTCCCTTCTCGTTTAATGCAAGGATCGCATAAAGCTTGCACCCCTTGCGCATTCTCTTCCGAAGTTGCACGGAAGAGATGAACCTCAGGGAAACTCCCTAGTTCCGACCTACAATCACCCGTCTTTGTCCCTTGTCATCGAGCAAGCTCAACCATTTCGTATTACAGTTGAGTATCACCTCATGTGATTCTAACCAGTCCATACCAATCATGACATCATAAGATCCTAAGATCATGACGTACAGGTTGGCCCTGGTGACAAACTCTCCTAGGTTAAGGATACATCCCGAAATCTTTCCTCCAACCTTTTGTTTGGCTCCCAAAGCCATCTCCATGAAGCTAATATCATCCTGTTCGACTGCCTTTACCTTAATCCTTTTTAGCGCTGCACCAGAAATGAAACTCTCGGTAGCACCGGGATCTATCAAAATACTAAGAGTCTGGTCAGCGATGGTACCTGTCGTCTTGAGCACAATTGACTAGTGCTCTGCCTGGTGGTTATTCACCACTGCATGAATCCAATGGGCCTTGCTCATATCTCCCACGGTAGTGGGTCCGACTGATCCAGACACTCTGATCCTCTCCACAGGGCAGTCGCACTGGTAGTGTGGCTCCCCACACATCCAACATCCCTTCTTCAGCCCAGTAGTCCTGGTACCCAAAGTAGAAGATGACAACCCACCAGCCTGGAACCTTGGTCTATTCTGCTGAACATGCCTAAACTTCTGCTCCTACGGGCGACGCTACCGCTGATGTTGTGGTCCCGAATAAGGTGTTCGCTGCTGAGGCATTGGTTGTCGGGGTGTAGTGAAAGTGGATCCCCTCTGAAATCCACGATATCCCAGCGTATGTCTGGCTGTTGTCTGATGTTGCTATGCTCCAGTTGAAACCTTCCCTGATGGTCTCGCTGGAGTCCTGGTCTGACTCCCGCTGATAAGCTCCTCCTCTAATATGAGGGCCTTTTGGATGGCATCATGCAAGGTTTGAGGCATCAAAATCCTAACCTTTGCATGTAGGTTGTAATTAAGGCCGAACACGAACCTGTTGACCTTAAGTTTGTCAGTGTTAAGGTGCGGAGCATACCAGAGCAGCTCCATAAAACAGGCCTCGTACTTGGGCACTGTACGACTACCCTGTCGTAAGGCATTGAACTCATTGAGCTAACGCTCAATGAATTCCTCTGAAAGGTACCTCTCTCAGAACCGTTCCTCGAACAGTTCCCATGACACGTCTTCGACGGCCATGTTCAGCTGTGGTAGGAGTGTCTTCCACCATAGAAGAGCACTCCCCTTCAGTTGAAAGACAGCCATGCGGACCTTCATGTTGGAGATATAATCACGAAGTGAAAAGCACATCGCCATATTCTCCAACCATGCCTCGGCAGTTGCACCATCCGAGGCACCAAAGAAATCGAGAAATTTGACCTTCTCGAGTTCACGGTGAATGCTACTAGTACCGACCAGAGTGCAAGGTGGAACCTCAGTGGGTGCCGACGCCCTGGCCTCGTCTCTGTCCAAACAAATGACCAGAGCCTCGGACATGCACTGAAAATATCTCATCATTCCGACTACATCACCAACTGCTATATACTCTTGTTCGAGAACCTGCTCATCTCCCTGGGGGTTAGACCCCTCAGGCGTGGATGCTACTAGAGGCGTTGCGCCTCCTCCCCTAGCACCCCGTCGTCTGCCTCTGCGACATCCTCTAACCATGATTACCTGCACGCACACAAGTCAACTCGATCAACAACAGTATAATCAATCATATCAATGAAAGCCACAACAATCCCAAGTCGCGGGCTGAACCCGCTCTGATACCATAAGTAATGAACCTCCCGTTTCGTCACGACACAAGCCTCACATAACAAGTGCGGATTTTTTTTTTTTTTTGTGTGTGTGTGTGTGAAGGTAATGATGTCATTATACTTGACAACGCAACATGACGATGAACAAGGCGCAAGCAACTCACGCAACAACAACAAGACGACCCAACATAGTAGCACATCAATCACCTGGAAGCAATGTATGAACTCAACCGACAAGAATAAAAATGACTACTTGCTTGTCATACCCTGCAATGGTTAGGACCTCTAGGACACATAAGCAACGCTCAAGCTCAGGTTCCCATCGATTTTGAACATTTAAGGTCTCAAGGCTGGCGACTGTTATGAGGAACAAGGAGGTGTCTACATGCCACCCAAAACAACAAGTCCAAGCCGACTAAGCTAAATGACAACATCATGATCATCCAGGTGCAACCATCATAAAAAGGACACATGTATCTTGAATTTTCACGGCAATCGAGAGCATTATCACATTTGTGCATTATAATACAATTTACAAAACACCAATTACCTATCTAATTTAACAAGTCTAAGGTTTGCAATCTAGTCTTCATTCTCCTTACAAATTTTAATATTATTACCACCTAAATGAACAATTCCATATTAATCCACCTCTCCGCCCAACTAACTATTACTTGAACAATCATATTAACAATCTTAAAGTAATTTCACTCCCTAAATGGAATAAGATATTCCTATGTTTATGTGCAAGTCAATTTATTTTTCTTTACAATGGTACTTAGCATTTATGGAACTACTAGAAAAACCATAAAAGGAAATAACTTAATACCTCAAGTCATTAAGAAGTTACTATTTTCCTTTCTTATACCAATTTAATAAGATATCAATTCCAAAAGTGAATCTAGCCCCTATCCCTTTTTATATTAGTTTATATACATCTAAAAGATCATGAACCTTCCCCTCTTCTCAACAATAAGATATAATTATTGATATTAAAATTTTACAAAATGCTTGAAATTTTTCAAATGATAAATCTAAGTATTACATTATTTGGGACTTTCCAGAATAAATCAATTAAACATAAACTCATTTACTTAACACACTTATTTGAGCACACTCCCTAAACATATAAGTCTTAATTTAATAGTGAAACTGAATTGATATGACATAGTTACTTTACATACCTTCTTAGAACTCTTTCTACAATGTATAAATCTAGCATTAATAAAAGCTATGAGTCTGTCATTAAAGGCCGAGTGTGAGCATGAAAGCTCTGAGTACAAGGCAAGGAAGAGTTAGAATCTGAGGTCTACACCGAATCATGAATGTAAACAGAGATAGACATCTGTAAAATGTTAAGCCATGGATTATCGAATTGCTGTCCCATGCAATAATTATTAATGCTATTTAGAGATGGAAGGAAGCTCTATAAAAATAGAAAAACGCTGTATAAACTCGAGATTCAATGCAGTTACCCCAACCTGAAATCCAGGAGTGGGTTAAGACTCAACCCGCACTCATCAGAGGGTGGATATGTGAACGCTTCTTTAAACCATCTACAGTATTAAAACACGGTTATCACGGCTTACAATTCAGGTCCATTGGGCAGGTTGACACAGACTAAATCATGAACAACATTGTAGCATATGGTTTAGATAGCCATAAATCTATACTTCACCGAAACTTATTAACATCTTGTTTTTTTTCCAACACACCATTATCAATAAATAAAATATAAAAAATTTAGAAAATAAACACTTTCGTTTATGACAGAGTGGTATAATCATCCGTTTTGGTACATCCATAATTTTAGAACTGGTTTGAGCCCTGAACAGTAAAAAGGTAAATTGCCGAAAGTGAATGCCGTTGCTAAAATGGAAGGCGGGTGATATTCAAGCATATGGAAATCGCAAGAATCCAACAATGATTCCGCTAGGTATCAAGGGCACAGCAGTAAAACTTCAACGCTGTCTCAGTCACGATTTCCAGGAAGAGCGTGGTCAATCGAAAAGGGAAAACTGCCATCTAAAATTTATGAATAGTGGTAAGTTTTCTGTCTCGAATTGGGTGGACAGTTTCCAAGTGAAGTTGTTGCCAAGGTAAGGTGGTAGAGGGGAGCCTTAATCAATAAACGAAACGCTACCACAGCTTAAAAAAAAAAACCCTGTGTAAAAACGTTCAACGCAGATCCAAAAGATTTAAATTCTATCGTTGGGTGGGCAAGGGCGAGCTAAATTCATCCTGAAATAAGGTGAAGTGCGGGGTAAGACAGCAGAAAGGATTTTCATAAAGGTGTGAGAAATCGCTCAAATATTAAACACTGTCTGACTTACTGTCCACAATGAAATGTCGAACACAGTCCAAGGGAGAAAGGAGTTTGCAGAGTTTCAGCAAGATGATGGCACTGTGTTTTATCTCCAATTTCGTCGCCAATTAAAAGGGAGAATCACAATCATCAAGGGTAAAAGAAAGAGGGTGGAATAGCAGGGTAAGTTTCATCCATAAAGGTATTAATTGCAGAGGATAAACGCAATAAAAAATTACCACTCAGCCACATGGAGAAATAAATAAAAACATAGTCCAAAGCCTCGAACTGCCAATCGATTTCAGTAAGGTGCCAGGGTAAAATCGTTGGCCCAAGGTGTGAAAACAGAAGGTGAAATTTTGCATAGTAAGGGAAGACCTGAAGTATAACCACCACACATAATTTCATCGGGAAAAATCATTAAAATTGCCGACGACATTTAATTAAAAACGCAAAGATCATTCATTAAAATGTAGAGACAACACTTTACATGTGTTACATATTTACTACCGTTAAGTAAGATCTTACAACCATTACATAATGAACAACGCTGAAGTAATACCCTTTTTTCATCCATCATCTATTTAAAATAGCAAAGTTAATACAGATATTTTTACATCTGTTACAAAATCACCATCGCAGAGATAATGTTTTTACCTCCATTACATAATGACAACACAGTATAATAAAAACAAATCAATCAACATGAAACAAACGTAGAAAGAAGTTAAATACTTTTCACCTCTCGGGATACCAATATAAAGATGCTGACAACAGTAGAGAATGCCAGGGCCATAAGGATAACTTATCGAAGGGATCACAGGGATTCTATTATTCAAGGCGCAGAGAAATACATAACAAGGAGGCAAGATTATCCAGACGCAGAGGTCGTACTGAAGGACGCAAGTCAACAATCCAGCAAGGACATCCACAGAGGTAGATGGCTGAAAGGTTTTCCTTTGCTTCACCATCCTCACACAGAAAAGAAGGGCGTTGAGATCCATAGGTCTTTTAACGCTAAGGCGATGACCATAGATCAGGCTCCTATCCGACTGCTCAGGCGAGGAATAGTGAGCTAGGGACGAAAGATAAACAACCTCAAGGTCACAATCAACACACAAGGCGGCCACAACAAGTGAGAAAACAAGGCCATAGGAGACGACAACCAATGATCTAGGCTAAGAAAAATTTCACATATCAATCTAAACATCCAGTCTACTTACATAATCAACATGCATATCCAATCATAAAACCTACAACACTCTACCATTCAAACGAAGAAAGCGTATCGTTGCCTATTTGCCCGCTCCGAATGACTTCCCTCGTGCTCTGAGCTACTCCCGCTTGCCGATCGATATGACTTCATCAGTACCTCCCAACCAATGCTAGGGGTGCTCTTCTTCCCCCTTAGCCCCCCGAGCCGCAAAGGGGCCACACACACTATCCAGATATCTCGTCTAGCTCCCAGCTCACCTCCCAAGGTTGAGCTACCACACCTCTTCGAGCTGGGTATTCCCAACTCCCACAAGTAAATTAGTCAAGTAGATATTTCTGCAACGTAACGTTACACAAATAGAAGATGATTCTTCATCCTTCTCCTTCCTTCATTTTATAGAGTTTCGAACTTCCTTTCTTTCCTAAAATCTCATGTAATTAAAGTTTTAAAAATAAATTCCTAAAAATTCTTCTCCGTACAAGTGTCACCCATCCCCTACATTCCTCCATTAATTATTTTCTTTAATTAATTAATTATCTTATTTCCCTCACCCACCTAGAGTTACTCCTAGAATCACTCCTACGTGTCCCCAAATTCCCTTATAGGTTTTAAAGGCTTTCACTATCATGAAGTTGCTAATTCAGTTTAAAATTAGAAGGCTCTTAAATGGTAGATTCTTTTCTAAGTTGACTTTCTGTTTTTTCCCTTAAGTTCCCCCCTTTCCCTTTTTATGTTACCTTTGTTCCCTTGTTTCCTAAATTTTTTTGATTTTTCCCTCTTTCTCCTTTTTAATTAGAACTCAAAAAGGCAGGTGTGGAATTTAACCCCTTTTCCCTTTTATCATTTAATTAGTATTTTTTTTTTAAATGATCAAAAAGATAAAATAATTAATTCCCCTTTTTACATTTATTACCATGGATTTTTTTTTTTTTAATGAATAACTTAATTTCTTACTCCCTTCATGTTACAAGATTTAACGAAGGTCAAAATTATTATTTAAGTTATTTTTTTTATTTTTTATTTTTTTTTTATAGAAGGCAAAATTTTATCACTAGCGTAATTTAGACTTAGGCCTTAAATTTCGTACTGGGCGAAATTTAATGAGGGAATTTTTTTTAAAAGGTACTTAACATGTTATTTGTCTCAAGGCCATCTAGTTTCATCCCTCTATCATCAACAACGCGATGTGCCCTTCAGGACGCACTAGGTGCTCCAAGGGTGCCACTCGCCTCATCTGTTCCTTTGTGTGACTTGCCCTTCAAGATGCACTACGTGCTCCAAGGGTGCCACTCGCCTCTTGACTGATTTGGTAGACATCAATAACCCCTGGAGTCAACACTCCGCCAGGTGAACTTGTGGGAGACTAAGGGCTTCTAAGGAATAAGGCCCCCGCCTTATTGCGTGCCCCTTAGAATCATTGTGAGCAACTGTCGCAGTCTGCCCTCACGACATCGTGGGTCCTTTCAAACTAG
Organism: Picea glauca; assembly: GCA_000966675.3. Classification (NCBI taxonomy): domain Eukaryota; kingdom Viridiplantae; phylum Streptophyta; class Pinopsida; order Pinales; family Pinaceae; genus Picea; species Picea glauca. The sequence goes on along the minus strand of JZKD02S0283435.1, from coordinate 14,200 downwards.
GTAATCATTAACCTACAGTTCGAGCCACGACGAGAGTGCTAGTATGCTGTGGCAGGGCTGCTGGACACACCTCTCTCTCAACATCTCTGGTAGTCGTGTGTGACCCCTTTACTCCATATGTGAGCCTGGTCGGCAAGCTATCGTCAGCCTGCATCATCAACAAATCATGTGAGAACATATCCACATCATATCGTCTAATTAGATGCACTAATATCACAGTAAAACAATCAAACCCCAATGGCACACTCCCTGACTCGATCTACAGTCCAAGGGGTTCCATTGATGCCTCTGCATCCTCAGGGTCCAAAACCCTGCACACTCAGTAAAACTGAGTCAATAACACTTGTCTATGTCAATGTAGTAAAACAACATGTCATCAACCCATAACACATCATAATCAAAGTCAAAAGTTTTAATAGCATAAAAATCCAGATCAGTTGTGAGAAAGTGTCCTCAAAGAATAAGTTTGCTCAGTGCGCCAGAGCGGGATGTTACAAAATCATACCAAAGGAATTTGTTCTAAAATATTAATGTAGATGGGCTATGATGGACAAGGGATAGGAAAGATAAGACAAGGTATCTTAAGTCCCATTGTAGCTACACCATGTGTCAAGAATGACGGCGTAGGTTTCGATGGTAGAAGAGAAAAATACCATGACCATAAAGACTACTTTTGTGAAGGTGAAAGACATGTTGGAGTTGGCTTGCTCATCGGGAGAAAGAGAAATAGTAAGTTAATGTGGCAACCCACTACCACCTCAACCTTATTATGGAAGATTGAAGAAGTGCAACATTGAGAAGAGATTAAAGACTCAACCTCCACCATCACTCAGAAGAAGGAACAAGATAATCAATCAGGGAAAGAAGGAGAAGAGGACTAAGAGGACTGCCTCAAACAATACATCCATTGTTTGTCATTGTTGCAAGAGGAAATGCCATAGAATTTTCAACTATTGGTACTTAGAGGCATGCTCGTTCTTTGGGAAGAAAGGCCATTGTGAGGCATCTTGCTCGGAGTATCAAGCCATGTGACATAAGCCATATTTCTTTTAGAGAAGGAATTACAAGAAGACTTCTCCAATCCAATAATGAACTTAGAGGCACATGGAGGGGAGTAGTATGGCAGGAAATCCTTGTAGCATCAACAAGAAATTTTTCCACCATTGCAATTTGAGTGGACATTAGAAGTGAAGTGTTGGAGACTCCATCCAAAGCTTCACCCTAGAAGCCACATAGATAAGAGAAGGGTGTGGAGAGAGAAGAGTATAGAAGATAAAGAGAAACCTACATCTCCAATTCAAGGAGAGGAAGCTATCCAAGGAGAGATAGAGGCACAACAGGTCTTCATCGCCATCAAAGAGGACAATCAGGTGATTCCAACAACCAAGCACACACCATTCCAATTGCTACCTACACTCTTCCAAAAGAAGCTTTCCTTCTTGAATATGTTCTAGATATTGGTGCATTGACGTCAATGACCTTTGGAGGAGTTTTTGAAAACACAATGATGTGCTTGCAAGCATGTGAAAACACTAGAGAGTTGTTTCCATGATGGGAAGCAAGTGATCCTAGAAAGATAAGGTAGGGCACACTTCCTATTGTGGGAATGTTACATGATGGCATAACTTGCTTGGGTCATATTGAACATAGAAAAACATTTGACTTGGCTTCATTGACTACGAAGATGGTCCATCTCCAATACTGAGAGGGAGATGAGAATGGATGCTAAGTGTCGAGTTTAGATTTGGAGATGTCTTAGAGTTGAGAGGTGATAAGCATACTTATGTAATGCAGGAACAAGTGATCCATGAAACATAGCTAAATCCATATCCATAACAAGATCCAATAGTTAGTTGCTAGAGCTAGAGTCAGGAGCTAGAATCAAAGCCACATTCCAAAGAAGTAGACATAAAGCACATTGATCTAAATTGTTTTCCTTGGAGATTTTCTAGACAAAAAATCCTCTCATTTGGGAGGTGTAATATGAAATTGATCCAAACCAATGAATGGTTGTAAGACTCAGTACCTGTAAGGGAAATTCAACGATTCGTGAAGGTTAAAAAACTATGTAAATCAATGCAATGCCAAAGTTAAATACAACAAAAGGAAAAAAATAAGAATAAAAATAAATAAGAAAAATAAAATAGGAGAGAATGTTAAGGAATGGGAAACAAAGGGTCATGGCTATTGGCCTTCCCATTACCCCATCTCTATGTATTTCCTCTTGTAATTTCACTCCCAAAGGGTTTTTTTTGGCCAAGAGAGGAAGCGACATAGAGAGCCATGGAAGCATTGTAACCAAGGATTTCCAAAATCAAATGTTGAGCCCCCATTCGAAGTTGGTTTTCCTATTTTGGTTTCTAAGATAAAAATTTATGATTTCATAGTGATTGATTGTGTTTGATTTTATTGTTGTGAAAATTCAGTGTGTGTGATTATTGATGCTCTTACCTATGTTTAATGGGATGCTCTTAGTAGTGTTAATGGGTTAGCATGATGAGTTTCAGATTTCATTTGATAGCTCATAATTGAAAGAAAACAAATCTTCCTTATATGGTATGGATGGAAATAGCTTCTGAATGTCTATCTTCCAGTTCCATTGGAAGCCTAAGATATACGACTATTAGAAATTATTTGTTGCAAATGTTCAAGAAGTTGATAAAATAGTCTTTCATGGCTATTGGAGTTTTTCTCTCACCTGCAAGCCATCACTTCACTCCTTAATATAAATTTTATTTGTTCGTCATGTCTTCACTCCCCCACAAGTCGTATATAATCCCTTGTCCATATTTCTCATTGCTGGATGAATTCTTCCTTTGTTGGAATATAATTTCATGCCTAGGGTGAATTGATTGCTCCACATGTCATTTTCTCTCTCCCACACGTTCGTACAATGGTTGCATAGATCATACATGGTCTATGTGAGCAACTGATCTGTCCCTGGGTTGTAATTTCTCATTCCAAAGATGGTTTTACTTGTTGGTAGAGTCATTACATGGCTTGGTCGACCTAATTAATTCTATGGTCAATTTTCTTATTATACTGGGTTGACTTGACTTTGTTGGTCGAGTGATTTATCAATGGGATGACTTACTCCTTGGCTAGTCAACTGAATAGACTATGTCAACTTCCACATAAGCCTATATTACCTTTGGATTGTAGTGTTCACTAAAGTGTGCTCTTGTTTGGATGTAACATGCATTAGTAGGAATCTCATATATTCCCACTTGAGGCTTTGAAGGATCTCTAAGAAATACATATTTTCCTTCATTCAATTTTAGATAGACATCGCTAATTGATTTCACATTACCCCACATATAAGTGTTCAAATTAATATACATATCAACTTTCTTGGGATTATATCCCTGAACACTCAAAATAACATGGCTGAATTGATCATGAGGGTGAATTGGAGACACATAACCCAACTTCATATCATCTACACTTGCAAGACAAGCTTGCATTTTCCATTTTGCAAGTTTGATGGAATTATTCTTGAGCTCAGTTGCCAAAACAATATATCTTTTCTTGAGCATAGAGTAAGGGAGAATGTTCAGTTTGATGCTTGTCTTTTCATAGAATAATAGCACTGGAAATTGTAATTTTGTGGGATCTTCTTGAAGTGAAGGGGCGTCCTCAAGTTTCTTTAATGATTAGGATCATTACTTCATTGCGAGGCATTTTCTTCCATATTTGAAGGAAGTTGGTTGTAAGAGTAGCGTGCATATTACCTTGATGCAATTGAAGCACAATCCACTTGTATTTCACATTCCACTTATATTTGACACTGAGCATTGGTCTCGACACCTTAGCAACAAAACCAAGCCTTGGAGTCAAGAAGCACAACAATTTGGTGTATGCCAACCTAGTGTTTAACAACAAAGAGACATTCATTTTTTTTTGTTGATTATCAACAACAAAGAAACAACTCAGAGCTCTATTTATTATTGACATTATTAACTAGTTAATGTGTGCAGGTTTCATTAGAGAACACTAGGCAGTTGATTGGCATGTTGCAAACCATACAACCATCAGAGAAGAACAAAGAAGAACATAGATCCTTTTACAAGGTAGAGGACAGAGGCCTAGTAGCCTTTTTGAAAGAAGAACACTCTATACAAGATTGAGACAGAGAAAATAAGTAAACTTCTGCAAATGATCTGTGTTGGTGAAACGAGTGGGTTATAATTCCCTAGTTTATAGATCAATAATAGTGATATTTATATTGAATCTCCATCAAATCAAATGGTTGTAAAAAAGCCTTCCGTTTTCTCTCCAAAATGTTCTTTCTCCTATTAACTTGTCTTTTATGATTACCTACAATAACATACTTTCAATTTTAAGCTAAAAATTAAAATATTTTTTAATTGATAGAAAAATAATTAATTAATAAAGTTTTGTTTTTACTAATTTGAATTCAATATTATATAATAAAATGAAAATAATTAAATTTTATCATTAACATTAATTTACGATTATATTATAATGGGTAACATTAATTTACTATTATATTATGATGGGTAACATTGTTGTCACAACCTTATACATTATAGATTATATATTATGTATGTAATTTTAGCCTCTGTTATAAATATAAGTTATTTTAAGTGTAAAATTTTAAGAAAATATCTAATCATAGTAATGTGATAGTTTTATAGGAAATAATACATTTATATATATACTTTCATAAATTTTAATAGTCAAATCATTACGTAGAGAAAATCTCTTATTTTACAAACAAGAGATTTCATACACCAATTTGATGTCTCGCTTGATTATAACCATAAAATTAAATTATTATTATATAACTTATTTAAATAGTTTGAAATTTTTTATTTTTATTTAATTTAACTTAAGTTAAAAATTGTGATGATATTATATCATTCCTCTTGGCATCTATTGAGAATGGCCCCCTCCAATGAAGTAGGACAAACCAGGCGTGACAAACGTGGTCGGGTTCATCGGCACAACCATTACTTTTTCAAAGTCCTCACGTTTCAACGATTGATCAGAATATTTAGATTGACAAACACAACCTAAAACTTTATACTATAACCTTTTTTTAAGATTGAGGTGATGGGTTTTTGTGCTGTTTGGACGTCATGTTTGGTTAGTATTTTGTCCTTTTCCACCACTTTGTGAAAAAAAAAATACATTATTTTTAAAATTATTTAAAATATTTATATTTTATATAAATTTAAAATAATTTTTATTAAAAATTAATGAAATATATTTTAACAATATTATATTTTAGTGCATGTCACTATTTGAATGCTTGGCAATACCCTTAAATATAAATTTTCCTACCCTCAAACCTATCAAATAAACCCATCTTTAAGTATCCCTTCTGTAAAGTCATAGAACTAGGTTGACAACTATGAGTTATGTCCAGTTGGGTTGTGATCCCAATTGGTAGTTATGAGGGATGTGACTTTGTCAATCAATAATGACAAGACCATTAAGTTAATAAAAAATGCCAATACCAGAAAGATGCTTTTAAAGTGAAAACACTTTTTTCTTTTTGGCTTTTTATTTATGGTTCCCTTTATATGTTATTCATGTCTTGCACATTATGATTGGAATTTGGGATATATTTTGATTGGAATGTGGGAGCCTTTCATCATCTTTATATTTTTTTAAGTGATTGAGATTCCATATGATTATAATGGTTTTGTCAAACATATGTTCACATCTCAACTTCATAGTGACTTCATCATAGTTTTCTTCATTATATCAAGTGAATTGGAAGAATGATAAATAAATCCCTTTACTTGTATTCCAAGGAATATTTTTTTAAGCAATAAAATTGTACCCTCCCATCTCAATTTGGGCATTTAAAATAAATAAAACTATAACTTATATTATAAAGTTTGAAATATTTTGATTGGAATGTGGGAGCCTTTCATCATCTTTATATTTTTTTAAGTGATTGAGATTCAATATGATTATAATGGTTTTGTCAAACATGTGTTCACATCTCAACTTCATAGTGACTTCATCATAGTTTTCTTCATTATATCAAGTGAATAGGAAGAATGATAAATAAATCCCTTTACTTGTATTCTAAGGAATATTTTTTTAAGCAATAAAATTGTACCCTCCCATCTCAATTTGGGCATTTAAAATAAATAAAACTATAACTTATATTATAAAGTTTTAAGACTTGTATGAAACTTTATATTATTAATTTTGAGTGTAAATACATAAAATTGAATATTGTAAAATTCCATTCCTAATTATGTTCTATGTATCTGTCTTTGAGCATCATCTTTAAATATAATTTATAATTTAAATTATGTATAAATTCTAAATATATAAATATAATGATGAATCATATAAACTTAAATAAATAATTTTATATTATAAATATACATGTAAATAATATATATATATTTTATATCACCATCCTTTACATTCATTTAAAGTGGGGTCCAAGTTGGAATATCAATATGGTGTAGCATATACTACTTATTTGAAGAATGGGACATCCTTACAAGATAGGACAAAATTTCAAGCTTCTAGGGAAAAATAGCACATTAAAAAACAATATATTATACTTTTTGTTTAAAATTTGAAGTAATGCTTTATTTTGGGGTTGTTCAAAAGTCATGTTTGGTGAGCATTTTGTCCTTTCTTTTCCATTTGCATTTTGTTCTTTTCCCTTCAATTTATGATAATAGTGAATAAATTCATTAAAGTTTCTAAAAATAATCATGTTTTTTTAAAATTATCATAAAACATGTAATGAACATATAAACATGATGTCTTTTCACTTTAATCTTATGTTTTTATATTTAAAATATAACCTATAAACTTAATGTCTTCTTTACATTTTAAGTTTATGTTTTTTATATTTAAAATATAAAAATATATGTAATTGTAATAATAATAATAATAATAATTAAGTTATTAAAATTTAATAGTTAATTGATTGTGAGAACAATAATTATTAGGGATTATATGTAAATTTATGTTGATTCATCATTGTTATTTAAAGAAAACTATACAATATAAAATAATATATTAATGATTTGTAAAGGGGCATATTTTCACTCTTACCATATATTTTTGGATCTTGAATCATTAACATGTTGAACTTTTATATAATAAAAAATAGTTTTAGGTCTTTCTTACAATCAAAAGACACTTTAAACCTAGATAGTATTTGAAAAAAATGAATATTCCATATGATCATCACTAAAGCTATTTATAATGAAGTCATGTGTTTTTTATTAACATCTTATACTTAAAACTAAATACCACCCCTATTTACAATTTAACCTCTTACCTAAAATTATTTTTCCTTTTTTATTATCCCATTTCTTTATATTTTTAAAACAAAATCCAAATATATAATACCCAAAAGATGCCAAACTTGAAAACGCTTCCGCGTTTGGCCTTTATTATGAATCCCTTAGTTAAGCTTTTAAATGCCTTTCTAGATCATGTAGAGTATCCATGACTTTTATGCACTATTTCACGTTATGTTTTGTATTTACAAGATGGAACTTTATATGACTATTATTCATCACCTTGAAATAAATGTTCACACCTTAACATGATAGTGAAATTGATTGGGAAGTGTGTTATGAGATGTATGTTATAACAATTAGTTTGTTATGATTGAGAGATAAAATGAGTAATTTACTTAAAAAATAATTTTGTTTTCATATTTAAATTTATCATAATAATAATTTTGTTTTCATATTTAAATTTATCATAATAATAATTTTGTTTTCATATTTAAATTTATCATAAAGTTTGGTTGTTAATGTCATTGTGTATGTAGCTACATATGCATGATGCCTAGTAATCTTATTTGTATGCTTGTTGTGACACAATTATTAAACATAGAAAGTAAATCCTAGACCAAGAAAATGTTATTGAACATATTCATATGAGGATGTTTGTCAAAATTGTTCCATTGTTATGTGAAATGAAAAAACTTTATTTGCAATATAACATAAAAGTTTTTACCAGATATATCATCAAAAGTATTAATGTAAACTGAACAAACCTATATTGTTTTTAAAATGAAAAAATTCTCCTTGCATTAGATTGGAATTAACCAAGAAAATACAATAATTCATTCGGTCAAAGTATGTGCTCTTCACAAATGACAAAACCAAATGGCAAGCCTCAACTAGTGAGAGGGATAGAATCAAATCGCAGGAAAAAGTTGTCTGTCATGAAAATCCACCACTGAACAGATAGTGATCCAACTAGTTCTATGAAGATCAATATAAAATTTAGACTGAAAGGGATCTGGGGACTAACCAGCAGAGATAAAATGACTGTGCAGAGATACAATACAGTCAATACAAACCACCGCTGATCGGAGAATAGATGGAAAAAGGATCCGCCCAGGAAAGAGAAATACAATACAGCAAGTTAGTAAATGGAAATGTAGTGATTAGTGATCTTCAGTCCATCTTCCCAGATTTGATAGTATAAGGTAGCTGGAGGATCTTGAAGAGATTTTTTGGAAAGAGAATCGACCTTTTGGTTTTTCTCCTTGTAAAGATGAGCGAAGTTGGTATGGGAGAATGTCTGAATAAGGTCAAGAATTCTGTCTTTCCAACATTCCAATGCCGCAACTTAGAGAGTCCCTTTTCCATTTAACCAGTCAATAACAATTTTTGAATCTCCTTTCACATGAAGGTTCAAGATGTTAAGACGAGAAGCTAAAAAAAGAGTGGCCTAAGCTCCAAGAAGCTCAGCCTTTGTATTGGTTCCGGAGCCGTAGTTTAAGGTCCAGTTGATCCGAGTTCTAGCACAAAGAAGAAAATTACCACCGGCTCCGCAACGTAAGCCCGAAAAATGAGAAGCCCCATCAAACCAAGCATTATTCCCAACCAACAAAGAAAGAGGATGGATCATTCTAGGGACAATATTCTTTTTGAGGCTAAAAGGAGTCAAATTCCCTAGGATATGGAAGCAAATCGATTTGATAGATACAGGGACGCTTTCAAAAATTGCCTTGTTTCTGGAGGTCCAGACAAACCAACACACAATGAGTGGAAGATGAGGATAAATAGTATCTATAAGTGTCCAATTTTCCATGTAGTCTTGTAATGAAGTTCCCATCCACCGTGAAGTTAGGTTTAGAGAAGATAGAATAAAATACCAAATCTGCTTTGTAATGGAGTAGTCACAGAAGATATATAGAATCGATTCCGAGTCCATTCGACAGAGAATGCACAGATTTGGTCCAATCTGACCACGACGCTGCAATAGATCCCAAGTAGCAATTTTTTTGTTTAAGGAAAGCCAGAAAAAGAGATTTTGCTTTAGAGCAGTGGGCCAATGCAACAAATTTTTGTGCCATCCCATACAACAGTGATCCCAAATGGTCGAAGAAATAACATTATATACATTCCGGACAGTTAAACGACCCGACCGATCCCCACCAATCCAAAGGTAAACGTCATCCTCTGAGTGTATTCGAATCCCTGCTTCAGTAAGCGTTGTGCAGTATTGAGTCCATTCTAGAGCAAGGGGACCCGATAGACCTAAATCCGTGCTAGATAACCACTTTGTACAATGATGCCGACTGATAGAGGGAGAAATTGCTTGATAGAGGAAGTGTAGATTTGACAATGAAAGATGATTCAGTAGGTCTGACGAAAGATAATCTTTCACACCAAGTCCCAAAAGAGCATCTCTGCCAATAAGAATCTCAATACCTGAGCCGGGTTTCCAACAGATCCAGTGCAAGATGAATTTTAAATGAGATGTAAGTGACCACCAAATCGATGAGGCAGAGGTAGAACAAAAAAAGGCTATCGGAGCCAGCGAGCAATTGATAGCAGGAAGATATATTTACCAAAAATAATGCACTGCCAAATCCCCCCCTTGAACAAACCTATCTTATAATACCACATAAAAGTTAGCAAGATTTTATCAAAACTAGTGGTATCATATAAAA
>JZKD02S0283424.1:4848-16220 GCA_000966675.3 Picea glauca | reverse complement strand
ACCATAAACAAGTGCATCCAACTATGTTCCAAGTATGTACCAATCATGTGTCAACTACTCATCAACTATGACTCATCAATATGTACCAACATCATCAACTATACACCTCATGTATATGCGCCAACTGATCAACTACTTGTCTCAACCATGTACTCAACATGTACCTCAACCAAAATCCCTCACCAATTTCATCATCCAAATCTGATTTGTAGATCTGTAATAGACCTAGTGTATATGATCACATTCCTGCAAACCTTCCTTAAATTTAAAAACAAGAGACTAACATTTTCATCAAACATTTCTTTAGTCTCACATGCCTAGTTTTGGATTAGTCAACAACCCTAACTTGAAGTAATCATAACTTTGAACCTGTAATGTATAAAGATATGAACTGATACACAATGTTCTTCATTGTGTTTTATGCAATTCCTCCAAGTGTCCCTACTTGGAACCTCTTAGAAAAGGAGTTATAGCAAAAATGGCATACCTTGTTGAATTCTGGCTTATTCTAGAGAGCGACCTTGTAGAGTGTTCCCCGCACAAAATGTTTGATAAAATGATTTGAAACTATTACATAGAATACTAGAGACTGTACCCTAACCAACACAATTGGTCTCAACTAATTTGTATTTGTTATGAAGACGTTATGACATTTTTACCCGAAACACCTGATTTTGACTAGTTTCAGGACTGGCCACAAACCCTATTTTCCACATAGTGTAACTCCCAAAATACAATGCCCACAAGATGAATTTTTAACCACAGATACTTGGATATGTTTTCTCACTTGCATATCAATTTCAGGATCTGAATCATTATAGAAAGAAAGTTATAACGAAAATGGTGAGATGACCTGAAAATAACATACCTTACAAAGCACCATCAAAAGAATTTATCCTTCCTTGCATTTCGGCCTTCTTTTCTTCACTTTCCTCAGAATTTCCACTTAGATATCATTTGTATACCTCATACACCTATAGATATTCAATATTCTCAAGTTTTTTTCAAATGAGATATCCTTTCCTCTTATTTATACTCTCCAAGTAGCTTCCTTAAAAACATCTTCTAGGTCACTTGGCCCCACTTTCCTTATTTTAGGATTGGGTCGACTTCTAATTTCTCCATTAAAATTATTATTGAAATAATTTATTTTGTATTAAATTTGACTTATAATACACTCATCAGTTCACTTTATTATTTACCTTTTAAAATATCTTAAACCACTTTGATTACTTTGACCTTTTAGGGCTTCTAGATGACATATGAGGGTCCTCCAACTTCGTAAGGCCATAACTCTCAAACCGTGAGGGGTTATGTGAAGTTCTACATACCACCAGAAATGGAATGACATGTACTATCCATATAGATTAGTATTATCTGAAAATATATCATAACTCATACTGTTACCCATCAAACAAACTTGGGTCCATTACCCAAACCTAGAGTCTCCAACTTCTCATGGCCATAACTCTCTAACCGTGAGGAATTATGTGACGTTCCACATACCACCGGAAATAACATGAAAATAACTATCCATATAGGATATTTTCCATGACAAATTCACTTTCCTTCATCTCCTTATTCCACAATTAAGCGTGGGTTCTCTTACTCCACAAAGCGTCTTCTCATGAGGGCTTTCACCATAAGGGGACCACTTTAGAGTTCATCCATATTTACTTCGTATCAACCATGGCAAAAAAATAATGAGTCATATTTACATCAAACACTATTGGGTCCATTACCCAAACCTTTGTGCTATGGGTCTTTCTTCAAAGGTTGACATCAATGACAATCAACCTTAATCAACAGAAACTGGGTTAAATTGGTTAGAAGGTAGCCCCTTGAGGAAGCTTCATGGAAGTGTAAATAAGAGAGAAAGTTTCTCCCATTATCACCTATTAAATATGATCGAATATCTATTTTTTAAAAGGTTATTTGGGAAATTATTATTGATAGAGAAAATTGCGGCGGAAAAAAGTGCGGAAGAAAAATTGCGGCAGAAAAACTGTGGTAGAAAAAGTGCGCCAAAAAATGTGCAGCAGGAAAATCATGGCAGGAAAATTGAGGAAGAAAAACCGTGATAGAAAAATTGTAGCAAAAAAACCATGGAATAAAAATCGTGGTAGGAAAACTATAGTAGAAAAAGTGCGGCAGAAAAATCGTGGCAGGAAAACTGCAGCAGAAAATCTGCGGTAGAAAAAGTGCAGCAAAAAAATCACGGTAGAAAAATCATTGTAGCATATTCACGGCAGCAGAATAGTAGCAGCAAAACCGTGGAAAGCGAACGCTACAAGAAGAAAAAAAGGTATGGTTTTCATATGTGTAGTGTTTAATTTATGAATCTAGTTGAGGGTTTGCCTTGTAAATCTATTGGATGCCCTCTTGGAAGTTTAGGGCTTGTTGTAGAGTTGATATGAGGTAGATCTACTGAAGTTTAGTATTGGTTCATGTTTGAGGTGTTTTTGGTTGAGGTATGTTGCTGAGGTTATTTGTACAGATAAAGGTTGTATAAAAGTAAGGTTATGGCACATTGTTTTAGGTACAAACTTGTGGTATAGTGTTTGAGGTATATGTGATCAGATCAAATTGGTTGATGAGTATACAGTGATAGTTTTCTCAATGACATAGTTTACAAAACAGGTTGTGACAATGACATATTTAGTTTCTACATTTGGTACTTTTATTTCAGGGTGGCTGGACGAGGAAAGGATATATGGTTGTAGCCACCTTCCGGTTGTAGCCGGAGAACATATGTAGTTGTAGCCTCCTTCTAGTTGTAGCTAGAGAAATGGGGATTTTGAGCTTCCCTCAGGTTGTAGCCTGAAAATAGGGGCGTCAAAGCCTCCTTCCAGTTGCAGTTAAAAAATGAAGGAAGTTGGTGCTTCCAATGAATGTAATTCTTAAATACAAATAAGAAAAAACATTATGTGGTTTTCTCCCACATTGGGTTTCCATGTAAAAAATATTGGTGTATTGTGTATGTCTATGATTGTTCATTTGTTCATGGTTTATTTACTCTACACTTATTGGATGATAATGTTATATTGATCCTAAACATAAATAGAACTTACGACTCTAGTTAAAAGGATTAAAAATCTCTATTACTGATTCACCCCCCTCTCAATAATCCAACAATTGGTATGAGAGAAGGTTCCTTCAGAAATCATTTTAACCACTGAAAGGTAAATCATGGAGAGAAATAATATGTATAAAAATGGAATACGACAGTTTGATGGAAATAAGTATGCATTGTGGAGCAGAAGGATGAAAACATATGTACATGCACAAGGATTTGAAGTTTGACAATCAGTTGTAGATGGATACAAAGAACCAACAATTCCGCCAACAAATGACAATGGAAAGAAACCGAGTCTAAATAATTCAAAAGATAGAAATGCACTTTTGAATGGTCTTTGTGATTTGGTATATACCAAAGTTATATATTGTATATCTACTAAAGAGATTTGGGACAAACTTCAAAATATTTATGAAGGAGATTCAAAATTCAAAGCAACAAAGCTTCAAACTTACATAGGTCAATTCGAACAACTAAAGTGTCGGTTGTGGAACCTGATTATCTTCCTGATTTATAGGCCTTTTTTTTCCAGCTATGTTTATACCCCATGAAGACTTTACACCCCAGAATAATGTACACTCCTCCATGCAAGGGAGTGCATAGGGGGGTTACCCCCTCTGCGAGGTTCGGGGGAAAATCCCCCGAAGGAAAAATGGCCTTGTAAATGTATATTGTAATTTCATTGTAAATACAAACCGTTCATTATAAGGTCACGGATCTGACGGTAGAATTTATGTTAGGTTTTTTTTCCCTAGAAGGAACCCCTCTTTTATGAGGGAAATGTATTGCGGCTGTGTATCATTGTGATTATTGTATTCTAATAGAGGAAACTGTGAGAGAAACAAGAGTAAGTTAAAGAAGGTTTGTTGTATTGTATCCATTCATTTGTTGGATAATAATAAAGGAAGGACCTGGAAATTTATCTGGTGGATGTAGACCACACTGGGTGAACCACATATATATGTGTCTCTATTGTATTGTGTATATTATGTGTTTTATTTCTACATTTGTTTTATTTATTTCTCCACAATCCCATTTTTATAACAACTAGTATCACAACAAAAGGTAACTTGCATGAAAAGAAGGTTCCTATTCGAGTGGGAGAAATGGCAGAAGATGGAACGTTTAGGGTCAAGAAATTTAATGGCTAAAACTACCAGTTATGGAAGATGTAGATGGAAGATTATTTATATTAGAAGGATCTATTCCTACCATTGGGTGGAATAACAAAGAAGCCGATGGCCATGAAGGACAAAGAATGGAAGGTTCTTGACAGAAAGGCACTAAGAACAATACGGTTGATCCTGGCAGCATCGGTGGCTTTCAATATTTCGAAAGAAAAGACAATGAAGGAGTTGATTGAAGCATTGGCTAAACTGTATGAAAAACCCTCGGATTCCAATAAGGTATTTTTAATGAAGAGATTATTTAATATGAAGATGTCAGAAGATGGGTCTATTGCAGATAATTTAAATGAATTTAATATGGTTACTAATCAACTAAGTTCTGTAAAAGTGGACTTTGATGATGAGGTCAAGGATCTTCTAGTCTTGTGCTCATTTCCAGAAAGATGGAACGACTTGGTCATAGTTGTGAGTAACTCTATCTCTTGTTCAAACACTTTAAAATGTGATGATGTTGTTGGTTTTATCCTTAGTGAGGAAATGCATCGGAAAATCATAGGTGAGACATCATGTAATGTGTTAAACATGGAGAACAGGGGAAGACAAAAGGATAGAGGAAAGGGCTCAGGGAACCACGGGAATTCTAGGAAGGGAAGATCCAAATCCAAATTTGGAAAGATAGAGTGTTGGAATTATGGGAAGAAAGGACATCTGAAGAAAGACTGCAGAGCTCCAAAAAACAAAGAGATGGACATCAGGAGAAAATGTAACAGGTGATGTGTTACAAGATGCTTTGATTCTTTCAGTGGATAATATTTATGAGTCTTGGGTAGTAGATTCAGAGGCTTCATTTCATGCCACACCCCATAGGAAACATTTTCTATATTATGTTCAAGGTGATTTTTGATAGGTTCATTTGGGTGATGATGCACCATGAAAAATTGTTGGAATGGGAAAGGTAAAAATAAAGAAAAGTAATGGAAACCAATGGTCGTTGAAAGAGGTAATACATGTTCCATATCTAAGAAAAAATCAAATTTCAACAGGGTAGTTGGGAAGTGAAGGTTGTATATCCATATTTACATATAAGGTGTGGAAGGTCACCAAAGGATCATTAGTGATAGAAAAAGGAGAGAAGGTAGGTACATTGTATTTGTGTACTGGTAATACTAACTATTCTATCTCTTTAGCTTCTACATGAGTGGATACAACACTATGGCATAATAGGCTTGGACACATGAGTGAGAAGGGGATGCAAATACTTCACAAAATAAATTTGTTTCCAGATCCTAAAAAAATTGATTTGGATTTCTGTGAGCATTGTGTTTATGGAAAATAGAAGAGAGTCAAATTTATCAGAGTCAGAAAAGAAAAGAAAAGTGAAAGGTTAGAGCTTGTGCATACAAATGTATGGGGAACAGCTCTGGTATCATCTCTTGGTCTCTCTCATTATTATATTACTTTTATTGATGATGCAACTAAAAAAACTTGGGTTTATTGCATTCAACAAAAATATGATGTTTTTGATACTTTTAAGAAATCAAAATCTTTGGTTGATAATGAGACAAGAAANCAAAAAACAAAGAGATGGACATCAGGAGAAAATGTAACAGGTGATGTGTTACAAGATGCTTTGATTCTTTCAGTGGATAATATTTATGAGTCTTGGGTAGTAGATTCAGAGGCTTAATTTCATGCCACACCCCATAGGAAAAATTTTCTATATTATGTTCAAGGTGATTTTTGATAGGTTCATTTGGGTGATGATGCACCATGCAAAATTGTTGGAATGGGAAAGGTAAAAAATAAAGAAAAGTAATGGAAACCAATGATCGTTGAAAGAGGTAATACATGTTCCATATCTAAGAAAAAATCAAATTTCAACAGGGTAGTTGGCAAGTGAAGGTTGTATATCCATATTTACATATAAGGTGTGGAAGGTCACCAAAGGATCATTGGTGATAGAAAAAGGAGAGAAGGTAGGTACATTGTATTTATGTACTGGTAATACTAACTATTCTATCTCTTTAGCTTCTACATGAGTGGATACAACACTATGGAATAATAGGCTTGGACACATGAGTGAGAAGGGGATTCAAATACTTCACAAAATAAATTTGTTTCCAGATCCTAAAAAAATTGATTTGGATTTTTGTGAGCATTGTGTTTATGGAAAATAGAAGAGAGTCAAATTTATCAGAGTCAGAAAAGAAAAGAAGAGTGAAAGGTTAGAGCTTGTGCATACAAATGTATGGGGACCAGCTCAGGTATCATCTCTTGGTGTCTCTCATTATTATCTTACTTTTATTGATGATGCAACTAAAAAAACTTGGGTTTATTGCATTCAACAAAAATATGATGTTTTTGATACTTTTAAGAAATCAAAATCTTTGGTTGATAATGAGACAAGAAANAAAATCATTAGGATTAGAGATGTTATATTCAATGAGAAGGTCATGTACAAATATAAATTACAAGGAAAGAAACAGGAAAAAGAAAAACCAGAATACACAGTGCTTGATGAGATCACTGAAAAAGAAATTTCAAAAGTACCAAAAAATCATAATGTACAACAACAGGATCAACATGTACCTCAAACTCTTGCAAGTGTTATTAGAATATATACCAGGTTAAGTAAACCCCCTGAACGATACTCTCCTTCATTGTATTATTTATTGTTGACTGATTCTAGTGAACCAAAATGTTATGAAGAGGAAATGAAGGTAGACACCAAAAAGAAGTGGGAGCAAGGCATGAAAAAGGAAACGGATTGCTTGGTAAATAACCATACTTGGGACTTGGTTCAATTTCCTATAGGAAAAATAGCATTGCAGAATAAATGGGTTTACAGGTTGAAGGAAGAAGATGGAGGAAAAAAGCGGTACCAGGCTAGATTTGTTGTAAAGGGGTTTTCACAAAAGAAAGGTATAGATTTTGATGGAATATTTTCTCCTATTGTTAAAATGAATTCAATTAGGACTATTTTAATTCTTGTGGCAGTAGAATATTTTCATCTTGAACAGTTAGATGTAAAAACAACTTTTATCCATGGGGATTTGGAGAACGAGATTTATATGAAGCAGCCACAAGGGTATGAGGTCAAAGGGAAGGAGAATTTGGTATGCAGGTTGAAGAAGATCTTGTATGGCCTAAAGAAAGCTCCAAAGTAGTGGTATTTGAAGTTTGACAGGTTTATGACATAACAAGGTTATAGTAGATGTCATTCTGATCATTGTGTTTATTTTAAAAGCCTAGAAAATGGAAGTTATATTATCTTTCTATTGTATGTAGATGACATGCTTGTTTTAAGGTCTAATATGCAGGATATAAATGTGCTCAAGAAGAAATTAGCTAATTCATTTGCAATGAAGGATTTGGGTGCTGCAAATAAAATCTTTGGTATGTAAATAACAAGAGACGGGAAAAATCGCAAATTGGCATTGTCTCAGGCTAAGTACATAGAGAAGGTGTTGGAGAGGTTTACAATGTAGAATGCAAAACTAGTTAGTACACATTTGGCCAGCCATTTCAAATTAGCTAAGGAAATGTGTCCCAAGACACATGAGGAGATATAATACATGTCCAAGGTCCCTTATTTAACAGCAGTTGGCAGCTTGATGTATGTGATGGTTTGCACAAGACTAGATATTGTACATGTAGTGGGAGTTGTGAGAAGGTATATGAACAATCCAGGTAAAGAAAATTGGGAGGCACTAAATTGGATTCTTGGGTATTTGAGAGGCACTGCTACTCATGCATTATGTTTTGAAGGTTTAGACATTGTTTTGCAATGATATGTGATTTAGATATGACAGGTGATAAAGATAGCAGGAGGAGCACCACTAGGTATGTTTTTACTTTAGGTGGAACAACAATAAGTTGGATTTCAAAACTGTAAAAGGTTTTTGCACTTTCAAGAATAGAGGTAGAGTATGTTGTTGCTACAGAGGCTAGTAAAGAGATGATTTGGTTACAGAGGTTTATGGAGGAATTGAGAAATAAGAAGGAGAATAGTAGGTTGTACTGTGATAGTGAGAGTTCCATTTATATTGCAAAGAACTCAACCTTCCATTCGAAGACTAAGAATATACAACTCAGGTACCATTTCAAACGATCCATCTTGGAAGATGGACATTTGAAGTTGGAAAAGATACACACTAGCCAGAATCCTACAAACATGTTAAAAAAAGGAGTAACCAGGGAGAAACTGAGTTTCTACTCAGTTTCAATTGGTATTCAAGCATGAAGGTGAAGATGAGAAATTTTCTTGGTCCAAGAAAGTTCATAGTCCAATAGATAAAACAGCGGTGGAGTTGTTGATATCAGTCTCCAAGTGGGATATTTTTTGTTGTGGAGCCTGATTATCTTCCTGATTCATAGGTATTTATTTTTAGTCGTGTTTATACCCCATGAAGACTTTACACCCCAGAATAATGTACAATCCTCCACTCAGGGGAGTGTAGAGGGGGGTTACCCCCTCTGCGGGGTCCGGGGGAAAACGGGCACCCAAAGGAATATTTTCCTTGTAAATGTATATTGTAATTTCATTGTAAATCTGGACCGTTCATTATAAGGTCACATATCTAACGGTATAATTTATTTTAGGGTTCTTTTCCCTAGAATGAAACCCTCTTTTATGAGGGAAATGTATTGCATGTATGTATCATGGCGAATATTGAATTCTGAGAGAGGAGATTGTGAGAGAAATAAGAGGAAGTTACAGTGGGTTTGTTGTAGGTTGTATCCCTTCAAATGTTGGATAATAATAAAGGAAGGACCTGGCAATTTCTCTAGTGTACGTAGGCCACACTAGGTGAACCATGTATATATGTGTCTCTATTGTATTGTGTATCTTATGTGTTTTATTTCCGCATTTGTTTTATTTTATTTCTCCGCGATTATGTTTTTCTAACATAAAGATGAAGGAAGATGAGAATATTTCATCTTAATTCTTACGAGTTGATGAAATATTGAATGCAATCATAGGATTGGGAGAAGAAATTGAAGAATCTATAATTGTTCAAAAGGTACTAAGATCTCTTCCAATGAGATTTGATCCTAAGATATCAACACTAGAAGAAAGAGAGGATCTAGAATCAATAAGCATGGATGAACTACATGGAATCTTCATAGCCTATGAAATGAGAAATGAATAGGAAAATCCAGGTATAAAAGAAGCAACATTAAAAGCATCCAAAAGTTCAAAGCAAAAGGGAAAGAAAAAATAAAAATAATATAGTAGCAGTAGTGACATCTCGGAAGACAATGAAGAAGTGACCAACTTTGTCAGAAGATTGAAAAAGGGAACCGACGACAAATATAAAGATAAGATTCCATTGATTTGTTTTAGTTTTGATGGTATTGGTCATTTTTCTAACAAATATCCTCATAATAAAAAGAAAATAAATGATGAAGATGATTCAAATAGCGAAAAAACATATAAAGGAAAAA
This sequence comes from Picea glauca, assembly GCA_000966675.3. NCBI lineage: Eukaryota > Viridiplantae > Streptophyta > Pinopsida > Pinales > Pinaceae > Picea > Picea glauca. The sequence goes on along the minus strand of JZKD02S0283424.1, from coordinate 6,569 downwards.
GAACAAAAAATAAAGTCTTCAAGAAAAGTTTTTGCACCAAAGAAGAAAGCTACTCATCAGATGAAGATGAAGTTAGTGAAAGTGAGACAGAAAGAGTTATATTCATGGAAATAGAATATTCTAATAAATAAGACACCAAGGAATAATATGAAGAGGTGGAAGTTGATTACCAAGAAGAATTGTTGAGTGCTATAGAAGTTATAAAAAGAGAAAAGAAGAAAAACAAGAAGCTCCAAGAAGAACTAGAAAAGAAAGAAGATACTCAAGAACTAGAGCAGATGATCATGAAATTGAAGGTTCAAATAGAATAAGATAAAATAATTGAAGAAGCACTCAAAGAATAGTTAGAAGAAAGATACAAGACCATTGGAAATTTGGAAGAAGAGATTGTCACATTAAGAAAGGATCTTCAAAAGAAAAATATGCAGAACAACTCAAAAGTTTTGGATGACATTATCAAAAGTCAAAGGACTAATCATGAGAAGTATGGAATTGGATACAATCAGACAGAAAATGGATCAAGCTAAAAAATGATAGATCAAGAAACATATCCAAAAATCTATGCAAAAATAGTCAGAGGGTTTAGGAAGTTATACAAGGAAGATCACAGGGACACTCCTCCACCGAGAAGATTTAGATTTCAGAATCAATGACAATCAGAAACAAACAGGCCTCAGGAAGAAGAAGGATTCAGAAGAGTGATTCCTTTCAGAATATCTTCAACTCCCAGGTATCAAACTATTTTTTTTTTGTTTATGTTATGCATGCAATAATTGTGTACATAAAGTTGCAAATTGCAGAGCTAATAGAAGGAACAGAAACAACTTTGAAAGTCATACAAAAATTGATTATCCAAGAAGGCCTACTAAAACATAGAGAAGAAGCTACAATAGGTTTGAATCATTGAAAATTGAAGTGGAATGCTACAAGTGCAACAACTTTGGACACATGTCCAAAGATTGTAGAATGACAGTCCCTCTTAGAGAATCACAACAGAATAATATAAGTCACAGACAGGAACCTCAGAAAAGAACATGGATAAGAAAGAAGAATCAATATAGAAATGAAGAATGTGTTAGAGTCCTATAATTATAGGAGATCTAATGATTCATATATCATTTGTGGGTCTCATGATGAAGTTCTTGGCTTGCTGGTCTCTTGATTTTTTTTCCTTTTACACCTCCATTCATTTCGCCTGATCCTCCATCACCCTCTTGCATCCTTCATCTACCTTGTTGCACCCTTCATTCCCTCATCCTTCACTTATGCTCCTCTTCGCTATCTGTGTCCCTACATTTGAAATAAACCACCTTAGGATAAAAACATTAGGTTAGTAGTTAGATCAAACTTGTTATTAATAAATTAATTATTAATTAAATTAATTAATTAATAATTAAGTTAGTTGTTAATACTTAGGTTAGTGCTTTATTAATCACACAAAAGAAAAACAATTAAAAATATAATACAAATAAAACATTAATAAAAACACATAAATAAATAAAATCAAACATGTATTAAAAAGAAACGTAATACAAAACAAAACAAATTAAATAAATTAAAACATAAAAACAAAAAACATATAAAATAATAAAATAATAAAAAACAAATTAAAACACGTAATAAATAAAACAAAAATGTTAAATGTAATAAAACATTAAAACAAAATAAAAATAAAAATAAAACAAAAAGGAAAAGGAAAACACGTAAAAAGAAACAAATAA
>JZKD02S0283413.1:0-20301 GCA_000966675.3 Picea glauca | reverse complement strand
TAATGTTCTATTATTGTATAATGTTGCAATTGAACCTAGTGATGCCATACCATAAATAAACGTTCACTCCCGAAAACAAATAACATTATTGTAAAGGTCTAATTCAAAGGCATGAATTTCTCAAAAGAGGAAAGTCATAGTTATTGAAAAATGGACCTAAAAAGCAACAAAAGGTCATTCACATAATTTTTTCTTGTAATCCTTTTCTATTGAGTTGCTTGACAACTACCTCAACTTTGGCATGGGGATCATCAAGGATCTTGATCAAACCTTTATACATAGACCCAAATCCACCTTCTCCAAGCATGAGGGCGTGACTGAAATTTTTGGTTGCATCCCTAAGCTTTGCATAGGAGAATACCCAAAGATTGTTTGGGGGGATCCCTGACAAGATGGATGTTATGTTGGGTCTAGGGGAATTAACACTTACATCTGATGAAATTGTCTGAGAGTTAATGTCAGAACCAAACCTCCTCCCCTATGGGCATGACCGACCACTCTATTACCGTGTCCATATTGATTTCTTGTTGATCCTTGCATCTTCCTTCCTTTCTCTCTCTTCATATGAAAAATGAAAGCACTTCATGCTACACGTAAAGCCCAAAATCCCAAGGCTCCATAGATAAAAGTAAAAATTGTAACCTGATACCATATGTAAATCTTAATAGTAAATTAAATTGACATTAATTTTCAGCAATTAAATTATTATTTTTTTCACAGAGTACAACACAATCTCAATATTTATAACTTGATTAACAACAACACTCAAAACTAATAAAATACATCTTGAAGATGTTGTCCTTTGAGTTGTTGAAATAGTCTGCTACCAAAAACTGAAACTGCCTTAAATTGTTTCCTCTCAGCCAACTCAAAACAAAGCCTCTCCGGCTCCCTAGCTCCAGGTGCTATGGGGAAATTCCCCCTAAACTAGGTCTAAGGAATAGATAGAGCGATAACTCCCTTAAAAGATTGATCTACCTTTAATCTACCCCAAAACCATATAGACTAAGTGATAGGAGAAAGAGGGAAGATAGGGTAAATGTGTGCACCTTCAATCCTTACGGTTGATGTAGACCTCTTTCGCTTATTGTTGCCTCGTAGATCACAAATCCCCTCCCAAAGATGACCTGGAAGGGGTTAAGAATATAATGCAACAACATATACAATATCTAATAATCACTTTAAAAGTTTAAATATAGATTTAAATGCTCAAATTAACAAGAACATGTAAACATAGGGTTTTGGGACAAAGATAATATCTTTTATTCAAATTCAAGATAAGAAGGTTACAACCTTTTCTTGCGACCACTTTACAAACCAAGTCCAAGCTCCTCTATCGTGGCTCCAAGTGCATCAATCCCACATTAGATTCTCACAACCAACATACCATCAAGGGAACGAGGAAGAGTTGCATTGGGAGAATGGTTGGAGGGGAAAGTTGAGGCTAAAACTCGGAGCAAGATGCAAATCTTGGGCAATGAGAGAGAAAGGATTTTGGCAGAGTTTTATTATTCTCTTGTTGATGTGTCTAAATGACTCCCCATACCTCTTTTTATATGAGAAAAATATGGTTATTCGGTTTGGGGACGGGCTACAAGGGGTAAAATGGTTAGGAAACCCTCGATAGCCCTTAAACTCCACCGAAATACATGTAATTTTATATTTTTTGCAACTTTTGGAGGTAAACGTGGGCTAATTAGCATGCAACAAGTGTATGTACATGGGCCAACTAGCATGCAACACGCATGTGTACACAATCTATTAGTGCAATAGGGTGCATACACTATCCAAAAAATGGTTTTTTAGAAGGAATCCTCAACAATATTTTTGACAAAGTATGCAAATGGATAGACCAATGTTTTGGATGCATAGATGTGGCATTTTTGGACTATAACAGATGTCCCCTAATGTGTGAGGTCAGAAGAGAAAATGATGGCCAAAATACATTACAATATCTTTACACAGTGGGAAGGAATGGAGTTGAGTGAGCCTGAGACAAATGTTCGCGAGTGTGTCATATGCAAAATAATGATAATATCTCTGAGGCGAGCATACCCATGCTCGAGATAAACTAAGCATGGTTGCCAATAAAGTACACTGTAGATCCATGCCACAAATAATCATGACTACAAGACAAATATGAATGTCTGTATAAAGCATAGTTGTGAATAATACACAATAGATCTACATTTCAAAATCATCTAAAGATAAAAAATACAATGTGTTATGCATCCTTATGAAGCATCAATGCCTGTGGCTAGAGATGATAACTTCATAGCTCGAGCAACAACTTCAGGATCTTCAAAACTCAAGTAGGAGTACAATAGGGGTGTGAGACTCACTACTTTGTGGTCTTGGACATGTCGTCGGGGAAACAATGGAGGACCTCGATGATCCAAATTTAGGAGCGGAACGAACTGATTAACAAACTAAATACAATAAACACAGATATATGAAGAATAACACAAATATCTAGTGAAAAATATCTTCTATTAAATAATGAAATAGGCTGAAACTATAAAATTGCAGAACTGAAACACTTGCTCGAATGGTGGTAACTATATTTAAGAAGAGATGTGGTTGCTACGTGCATCCGTCTGAGCAGAATGGATTACAATGAGGCTCCAGAGTCCTTTTTGATATTACTCATGAATGCCAAAACACTAGACATCCAAAAACCTAACCCTATAAGGTGAAACGCCAAAATTCATGTCGGCCCTATGGGTAAGTTGGTGTAATTTGGTACCTCAACTTCCCATGGTCGTAACTTTTGCATACGATCTCTGTTTTAGGCACGTGATAGCCCATTGGAAAGGTCTTCCAGAGAACTACACATTCTGTTGTCAAACTCTAACTCTATCTACAATTTTATTGTGGTGAGCCAAAAAAACAACGTTTAGGGCCCCAAAACGACCCTGGAAGTTCAACAAGATGTGCTGACATGAAAACATATAAAATAAGCCTGTTGGATTAGGCGAGAGGCCGCCCGTATCCACCTGGAGGATGTGTGGGGATTTAGACAGCCCCATAAGTGTAGAACCCATAATTACAAAGTAGTACATAAGAACGTGGTAAACAAAAAAACAGACACGAGGAGCCAATTGGAATAGGTCGGTGGCCACCAATATCCACCTGGATCAATCCTCCCCCTTAGAAAGCAATGGTATCCATTGCGTTGAGTTCCCCCATTAGGTGAGGAAACTTCTGTTGGATTTGGCCCCGGGTGAGCCACTTGCCTTGGTGTAGAAGTTGCCCTGTCTTGACAACCCGATAAATTTGGATCTGTTGTTGGCGAGTGCCCCTTACCCGTGTGTCAACTATGTGATTAGTGGATGCTTGTTCCATGCAGTCAGGGTTGAGCTCTGTTGATGTTAGTTGTTTTGCAATCTCTTAGGTGTCCAATAATGGTGGAAAATATGGCTGAAGGAGGTCCCCATTGAATATTGGATGCAGACCAAGGAAGGGTGGAGTGTTGAGCTCAAAAGCATTGCTACCCACAACCTTGGTGATAGTGTAAGGCCCATAATGAAGTGGACAAAGCTTCCAATGGGGCCCGGTGAGACACTCCTTTTGTAAATGAAACCAGACTTTGTCGCCAACTTGAAACTGGTGTGGTACCCTGTGTTGATCATGGCGCTGCTTGTACTTGGCATTGGATTTCTGCAAAATCTCCTAGACCTATTGGTGAATGTGCTGAATCTGCTCAATGAATATGGTGCCTTTGTCAATCGCAGACTGATCAAGGGAAGATTTTGTCTATGCAGTGGAAAGAGGAAGTGAAACATCAATGGGTCCCAAGGGTTGAAATCCCAGACCCGCCTGAAATGGGATATGGCCAGTGGAACTATGGAGAGAAATGTTGTAATTGTGTTGGACATATGGGCGACTCTCATCCCATGTACATGGATGCTTATAATTGTACATGCATAGGATTTGCACAATCATCCGATTGACGACCTCTGTTTGACCATTGGTTTCGGGGTAAAAAACAATGGATTTTGTGATCTTGGTGTCCAACAGAGACCAGAGACTCGACCAAAAGGTATTGAGGAATCTGTTGTCTTGGTCGAAGATGATGGTCTGTGGTATCCCAAAGTGGACCCACACTCGTTCGAAGAATATCTTGGCAGTATCTGCCATTGTGGCATTCTTCTTACAGGCTGTGAGGATGGCCATCTTCGAAAACCGACAACAAACACACAGTCATTTCCTTGCTTGGTGGACGAGAAGCTAGACATGTAATCCATTGAGATGGATTCCCAAGGCTTCTCGGGAATAGGAAGAGGGGTGTATAAGCCTTGCTTCTTGATGGTTGGCTTGGAAATGGCACAGGAAATGCAAGCTCTAATATACTTGTTGACGTCCTGTCGAAGTTTTGGCCATTAAAAATGTTTCTGAAGAATGACCATAATTTTCTCTACGCCAAAATGTTTTTCCACCTGACTGTAGTGGGCTTCCCAAATCAGCTTTGCATGCTCTCTTGTAGGAACACAAAGATGGCCCATGTGGCATAAGAGTTCATCCTGAATGTGAAAATTAGTGACAGTTGTGCCTGTACCCAAGAGTTGATAGGTGGTGGTGAAGTCCGGATCTTGTTGATAAAGTTGGGGCCACTCAGATGCTTCATGTCCACAGGAATGGAGCACAGTGGTGAGTGCAACCACAAGAGGCTAACTGAGGCATTCATCGAAATGATTGGAGATACCTATATTATACTTGATGTTGAGATGGAACAGTTGCAGGTAGGTGGACCAATTTTGATGGAGGTCATTCTGCAATTTCCCCTGTGTGTGTATGAACTATAGAGGCTTGTGATCAGTTTGTATGATCGTCTCTTTCCTCGGAATGTAATGTTTCCATTGACGACGTGTTGGTACAATGGAATACATTTCCTTATCATAGGTGGGGTATTTTCGGATAGTATCAGGGAGTGTCTCACTATGGTATGGCACCGGATGCCTGTGCTGAGTGAGAACTACACCCATAACATAGTCAGATGCATTAGTCTCAATCTCGAATGGTTGTTGCAGATCATACAAGGAGAGTACTGGAGCTGAGCAAAAGAGATTCTTTAGATCGTCGAATTCTCATTGGTGCTCCTTCCCCCACATGAACTTGGCCCTACCACCGCCCTTGGTCACCTGGCCGAGGGCCCATGAAATATGGGAGAATCCCAGGATGAACTGTCGGAAGAAGTTGGGTAGTCCCAAAAAGCTTCGAAGCTCGGTTAGTGTGGTCAAGGCTGGCCAGTCACGGATGACTTGGATCTTAGATGGATCAACATGTACCACATGCTCATCAACAATGTATACCAAGTGTTGGGCCTTGTTCATGCCAAAAGATCATTTTTCCAAGTTGGCATAAAGCTTGTGCTACCGCAGAGTTCTCAAAGCCTGTTAAATATGCCGCATGTGCTCCTCCCATGTTCTGTTGAAGATGAGGATGTCATCCAAATATAACACCACAAAGGAGTTGGTGAAGGGTCTCAATACATCACCCATCAACCTCATGAAAGTGGTTGGTGCATTTGTTAAGCCAAAGGGCATGACTAGCCATTCGTATAGACCTTCTTTAGACTTGAAGGTGGTCTTCCATACATCAGTTGGTTCGATGGGAACCTGGTGATAGCCAGAATTTAGGTCAATCTTGCTGAAGAAATTTTCCCCCTTGAGTTGGTCAAGAAGGTCATCAATCCTGGGAATGGAGTAGCAGTTCCTAACTGTGATTTTGTTTAAGGCTCTGTAATCAATGCAGAGTCGCCAAGTCTTGTCCTTCTTCTGCACTAGTACAATCAGGATTTCGCAAGGGGAGGAGTTGGGTCTAATGTGCCCCTTTTGAAGAAGCTCTAAGATTTGACGCATGATTTCGTCATTCTCCATCAGTGAGCGCCAATAGACTAGTCCATTAGGTAGAGATGCACCGAGGGCCAGATCAATTGGATGCTTGACTTGGCAGTGTGTCGGGACCCCTATAGGTGAGGAGAAGATGTATATGTATTCTTCCATGATCCCTTCCACTTGTTTCTGCAACAAAGAGAGGCGCTGTGTAGAGGCCATGGATGTGGCGGCGACCTCCTACTTACTGTGAGCATGGATCACAAAGAAGACAAACATCCTGGTCTGTGAAATGACCTTACTCCATTGCTTAGCAAAGATTAAAGAAATAGCAGTAGACGACACTACCTCTGGGATCTTGTAAAATTGTCTACCGAAAGCAATAATAACACTATGGAGTCTAGACTCATACATAACATGAAGCTTCCACAAATATGGTTTTCCTAAAAGAACATCACAAACTTCAAGGGGAGAAATATCACATAGTACCTCATCTTTGAAAGGCTTGATGTCATGGGGCAGATGACATTGTTAGCTGACACAAAGATCTCTTCCTTGGCAAATCCAACCGATGGTGTAGGGTTGTAGGTGCGGTGTCGTTTCCAAGTCCAGCCGCTTGATGACCTCTGTTGAAATTAGGTTCTTTTGACTACCACTATCGAAAATGGAATGAAACAGTGCCCCCTTGACCCACATCTGTGAGTGAAAGAGGCGTTCCCCTTCCTTTGTTTCTTTTGGTTCTCTTGGCTGGACTTTGGTGCTAGCGACAGTGGCACTGGGTTAAACATTGATAATCCTCTTCCCTCCTTCAGGATTTGAATCGTAATCAGAAGCCTGCATCTTCATCTTTGCATTTCCCTTCTTGTGTTGTGGCTTGGACTATTTGTCCTGAGGGAAACCATCTCGAATTGGTCCCTTGCTGTGTGGTTTGCGGTTGCCTTTTCCCTATTTAGGTTGTGAGGGGTTTGTAGATCCAAACTCTCTCCTTTTCTTCTTAAATTTCTTCTCGATCTTGACAACGTATCTATAAGCCGTGCCCAATGAGATGATGTGTAGGAACTCCATTTCTGTTTGAATGTATCTATGCAAACAACCATGGTATTTGAGAACCATATGACACTCAAGGTCTTTGATACCCAATTTGGTGTGTAGGGTATGGAAAATATTGGTGAAATCTGGTAATGTCTGGTCCCTTTCTTGACGTAGGGTAGTCCATCTGGTGTACTGGTCCTCGTATCTTCCAACAAGATAGTACTGTTCTTTAATGGTTTCTCAGAAGGAATTCCATGTAGGGGCCACCACAAACATTGTAGATTCCTCTACGGCCCTTTTCTCAGAGTAAGTATCCCACCAGTCTTTAACATGGGGAAGGACCTTGAGGAGTGAAAAAATGATATTTTCCCTATCGGAAAAATTGTGGACGAAAAAATATCCTTCGAGCATATTCAACTATTTATCTAAACATCCGCATCTATCGATCCTTCAAATAATGGAATATCAAAATTTACTTGTACCTTGAAGGGGGTTGCATGGCCACTTGATGAAGATGCTTCTCTTATGGGCAACCGTCGAAGGATTTGCGTGAAGTTGTCCATCACTTCGTTCCTTTGTCATGCGAGGGCTTCCTCGAGAAACATTTTAAAAGGATCTCCTACTCCATCATCTTTCTTTTCGTCCCCTATGGGTTGTTATCGGGCTCGGCATGACCTATATTGTAATGTCTCGATTGGTTCGAGTCCCAACTTGTACCCAGATCGTGTCAGGGACTTGCACGAAGAAAAATAAATGAAGAGCATACCGCTCTGATATCACTAATTGAAATTTAGGATTGGAACGAACTAATTAACAGACTAAATACAACAAACATAGAGATATGAAGAATAACACAAATATCCAGTGAACAAAATCTTCTATTAAATAATGAAATAGGATGAAACTGTAAAACTGTAGAACTGAAACACTTGCTCGAATGGTGGTAGCTATCTCTAAGAAGAGATGTGGCTACTACGCGCATCTGTCTGAGTAGAATGCATTGCAATGAGGATCCATAGGAATTTTTTATATTACTCATGAATTCCAAAACCCTAGACATCCAAAAACCTAACCCTATAAGGTGAAATGCCAAAAGTCATGTGGGTCCTATGGGTAAGTTGGTGTAATTTGGTACCTCAACTTCCCAGGGTCGCAACTTTTGCATATGACCTCTGTTTTAGGCGCGTGATAGCCCGTTGGAAAGGTATTTTAGAGAACTACACATTTCACTGTCAAACTTTAACTTTGTCTATAGTTTTACTGTGGTGAGACAAAAAAACAACGTTTATGGCCCCAAAATGGCCCTGGAAGTACAACAAGATGTGCCGACATGAAAACTTACAAAATAAGCCAGTTGGATTAGGCGAGAGGCCACCTGTATCCACCTAGAGGATATGTGGGGCTTCAGACAACCCCAGAAGTGTAGAACCCACAATTAAAAAGAAGTGAAAAAGAACGTGATGAACAAAAAAAATGGATACAAGGAGCCAGTTGGAATAGGTGGGTGGCCACCAATATCCACCTGGATCACTCGATCATCAAGAACATAACTTCATCGATTCTGAATATGAACTTGACTGGACTCTTAGGATGGCCAACTCACGAAAGTCAATAGATCAATTGCAGAATGACCGACTTAGGTTGGATAAAACTTCCCTTAGACAAAAGCACAACAAAATGATGAGACTCAGGCAACATATTATTGACATAAGTCTGTGATATAGGAGGCACCACAAACTCTCCATATGTTTGGAAGAGTAACCAAATGGAGGAGGACACAACTCTATGTAATGAGAACAACTTCCTAAGGTCACACTAGATCCCAATGCCTATAGAAAAAATGAAAGGATGTGCTTTGTTTAAGGGCGACTATCTTGCTACCGATAAGAGAGAATGTATATCTCATCCCCTCTTTTTGGAATATTTGATTTTTTTGTCTTTTTCAAAACTTTAATGAGCTTTAAAAAGAACAAAATAATGCTACATTACAAAGGAGGAGTGAGTGTCACGGGCAAGAAAACTAGTTCCAAGTGCATGGAATAAAATGATGCTCAATGCAAGGAGACATGTGAAAGATAAGGACACTCGGGAAAATTCCTCCATGGGTCAAGGTGTCAGATCGCAAAGGTAAGAAGTGATACAAGGCTTGCATTTAAGGAATGCTTTGAAGGTTCAGTTAATAGAAACATGAAGACGACATTAGGCCAAAGATGCAAGGATGAGACATGTGATGCAATTACAGCATGACACAACAAAACTCCTTCCATATAAAGTTTTACGAGCCCATAGAAGGTAAGCTCGGTGGTTTTTCATGTTTAGAGAGTCTTAAAAACACTAAAAGAAGACTCCAGAGTGTTCCTTTTTCGTAATTAGTCTAGTTGGTTTGAAAAAGGGTTAAACTTATACCGAAAGGACGTCTCTTCAAAACCATTTTAATGAGTGTGACAGAGACAAGATCACTCGACTATATTTTCAATTTTAAGGAGTTTGAAAAGAGCTTAACTATGGACTCACAAACTTTTTCAAAATTTAGTCCACTTAGCCCAAAAAAGTATAAAACATAACTTAGGAGAACTCTCCCAACGAGACATATCTCCTGAGGCATACCTTTTTCTTGTACAATCTATTGGCCGAAAAAAGGGTTAAATGCATGCCAAATAAATATTTCTTCTGGACCAATTAAAAGTGTGAAAGGAACAAGGTCACTCGACGATCTTTTCATATTTAGGGAGTCTAAAAAGAGCTTAACTATGGACTCCGAGGGGGTTCCTTTTTCGTAAATAATCTCCAAATCCCGTGTTAGCAGATAGAATGTGTAGGGGGTCAAAACACCTTAGTTTTGTTTTATTTTGAGTCATAGAAGTTTTAAGTCTTAGGTTTTGGGTTATTTTTTATGTCATGATTCAATCTTTTGGTTTTTATAAGCAAAGTATTGTTTTAGCTTTAGTTTAGAGCTTTTATGTCATGAGATTATTCATCATGATAAGGATAATGGTCCTTATGAGTCACCCTCTTGGTATTAAACATCATCACCATGACATGTCCCACCTCCAAGTTGTACACATGTTTTCTTTTCGTCACTTTCAAATTGTTTAGATGTCAAGTCAAAAGTCAGGTGTATTTGCTGCCAACTCACCTAACAATGTACACCGTACTTTTGAGTACCTCATGCAATTATGTTTCAGTATTGCAACTTGGGAATGTGTCAAAGAGAATTTTGTGGTTTTTGGTGCTTTCATCTAATTGGATTTTCAAGGATTATGTCACAGAAAACTCTAATTCTTTCCTTGAAGATCACTATTGGAATTTGAACCTGGCGCTACAAATTGGTGTTGCAGACTGGCGCTGCGAAATAGCTGAAAGAGAATGTTCGAGTTAGAATTCCTTTCAAATAGACCATCTTAGGTTTACAAAGCACCAACATCAAACTCAGTGGTATTAGGTATTCCTTGACAATCTACATACTATTCAAAGGTTGATAGATGAGTTTATGTTGTTTAATTTTTTGGCGCTGCGAACTTTTAAAGTCCCTTTGCTACCAACTCTCAAGCCCATCACTATGGAAATATAAACTCTTCCCACTAGTCAAAGTTGTTATATTAAATCTGAACTTATCATTTCTTCTGTAAACAAGTCATTTGTCCCACTGATATCTCAACGCTGTGAACTGTCTGGTTTAACTCTGCATCACCACCGCGTGTTGCGAATTGGGCATTAGGAATCCTCTGTTTCCAGACTGTCGAAGCCCTCATTTTCTATAATCAATTTGAGACCTAGCCTTAGATAGTTTTATGATATTCCTATCAAACATAAAGAATATGGTTAATCCTTTATATAACCAAGCTCATTTGCATACCTTGTTGGCACTGTGAACTGATACTATGCTGCTAAAACCCCGTTTTCAAAGAATTGTTTTTTCTTGTCTGCATTTTTACTAAAACATCAGTGGTTGTCCCTCTTATATTTCACTTTGAATTTTTCTCCTTCTCATACCACTGATGTGTATAAGTGTTTAGATAAGGTGAACTCCACGTAAACAAGCTCTATCATCAAACCCTGTTTTTTCTGTTTACCCTGTTTTTGAATACCAACTTTCAAAGGAATTTACAAAAGGTGCCCTTCAAGTAGTGAGTATGGAAAATCAACAAAAAAAGAAGACTCACAAAGGGGGAGAGATTTTAAGTTATGAACCCTATGATATGCAGCTCATTAAATCCGAGCCATTATTTAGGGAGGCTTTTCAGAGGGTGGGTTGTCTAAATTTTTGTCAAAATATGCAGAGAGGACATCCTGAAGTGGCCAAAGAATTTGCACGTAATTTTAATGGGACTAAAACTAAAGTGGGGATGTTGGAGTTTGATGTTTCAGAGAATTCCATCTATGTTGCAACATAAATACCTGATTGTGGGGATAAATGTTTCAAAGCCATGTCAATAAACTCTTCCTTCTCAAAAGAATTCCTCAAGCCAGAATTTCAAGAAGACAACTTGTCTAAAGGAGTACCTAGAAATCACATGCTTGAATTTTTGACAAGATGCTTAGGGTCATCCAGAGATACTTCACATGTGAAGGGATGTTCAATATGGTATACCAATACCACATCATATTTCTGTTACATTTTATAGGAAAATAAGCCATGAACCTTCCATTCTATCTGTTCATGAGTATTTTTAAGATGTCAAATAGAGTTCGGGATAAGTCAAAGAAGGTAGATATCAGTGTCTTTCACTCTGGTCTTATCAAGATGTTAGTAATGGAGGAGTTAAGGAAAACTAAAATTGATTGGGAAACCTTCTTAACTTCATCACATTTTCAGTTAGATAGTGCTCCTACTCCACAGTCCAAAAGACAAACTCCTACCCATGTTGAGAGGATTGTGCATTCAGAGTCTAGCAATAAGAAGAGGGTGACTAGGAGTGATAAATCTGTTAGGGCTATTGATGAATAAGAAACAGATGGTTCTTCACGACCTCTAAAAAGAGAAACTTAACCTATGGAATATCCTATCCCCATGGATATTCCTTCAAGCAAACCAAGAGGCTTGAAAGAAAAAAAGCTTGTTTTTTTCCTACCCATTGTTGAAGATAAAGTCAAGCCTAAAAGACCTTTTACTAGAGCAGCAACCAAGCAACATGCCCTCATGAAGGATGATACAACAGAGACTTCATCCTAACAAAAAGGAAAATATCAGTCCTCTAAGAATCTTATAGAAGTTATTGACATCACTACTCCTAAGCATGAAAGCAACCCTACCTTCAAAAGGCTCAGGAGGCAGCCCAATGAAGCAAGAGATGAAATTGACAATTTGAAGAAGGAAGATTTGGGTTCCAGGAGAAAACTTAAGGAGATGTTGGAAATGTATGAAGAGACTATTGATAAGGCAAGGTTCCTAGCTAAGAGGTTTTTTCCCCTTCATAGGAAACTCAAGAATGTCTACAGGCATAAAAAAACCCACCAAGATGAAATCAGAAAACTGAAGGCAGAGTTACACCCTTTCAGAGAATAATTGGCAAAGAGAAACTTAGACATGCTAGCTAAGGTGGCTACCAGAAGGAGTTCTACAATAAAATGATAGAAAAAATGTCCTTCTAAAGCCAACACATTTTTTTTCAAAGTTTTATGTTGCATGCTTTTACAACATTTTAGTAATGGTTATGAGTTTTGAACTATAACTAGAAGTTTTTGTGTTTTTCCTCCAATGATATATAAAGATGACGAGTTATAGCATATATGGACTCCTAGTAGAATTTTTGAGGTGTTGTAGATTTTGCAAAAGTAAAACAGGTCGCTACAGGAAATTTCACAGCACCTGGATCATTGGCACTGCAAATTGGATGTTTCAGGACAATTTGTAACGCTCCGTTGCGAACTGAGTTTTTGGATATTTTAGAGGGAAAAGGAGATGCCAACTATCAAGATGGACTCATACCAACACTTAGATGATCAGTTTCACTTTGGAAGGCCACCTTCCTCAAGAAGTTGCACACTTATGGACACATCATCAAAGTTATTAAAGATTGTTGTATACATGGCCAACATTCTCCTTTAAAATAACAATTTGTTTCTTTTTGGTTGTACACCTATTGCCACGCTTCCCTTAGGCATGGGATCCTATGAGGAAGTTGAGGGGAAGATTTTAAAGATGACATTGATGGTTTTAGCTATATAAAGGGCATTGTAAGACTAAAGAGGGTTCAAATGGTGTGACAAAAACTCTTATTTTTGTATTGTATTTTGTAGTAGAGTTTTTTCCTAATGTATGGACCAGATCCAAGATACTTTTCATGATGGAAATAAACCTTATTTCTCATTATCATTTATTTTCTTTTGTATCACACTTGACCCCTAAGTACCCTTTCTAGGGATGGGGCATCAAATTTTCACTTACTTTAGTTGTCTCGAATAATCTCTTTGAGATCTCCATTCTCTTCTACTCAACAATGACTCTCTAACGACTACTACCAGACTCAAAACCGAGCTCTGGATTTCAAGTTATTGCCTCCCAAAGTTCTTAAGTCATAATTAGACATGGACCAAGTGGAACCCACGTGGCTCCACCTCATTCGTACCATCCCCAAGTTCCTACATCCACAGGGAAGGTTCGTCCACTCTCCAATCCAACGACAGGACATGGTCTTCATTTAACACATGAAATAGAGGGGGGAGTTCAATGTTCAGCGCTTCGATTTTGACTGTCCCTTCTCCTTTCTGAACACCTATCCTTTGGAGTCCTAGATTCCCAAACTCCCAAAGGAGATTGAAATCTCTCCACGTGGCTTCGGCCTTTGGGCCTTTCGGCTTATCATCGATACTACACCCCAAACCCCCAAAGTCCCAAAGTC
The DNA here is from genome assembly GCA_000966675.3 of Picea glauca. NCBI lineage: Eukaryota > Viridiplantae > Streptophyta > Pinopsida > Pinales > Pinaceae > Picea > Picea glauca. The sequence goes on along the minus strand of JZKD02S0283413.1, from coordinate 6,593 downwards.
CCGCACTCCCAAAGGGTCCACCCTCACACATTGTGACGTACTAGACACAAAGGTAAGGACAGGTGGGTCCTGCATACTCCACCCTTCAAATGGACCAAGTAAGAAGGTGTCAAGAGTGACATGTGGAAAGGCATAGATGACTCGTGGCCCTTATAGTGGGCGAGATGTGTTAGATTTGAATAGGCACATAGCGACTGCAAAACATACAAATCCATGTGAAACGTGGCATGCTAGATGTGGGTCCACATCACCTTGGGTGACATGAGCGTGCCAAATCACCCCTGACTCATAGCCTTCCAATCCCTTCGATCTCACAGTCAAGGTGCGTCCACATAAACCCTTTATCTACGGCCTTTGTTACTTCGTAACTTCGATGTTCAAGGAATTTGCACTATATTTCCCTCCTTTCTCCCATAGTGGTCAATGCTAGGCTGACCATAGTCTAGATCTAAGGGTCGGGGGAGATCTCGAAGGGTCCCTAGATCTATGACCCTCATCACCTCCAAGCTATAGCTGTCGGAGGTTTTGACGTCATGGCCACTCCGCTCTCTTGAAGCAGGAATCTATCGAAGTACCATATGTGGGCCCCTCTACTAGTTGATTGGATGGGTAAGAGGGATTCTCAACGAACTCCCTAGATCCACGACTCTCCTCACTTCGTAACTTCGACGTTCAGGGAGTTTGGTGTTATAACATCTCTGTTCCCCTGAAGTAGGACTTCACCAGAATTACCTTGGCGTAGATCCAATGGCTCATGGAACTCCCGAATACCCTCGGATATGTGGCTCGCAGCACCTTGCGATTGATGAATGGATCAAGGTTTAATGATAGGGAAGGTCTATCTACCATGGTTAGGGAGACCTCTAGGCGCCGAACAACCTCGTGGGTAGCCGTAACAATCAGTTGTATTCCTCCATTTTACAAATGGTAAGGTCAAAACACTCCAGAACTATGAACTCCCGAAGTTTCGAAGCTAGAAAGACTTAGCTCCTTTCAGGCCTAGCACAAGGTTCCCAAACCTTAGTCACATGGGTCCTTCGAAAATCTCGTGGGTTACACGCTAATCCTTAGCCTTGAATTGGTTAAGGATACATGCATGAGCCTTGGTCACATGAGTGAAAGGTATGAAGGAGGATCCCTCCTTCGATAGGGTTTGAACTTAGTATTTCTGCAAAGGTAGATTCTAGAGGTCGGCAGGGCTTAAGAATCCCAGTAAATCCTTCCCCGACACTATTGCAAACTTACAAACCATAAATATTCTCACTGCTAAGTTGAGGCAAGAAGAAGACCATTCGAAATCATGGGTTCACAGAGAGACAATACATATTTCTAACTTAATCATTCAATAAAGAACTCAGTCATAGACATATAAATATATTCAATCAAAATTTCCATTTCAATACACGAAGTATGAAAATACTTATCATAAAACCAGAATTCGTGAAGTGACTATTGAAAGGGGTGCCTATTTCCACCCAACCATAGGCACAACCACTCCTGAAAGTATTTACTGTTGGCCATCCCCGAGCTAGACCATGATGATCTAAGAGATACTCTTTCTTCTTACTTAGTGATAGTTAGGGACAATGGTTACTCTCCTCCTACCACAGGGTCCTGGCCACCAATTTTCTCCGTACCAAGAACGGAGGTCTGCACGAGTACTTCCACAGTCACTCATGAGCCTCGTTTATCAGTTTGGAACAAAAAACCTGCCAACAACTCCTTGCACCCAGAATGAGCTTATTTCCCAGTTCTTCTTCGAACCAGAGAGTTGCAAGTGCTCTTTTCTCTTCTCGAGATTGGACTTTCGACTCTACTTTTTCGCAGATCTGCCTTTGCCCATGAATTACCTCTTTTCTTACCTTCCTTAGTAAGGTTGTGTGCGTTTGAATCCCCAACTCATGGTCAGGTTTGGAAGTCTTGTAGATGGGTTCTGCCCCATCTCCTCATTAACTCTTGATAAGGACTCTTCCAGCTACCAGTATGACTGGTAATTCATTTATGGGTCAGAGGATTGTTCTAGGTCCGAGTCATTAAATCCAGTAATGTACTGGTTTGGTGGGGGGTCATCTCAACCATTTCTGGTTCCCCTCACCATATCTCTAATAACACCATGGTATATCTTGGAAAACTCCCCTTTCAACTATTATGCAACACTGTCCATTTTCTATTGATAACATAAAATACATACATTGACCTTTTATAACAAAAGGTTCATCAAATCCAACATTCACACATATCTAGTCTTCCATAGTCTCTTGGCCAATTACAATTATATTTACAAAATGGGGGAAATTGAGGTATTACAACTGTCTTACTCTGATATCAGTTTGTGTTGAAAGATTCATCTGGTTGTTGTTTTTTTATTGCAATAAAAGATTTGTTGTGATATTGTCTGCAAAATTATCAGAGTTATTTTCTCTTTGAATTTAAGAGGTTCTTATTCAAATGAGATTTCTTTCATATGTGTGTCAGAATTAGCTGATGTAAAATTGATATGAATATTACATTCTCCTTTCCAAGTCTTCCATCTATCATTCTTATCTCTTAAAACATGATTAGAAACCATTCAAGGCCTTGTTTGTTGGTGTGTATTACATGGAATGATCTGTGATTGACATATTCATTTGCATTTTCCATCCATTTGCCACATTTTCATAAACATTTATCCTTTACATTCTGATGGGTATTAGGCTTACACCTACACGAGTCTAGGTGTGAATTCTAGTGCTAACAACCCATAAAATAGATAAACCAAAACCAAGGAGAATGGCCCTTTTTCGAAAAATGAGTCCCTCAGGCCCGAACAAGGGTTAAACTTACACCTGAGAATACTCTCCTAGAGAACTGCAGCTCCTAGGGAATACCTTTATTTTTAAATTAACCATCCATACTTAAAAAGGGGTAAAATACTATCGGACAAATGTGCCTTCAAATTTTAGTTTGACGAGCATGAAGGGCAACAAGATCTCTCGACAATATTTTCAATTTTAGAGAGTCTGAAAAGGGATTAAAGAAGACTCCACGGGGGATTCTTTTCTTAAGTAATCCAAATGAGACTGAAAAGAATAAATAATCTCTCATTAGATGTTGTTTTCAAAGGTTATGCGATCTTGAAAGACAACAAACCATGCTCTTGGGGAGTCCCTTGGGTATAAGCCATGAAAGATGAAGAAGAATGGGACTTCAACACACAGTCATGGCATGACTAAAAGGACTCCCAATCATATGGAAAAATCACAGCATGGATGCCAAAATGCAACGAAGGATATACCTAGGGAATCCATGTATAGGAAGGCTCTACCACCTAATTACAACACTTCTAAAGTAGCATAGTAGGTTCTGTGTCTCATTTCGTTGGGATTGATCCAATGGAAAAGCAGAAAAAGTCAACAAAATGTATGATGCAAGGTGATGAGAACCTAACCTATATGCAAGTGTCAAAAAAATCAACTTTACCACGGGATGAATGAGTGTAACCCATCTCATAAAAACACCAAACCAAAAGGAAAAGTTTATAAGAATGATCCAAATATCTTCAAAAAGAAACTCAAGTACCCACCAAGCCAAGAATAGGGAAAAAGAGGACCAAACTGGGGTAAAAAGAGCTAAAACATTCTATAAATAGGGGTAGACAACTCATTTTAACCATTGCAAATCGAAAAATAACTAAAAATCCAAAAAACCTTCTACTTTAAAACATAGATTCAAGGAGCTACGTTGGACGAAATATCTTCAAACTTGAACCAAGTAAGTACAAATGACCTCTCTCAACCTTTCAATTCATCATTTATTGTCTATTTAATTGTTTAGAGGGTGTGCAACCTGTTGATGGGTCTTAAATCCCTTGATTCAATAGTAGGAACCAAACCCACCACCGAGGCCCAATTAGACTCTGTATCGTTTAATAATGGAATGGTTCTCCAGATCTTGCGATCCAGCCAAATTATCGATGGGCTTTACGTTTTCTTGTGAAGGATCTTCCTTCAATTTGGACTATTCTCTTTTGTATTTTCTCTTGGGTGGGACCAATATGAGATGTAAGCCGGTATAAACCAACTTGGTAACAAACAAGATTAAGTTTTAAACTACTGGGGAAGAGGCTAAGCTTGGGATAACCTGTTGCTCAAGCATGCAGACGACAATTTTATACCACATGCCTAGTACTAATACATTAACCATGTGAGCATCCAATTACTGTCTGAGATACTAATTACCAGAAAGAAAACACATATGCAATAAGATAGTGGCAAGAAAAATAATTCATCTACCATAATCATTCATCACATAATAACACAATGATTCATCTTCATCATTAAAGCGAAGAAAAACAAAACATTGCACTAGATAAATTAACAACAAAATTAATTTCTCTTACTCATTACAACATCATTCATGAAACAAGATAGGAAATAGTTATTCTCCATGTCCAATCACATGCATTTGATGAAAATAACTTTGTCTTTGGTCTAGAAGGACTTCTCAATTCAAAGGGAGCTTCAAAATAATTCTTAACAACCAGAAAGAAAGAGTTCTTGCAACAACCATCGATCTCTAACTAGTTGGTCGACACTCTTATTTATAACATAAAATTCAACTGAAAATAACAGCTAAGTGTAGTTTGAGCAAAACAAAATTCACCACATGGTGCTTTCTTCTAACAGTTTCTTTAACAGTCAACTCAAGATATCTCTTGAAAGGGGTGATTTTCTCATACTATGACCAACTAATAAACAACTCCTCGCAAGTTTGGGCCCATGGAAATTTGTGCTGCTCCATCGGATCCATGTAGAATCCTCTGATCTCCATTGCATGTGCTCGATACTTTACTAGACTGGTGTTTAACTACGGTAGCATGGTCTGAGCCTTCATTGGATGTTCCATAAATCTTTTCACTTGTCCTGGTTCTGTATCAGTCACCTTGGCTAGCTCTTCGGCCCATAGTGAATCATTCTTGGCATGAAATCCTACTATGTCACACAATTCGATGAAGTTTTCGGGGTCGCCGAACTCAGGGAGTCCGATATCCTTCATTGCTTTGTTGATTTTATCCCAATGTTTCTCTCATTTTTCCCATTTCTTTTGAATTTCTCTGTGTGTTTCATGAGACATCTTAGCCCAATACTCGACTGATCACTTCATATGATCAAGAATGATTTTTCCCAACATCTAGATGTTGTGTTCTTCTTTATCTTGGCCCTGCTAGACTGCATTGATTGATTTGAGTCTTTCTACGGCTTGCTGCGCCCTTTCATGTCACCGCTCCATATCCTTTCATGTTGTGAGTGCCATGAGAGTGTCTTCTTGGAGCTCGACTATCTTTGCAGTGAACAGGTGTCGCTCATGTGTGAACCTGTTGTAAGCCGCTTCGAACTCACTTCTCAGATAAACCGCAGTCTGAGTGGCGCCCTGATAGTATTCAACCAGCTGGCGCAAATGTTCTAGCTCCTTCAGGGAAGTGACTAACTCTTTTTCATCCTGTTTAGCTCTGTCCAAGGTGGCATCTGAAATTGCCATCCCTGCACCAATGAGCTCAAATGTTCTAGAATTTTCTGTGTTTATCAAATCCTCCTCTGTGGTGATGAGGACGAAGCAATCCAACATGATTCTCCTTTTCTTCATGGTTCTTTAGATGATGGCCCTCTTCTTTCGATTGTAGGATATTGCATAGATATCGGCCACCTCATCCACCGGTTCAGGAATTTGTTGATCACCCCATGTAAGTGTGTTTCCCATATTTCCAACGGTGTATACTTGTTCTAGATCGTGTTCTTGAACTTTCTCACTGTACTCTGAGGGCCCAACCTCTGCCTGTCCCTCATCGGGGATCTGATTATCAAGTGAAATAGAGATGTCGGTAGAAGACCCAATACTTACTTGTCCATCAGTCTTTGGAATGCCGATTTCCTTTTGTGGGGATCCTTCCTTTGAATCATCCAGTTCTGACTTGTCTTTTAGATCGTTTGCTCGGGTCTCTGACGCATCAAGCCTCTTTTTGTCGGGAACATTTTTGGTTTCTATTTCCTTCCTTGGGACCTCTTATGTTTGAACACTGGGATCAGGTGAAGCATCCTTCTCAGGTCCCTTTTCTTCTTGGATTTGCACAGGGGTCCCAAGAGATGTCTTCAGGCTCTCATCATCGTTGTATATATTTATAAATTCGCTCAAAGGATTAGGCACGCCTGCTTCCACTGATACTCAACCCACCTCTGGTCGAATCGTCACACCTGCCGGAGATCCGGCTGGTGGCCTCGTGGAATCAAGGTCATTTGACCCATTGTCATTACCAAGGTTTATGGAATCAGGGCCACTCGCCCCCACTGGGCTTTCTTTTGGGATTTTGATCGGAATCTTTGGAACTATGATGAGGTCTGGGTTATACTGCATCTGCTTCATTAACAACTGGGCCTATTGATACATGAGTCCCCCCATCCCCTGCACCTCTTGAATTTCATAGATTTTCCTAGATTGTACCGGGGCTACCTGTTATCCACATTTTTGGTTATCGAAATGATGACATGATAATGACATGATGATGGAAGATCTAACTCTTCTTTAAGATCATTTTCATGAAGAAAGTTACACTTATCAGC
>JZKD02S0283380.1:0-20301 GCA_000966675.3 Picea glauca | reverse complement strand
AGATTGGTAAGAAATAAACCAATTTCTATGTGAGCACATGTGGTGGGAGGTACCTGAATCTAACTTCCATTCTTCTTGATATTCTAAATTACTAGAAACGGATAAAACTTGATCAGTCATAACTGAATTTGTTACAGCCAAATTTGCTTCCTTCATAGAGTTCTCCTCACGTTCCTTTCTCTTCCAACAATCTTTCTTGAGATATATTGTTTGTCCACAGTACCAGCATTTTTCTTTACCCTTTCTGTGTCTTGACTTAGATCGAGAAAAACTTCTCTCATTCTTCTCTTTAGTTCGACCTCTGACCAGCATCTCCTCTGAAGTTGAGGTTTCTTTACTAGATTTTCTCCTCATCTCCTTAGCCAAAAAAGCTCCCACAACAGAGTTATAATCTAAAACATTTGTTGAGATAAAGCTAATAGAGGTGACTAGATTATCCCAAGGCTCAGGCAACGAACACAATAGTGCAATAGCCTTATCTTCATCTTCGAATTTAACTTCCATACTAGTCAATTGAACTATAAGGGTATTGAAGGTATTTAAATGATCAGCAACTTTCGTACCTTCTTTCATCCACAAACTGTACAACCGTCTCTTCAAGTAGATTATGCTCATCAAAGACTTTGTCATATATAGACTTTTCAACTTGCTCCATAAGCCTGATGTTGTATCCTCTCCTACGATATTAAACAGAACATCATCTGCCAAACATAAACGAATGGTACTAAGAGATTTTGCATCCAGATCTTCCCATTCCTCATTCATCATGGTTGTTGGTTTCTTTGACTTGCCTGCCAATGTTTTTTGCAACCCTTGTTGCACCAGTAAATACCGCATCTTGAGCTTCCATAGTTCAAAGTTGTTTTTACCGCTGAACTTTTCAACTTCAAACTTCGAACTCTGCATCTTATCCATTAACACAAAAAACTCCTAATGCCCAAATCACTGCTTATAATACTTGGCTCGTTAACCAATGAATGAAAAATATGGATCCTTAATGAATAAGGAATAACGTTAAATTATAACCACAAAAAGTTTAAAAATAATAAAAAAATTATATATTCCATAAACCTTTTTAATTTTATTTATACCTTAAAAAAATTTCACAACCTTTTAAAAAACACATCCACCATGTATAATGTATTCGCACCATGCCAAGTGCATTCACTATTTAATTAATACCTTTACTTTTTCATGCATACAATCCTCCATTGTTTTAAACATTCACTTCATGACTAAGCCATGCACAATAGGACAAAGTCAATCCACCTTTAAACTTTTCCATAGACAAAAAACATGTGAATGTTACCATCTGAATATTTCCTTGCAAATAGAAGTCGTCGCACCTCCCGATGTGAGTGCCCTGCGACGTGCTTCAAAGAGTCGTCGCACTGTACCACACTTCTAGACTACGGTAATTTGAAAAATTTTGCAGCGGAGAAGGGCAGGTAATAAGACGTCACGCCCTTTGAGAGGAGGGACTTGCAGTGATGTGGAGATCGATGCACCTCACACAGATGTTGTTGCTCCTCTGAAATTTGACGTCCTCGACACCCTCTCCTCCAACCAGCTCTGATACCACTTGTTAGAATTGCAAATGCGGAAAACACAATTCACATATGATAATTAACAATCACACAGATAAGGAACACATGGATTTCATGTGGTTCACCCAAACATTGGACTATGTCCACCAAGCATAGGCATCAATTGTCTTATTATTTAGATGGTGGAGATTACAACAGACTTGCAAGTTCTCACTCTGCCTCTCTCTTTGCCTCTACGGGCTTACATGTATTTGTATACATTTACAAGAAATTGATTATTAAATGCAATCCCTATCCATATTCTAACTTGGTCTATTTGATTGTAACCAACGCAGAATAATAGGATCCAAATCCATTCTTGGAGGAATTCGTTGTCACCAAATCCCAACACCAATCATGAGTTAGTCAATGATCCTTCATACAAAAACATGCACCAATCAAACAAACCCTTTGGACTAGTTAATATATATGTTATATATAGTAAATATATATTACATATATTATAAAAATTTATTATATATGACTATATATGAAGTTAAAAATTCTCAAAGTGTTTATTTGAGATAAAGTTTGAAAGTTTTGAATAGGAAAGAAAGGGTGTACTATATTGTAGTTGTAAAAAATTCTATGATTAAGAGAAAAAATGGACTTTGTATAGAAGTAAATAAAATGATCTTATTAATGAGGATGAATTTGTACAAAAGTTCTTTGGTGTTTTACTTGAACAGTGATTTTAATGTAGACTTAAATTGGTAAATTCTTTGGAGTAATTTGCAAATTATTTACCTTAGGTGGAAAAATCATCTTCTCAGACAATGCAAGAAGAATTGCAACCATCAACGAGTGCTTTAATCTACCCAAATTTTTTCACACACCGAGACCAAGATATCATACTCATTGTTATTATTTGCATTATGAAATCACTAGAATAACAACACTTGAAGCACCATACAATGACAATGTAATGTTGCAAAAGTCAACTTGTGTGATCTAATATTGGGCCTTGGATTCAATGAACTCATACAAGAAATGTTACAACGTTTCTTTGCTACTACCAGTCACAATCACATTGAAATTGTATTTTTGTCGATACTAATGATTCATGTAACCTACCCATTATCCAACAAACACAATATATTCTGACACCATTTACAAATAAATGTGTACAACATGACAAAAAAAAAATGCAACTACCAATACTTTTGAAATCATGAATGCAAACTATTTAAGCATACATAGCAGCCTTCAAACACACAAAATACATAGTAAGACGCATCAGTTAAACAGTAAATATACACAGTAGCCATAACACTTATCTCATGGGAAAATGTCTCCAACTGGTTTCATATGAGGGATGTTCCTCCCTATCATAGGATCTTCTACTCCAGTTCTCTCAACAGCATGCCACCCCCCAACTAGGGTTACGAGTCCAAAAGGAGGAAACGGCTCCTGTGATTGGCTATTGTCCACACAAACAACCCAATACCCAGTAATTCACAGTGATGCAACTCCCACGGCAATTCCAAACGCCCAACTCTCTTCCCCATCAATCTGCACAACCCAAGGGATGAGATTTCCTTCTCTACACAATTCCCTCGGAAAATCTCCATCCCCTCTAGAGTTCTAGCACAAACCATTCAGGAATCTCTCACTTGGGGGTTCCAAGAAATCCAACTGTAATAGGAGTTCTCACACCAACATCCTCACATGTTCTTGGGTAATTTTCAACAAGAACTCTTCACAAACATGATACTCAAGTTCTCAACATAATCCCCAGCCCCTCTCATGGCTATTTTCATACACGGTATCGTTGGTGCTTCCTTTCAGCCCCCATCTCCCTTTTTCCTCTCTTCTACCCAACCGAAAAATTAGCTCTCCCCCTCTACTCGAATTTTCTCTTCATTTTCTCCCATGCATATTTGACTCTCACAATTCCCCATAATGATTGTACTTAACCCGTGCTATCATAACTAGGTGATGTGACTCTGTCACCCATTTCTTACATGCATTCATCGACACAATTCCAATCATGAGTGTACTTAGCCCATGATATATTAAGTAGGTGAGATGACTTTCCCACCAAACTCTTACATGTATTCAATAATTGGCTTTAATAAGTAAAAGGAGGATTATATGGTTAAAGGAAAATTAATTTAAGAGAATGGCATAGGATTCTATCCGTGTAGAGTTCCCTCAAAAAACTCCCTTATCCCCTCTCTTGTGGAATCATAGCCCCACAATGTTATCATCTCTCTTGTATTGCAACCAACGATGTATTTTTATTTAATAACTTTGATATACAATTTACATAGATCGGCCCTTGACCATATTGCTTGGCTCACAACCTAAATCACATATGTACAATTACATTAAAATCCTCGGGGATTAAAATTGGGGTGTTACGATTCAAACCTTTATTTTGGATTAAAGCAAGACATATCACAACAATTGTTATCTAATTTACCAATTAACTTGAGAAAACAAAAGCAAGGCATTTCACCAGTGACTTGTGCGTTAGTTGTAAATGTTGTTAGAAGGTGTAGAAAAGTTGAAGCCATATCTAACAACAAAATTTCATTGTTTTCAATAATGTTGACAATGAAATTAAAGTTCAAATTAATACATCCAACGATGAATCAAACAGAGCCATATAGAGCAACGAACTTTTGGTCCCTAATTCTCAAATTCATGACATTTCACAAAGGATCAAAGCAACTTTTGTTGAAAATCTTATATTACTTAACGAATTCTAAGATCGATATGTACATTGCACCATTTCTACTGCAACATCCTCTACTCATTATTTCTTGGATACTTGTTGCATGTATGACATTTTTTAATACTAGAGGGATCAAATTATCAATTTTCATGATAAACATAAGCATTTTTGTGCCAAATGAAGAATACAATATGTTGTTGAATTGTGATAAAAGTTAAACTTCAGCATCCATTTTTATTATTGTTTATTATTGCTTCAAGGATAAAAGCATGTCAAGGGGATGACTTATGATATACCTAATATAGTATATTACCATATTATGTTAATTAATACTATTGTTTATAAGTATATTAAGATGGTTGGGTCGGGACTTTTCATTGTTATTGCCTCTATTCAAGGATATATAAAGCCCAAATCCGTTCATTCATTGTAATCATCATTTCATATTCAATATATAATATTTTATTCTTTGTGGATTTTTTTTGGGTTTGTCCTTTTTCTTATTATTTAATGGTGGCTCCTCATGAACATCGTCAAGTAGATCACATACTCCAAATCGATGGGACATTTAAACTTGCAAAAGATATTAGTAGTTCTTCAACAATATTTATATTGGCCAAATCTTTGTGAGGGTGCGGAAAGATACATGCATTCTTTTGCAGGTTGGGCAATTATCAAACTAGCAAAGCACTAGTTGGGACTATACATGATTTCTTCAACTTTGTAGAGATCATGGGAATCCATTCTAGTGAAGTTTGAAGTTTCTTATAGGCTTACCAACCCCTCCAAGCAACAATATAGCATGGCTCTTCAAAATATAGTGCTTTATAGTCAACTTTAGGCTTCCGACCCACAATTGTCTTGGCTTACCTTACATCAACTACCAAAGGCACTTCAATTACAAAGGATGTTGACAAGGTAGCCATGTTCATTGAACAAGTTTTGAATGTTCAACACCAAGCACAAGACACCATATTCATTGAACAAGTTTTGAATGCCCAACGCCAAGCATAAGACATACTAAAATAAACTACATCNTTTTCTGATGTTTTCTAGTTTTTCCAACATGTTGTACAAGCTCAGTTCAAGGTGATTTAATAACCGTGCAACTACTATTTTTTGGCAATGTGCGAAGGTTTCCTTATAAGTTTTTTAAATGAATGAAAATCTTATTTTGAAGGAGTAATTACATATGTGTGTGTGACATTGATTCTATGCTTCCACTATTTAATTTTCAGCTATTGTGTGATTGATGCTATGGTCTGAAATTTAATTTCAACATTAAATTCAGCAATCTACTTGTTTAATTGAGATCATAAGGACTCGAGTCTCCTGGGATTGGAATTTTTACATGGAATTAGAGCTATTTCTTTATTTAAGATTATCAGGGATTTGAAGTAGTAAATCTATTGCAAAGAAGAAGGGCTAACGGTTAGAGGGTTTCAAAACTAATTTTCAGATTTGGGAGTTTGTGCAATAGATCTCGGAGATGGCATCAGCTAGCCTCATGTTTAAGGATAGATTGGATGGTGTCTCGAATTTCTTATCATGGAAGGTGAGAGTTACATTCGTACTAGAAGATAATGATCTATGGGATATTGTCAAGGATGTTGTGACTCCACCTATAGATCCACAATAGTTGGCAGCTCAAAACAAGATGAAAGTGAAGGCCAAGCGGATGATCTTGGATGCCATAAAAGATCATCTAATCCCTCATATATCCAAAACAAACACAGTGAAGGAGATGTATGATGCCCTGGTAAATCTCTACTAGAGTGAGGCCATACAAAAAGATATGATATTACAAAACACATTGAGATCCATATAGATGACCACATCAAACATAGTCACCAATTATATTACGAAAGCTACGCAAGTTTTTGATTAGTGTGCAAAGGTTGGGGAGAAGGTTGCACATGTAAAGCAAGTGAACATGGAACTAAATGGATTCCCAACTTCAAGGGAACCATTTTTCAAAAGTATTTGCACTCGAGAAAACTTTCCTAGCTTCAAGAGGCTTTGGGATGACTATATCCAGAAGGAGACTCAAATGGAGTCAAAGGCCAGCCAAAAGGGTGGTGATGAGAACCTAGCTCTATTCAGTCAGTCAAATAAGGATAGTGGTAAAGGACCCAACAAGGGTAAGGGAAAGAGTGAGGATTCGACCTCACAGCCAGGAAATAAGAACTTTAATAAAATCAAGTGCTTTGTTTTTCATAAGATGGTCATTATGCATCACATTGTCCAAAGGAGAAGAAGGGTAAAGGGAAGCAGTAGTAGTAGGTAGCAGCCTCTGCAGAAACTTAGATGAATGAGTTTGTTGCCAAGTTCTAGAAGGGTTTCTTGTTGGTATCTTGCCTTTTTACCAACACGATTATGAGGAATGTGTGGTATCTTGACAATGAGGCCTCTCGACATATGAAATTAGCACGAAAATTGTTTTCTAGTTTGAAGAAGTAGGACTCAGGAGTACATGTTGAGCTTGGTGATGATGCCAAGTACTCAATAACACGATTTGGTACTATTCCCTTCCACCGTGAGTCAAGTAATTCTTTAGATTTTAACGATGTCTTGTTTGTATCATGTCTTATGAAGAATTTGCTTTCAGTTTCAGTTATGGAGGATAAAGGCTTTGCAGTGGAGTTCAAGAACCAGCAAGTCCTCATCAGACCAAAGGAATCTTGCCTAGATGCAGCTCAGGTAAATAGAAGGTAATTTGTACAGGTTGCAATGTGAACCTCTTCGAGCCTTGGTGCATAACAATGACAACGTGTGTGATTTGTGGCACAAGAGGATGGGGTACCTGCATAACAAGGCATTGCCTATTCTAAGGGAGATAGTCATAGGTCTTCCAGAGTTCAATATTGAGTATCATAGTGTATGCAGAGGGTGCATGCTTGGAAATCATGACAAGGTTTCTTTCCCAAGCAACAAGAATAGGTCTAAGGGAATTCTAGACCTAGTACATTAGAATGTTTATGGACATATGTCAGTAGCGTCAATAACAGAAAGCATGTATTGTATTTCTTTTATTGATGACTTTTCTCACAAGACTTTGATCTACTTATTAAAGATGAAGGATGGGGTATTTAGGAGGGTTTAAGAGTTCAAAGCTCTAGTTGAAAACCAAACAGGGAAGAAGATCAAAGCCTTGAGATCAGACAATGGGGGAGAGCATACCTCCAAGGATTTTGATGGTTTTTGCAAGGAGGCGGGTATCAAGAGGATGTTGACTATTCCAGACAACCCATAGCAGAATGGGGTTGTAGAGAGGAAGAATCAATCCATCATAAGGGTTACTAAGGTCATGATACATTAACAGAACTTGTTGATGTTTCTTTGGGAAAAGGCATGTAATAAAGCAGTCTACATCTAGAACCAATGTCCTCTTAGGATCTTGGAGAACAAAACATTAGATGAGGAATTCATTGGTCTGAAGCCAAATATGAGTCATTTTCACATCTTTATTGTCCAATTTATATCCATGTACTAGTAGAGAAGAGGACCAAGTTTGATCCCTCCAACAGGAAGGGCTTATTTGGGGGTTACAATGAGACTTCAAAGGCTTATAGGGTCTTTATTCCAGAGCAGAGGAAGATAGTAGTGAGCAAGGATGTAAATTTTGAGGAAGACTTTGCGTCCAGGAAATCCCATGAACCTTTTCCGGTGAGAGAGGATGAGGAGCAAAAATCTCTAAAGGTTGAGCCTAGGTCACTAGTGATTTACAGAGCAAAGTACAATAGCCTTCATGTGAAGAAGAGAGTAGCCCCTTCCACTTCAATTAGGAGACTTGGATGGTTCACTTAGACATTGAGGGATTCTCCGGAGCATGTTGAGACTCCTAGGAGCATATTTAGAGAGAGAAAACCTCTGAAGAAGTTTCTAAACTACATGGCATTGATGAGTAGCATTATAGATTTTGAGCCTTCCATCTTTCAAGCGGAAGCAAACCAACATGTATAGAGGGATGCCATGGTGGAGGAGTACACATCCATCATGAAGAATGATGTTTAGGACATAGTGCCAAGATCGGAGAGGAAGTCGGTTATGAGTTACATGTTGCTCTACAAGATCAAGCATGCTAAAAAGGGAAGCATTGAGAAGCTCAAAGCGAGGTTTGTGGCAAGAGGGTTCTTCCAGAGAGAGGGGTTGGACTACGAGGAGACATTCAAGTACACTTCCATTCAAGTAGTTATGTCGTTGGTTTCATTTATGGGATGGAGGATACATCAGATGGATGTGAATACATATTTCCTTAATGGGATCATTAAGGAAGAAGTGTACATAGAGCAACCTCGGGGATTTGAGGTAAATTGGAAGGAGTTCCATGTGTGCAAGCTTAAGAAAACCTTGTATGGAATCAAGCAAGCTCCGAGAGCATGGTATTCTATAATCAACGGATGTCTGCAAAGTATGAGCTTCACCAAAAGCAAAGCATATTCTAACTTATATTACATATTTTTTGGGACTAGTCTACTTGTTTTGGTGTTATATGTAGATGAATTTTTTCTGACACATGCAAAGAAGCTCATTACAGGGTGCAAAGCAGACATGAAGGATATTGGCATGATGCATTACTTCTTGGGTTTGGAGGTTTGGCAGAGACTGGGAGACATTTTCCTTGTGCATGGCAAGTATGCAGTTGACATCCTGAAGAGGTTTCAGATGGAGGACTATAAACCTATGGCCACACCCATGATCACTAATCTGAAGAAGGTGACAACTCCAGATGTAGAGTTGGTGGTTCCCACATTATACAGTAAGTTGATAGGTTATTTTATGTATTTGGTCAACACCTGACCGGATATATGTTTTGCAGTGAACACCTTGAATCAATGCATAGTGGACCCAAGGCAGGAGCATTGGGTAGCAGCAAAACATGTGCTCAAATATTTGAGGGGAATAATGGAGTATGCTCTAAAATATATTGTAGAAGATGAAGTGAAGTTGCAGGGGTATTCAAATTCAAATTGGGAAGGCAATGCAATAGATAGGAAGAGCACCTCAAGGTGTTGCTTTAGCTTGGGATCAGCAATGGTATCTTAGTTTAGCAAGAAGTAGACTTCGGTGGCACTTAGCTTAGCAGAGAACATAGATCACTTCATATGAGACAGGATTCAGACAGGAGCAATGAAGCTTCAGTATATTCCCACATATCAACAAGTAGCTAATCCTCTACCCAAGCCCTAGGCAAAACAAAATTTGGAAGCATTTGAAGGTAGACTTGGATTGGTGCATAATTATTTCCTAACTAAAAGGGAGTGTTGAGAAATATAGCTTGGATGGGAACTTCCACACAAGTTCAATGTGAACGCGCGAGAAGTAGTTCAAGATATTTTTATTTTCAAAAAGTAATTCTATTTTGTAATTCACTTTAAGTAAAAAAAAAGTGAAAAATCTTATATTTAGCAATTAAGTCTAAAAAGTGTATTTCATGCATGCATGAGTTAGACTGGGAGTGATCTAAAAAATAGATTAGGGTTTTGGTATCATCTAAAAGTATAAAGACAAGTCAAGATAGAGAGGATTTAAGCAGAGGCGAATCCGAGTAGTAGGAAATAGTTCTATACAAGTTGTCCAGCAGGTAGTACAACAGTTTTCTTGTGACATACCCCACTGCCTAGGTACCTCAAAATTCACCTTCTTGGGAAAATTTTGAATTTCTGATACCAATTAATAATTCAAGAAGCATAATGCAGTGAAATGCATTAATCAAGAAACATGTGTATCTATAAAAAAAAAGTTTAACATGACATGCACAACATTAACAACAAACATACACATTATAAACTCAACACAGATATAATTTTGCGCAAAAATATACAAATACAAGAAACACATAACAGAGAACTTATATTTTAACAATAGCTTCACCAACTAATCATCAAACATTACATCCAACCTTAGGCTTTGTTGCACATAAACTCTCTACAATAGGCCACCCTCGAGCCAAGGCTATGAATCCACATGGGTCCCAAGTGAACTCTAATACACACCAGTCAACTATAAAGCTCTCACAATTCTCTCAACCACACAGCAAATCTCAATTTGCCATCTATCGTTCCATTTTCATCCTACACAACCTAAAGAAATGAACCCCCTTATTTGCAACACAATCCCTCAAGTTATTCCACTTCTTTTCCAGGGCTCCACTACTACTGGTCAAGAAATCTCAATGTTGGAAACTCCAAGAGCTCTCAATTGTGGACAATTCTTTCACAATTGACATTATTCTCATGCCCACAAGCATCAATTTCTTTTTGGAATAACTAATAGTTACTTACATCCAACTAGCAATGGCTTTCTACTTCCAACAATTCGTTCTCATACCCCAAACCAAGAACAATAGTTAGTCAGAATGAATGAGGAATGAGTAATGACAATTGAGGAACCCCCCCCCCCAATAACCAAAAAGAGGGTTAATTTGGGGACCAAAAACCCCTACATTTTTGTTATTTTATGGTTTTTCCAACAAGTCGTACAAGCTTAGCTCAAAGCGATTTTGGTAATCGTGCAATTGTTTTTGGCAGCATGTGGAGGTTTCCTTGTAAGTTTTTCAAAGGAATGAAAAGCTTATTTTGAAGGAGTAATTACATGTGTGTGTGAAATTGATTTTATGTTTTTGCACACAATATCATCCATCCTATGTAGTGTATGGTTTTCTCACTTCATTTCCCCATACACATCCCTTTCGAATTAAGTATGATGAGTATATTATTGTTTGTTCATCATACACATCCCACCCATGGATGATATCAAATGCCTTCAATGTCTTTACCACATCTCACTTATGTTAGTTTACCTGAGTTTCCACATCATCTCTCGTGCTATGATAGAGGCCCCTTTCGTCTTTGACCTTCAATTACATGGTTGACCTTCCTAACCCCTTCAATTTTCAATTTGAGACATCTTCTAAGTGAATTTAGCAATATTGAGCTTCATGCCCTTGATTCAATGTCTAGTCAGTTGGAATTGTTTCATTTTGGGTTCCCAACATCTCCAAATCCTTTTAGACATGCTAGGTTAAACTTCCCTTTACCCTCATTGGTCTTGGCACATGGTGCCAACTACAGATTTTCCATACCATAATACACTTGTTTCCCACAAGATTAAAGAGTGGAATTTTCTAGAATTCCCTACGATACACCTATAGAACCAATGGTTCCCTGGGAAAATCATGTGGATTGTTTCATACAAAAATACCACTTCATCCAACCACTAGGGCAACGTTCACCTATGTCCTTGAGGCATTCTCAAATTTATTCAAATCCCTCCTTAGCTCTTTGTTATGGGTCTTTGATCTTACTCTCTTACATGTCATTACAATGTCAGATTGACATTGAAATTGCAACCTAGATCCCTTGCTCTCAATTAACATGAACTTTGAGTGCTTGGATCCACTATGTCATCAATCCTCCAACCTCTTGAAGGCTTCCTCAACAAATCTCTCTTGTGGGATTTATTAGTTGCTCTAGGGTGTCTTCAACTTCATCCCATCTCCACATCTTGGTCTTCCAATACCAACACCTAAAGGGAGGTTCCAACATAGTGTTGGTTGATGAGGAAGGTACTTCCTAACTAAGGGCACCAAGGATCCTTTATTTGCATCTCATAGATACATTTTTTTGTGTGTGTTTCATTTTTGTTGCACATGTTTTGAGATAGTTGTTCATAGTAAGTCATCAACACACTTACATACATTACAATAGGTTCTTCCCCTTCCTTTGTTGTTTGTTGTTTGCTCTTTTTCCTTGGTCCAAGTAGTTTCCCTCCCTTCACCTTTCTCTTGTTCATTGATACAAAACCTAATTAAGAACTTTAGTTCACCAAACACAGGAAATAACCATAGGTCCTCCTTTCATGGATTTCTTATTCACTAAAGTGAGAAGGGAATAAACTTGATACTTGTCCACTTTTGAATGAGTTGAAAGTGGTTAGCTAGATTATATCTTCTCTCATTTCCTTGTAAATAGTAATTATATCACCAAAGCAAAGGTTAATTAACCTTAGTCATTCTCTTTTCTTTGGTTTATATATTTGTTGTTATAAGACCTAAGATAGCTTGACAACTAAAATTAACCTCCAACCCTAAGTCATTCTATTTTCTTTGGTTTATATATTCGTTGCTATAAGACCTAAGATAGCTTGACAACTAAAATTAACCTCCAACCCTAGGGTTCACTTAATTAACTCAAATTTCTTAATTAACCTAGTGGCCCTCTCCCTTCTCTCTTTTGCCCGAGTTTTCCTTCTACCTCTCAAAAACCGGATGGACACTCCACTTCCCTTACAAGCTCTTGTAGCTTGCCCCTACACTATTATGTGACAGCAATGTCTCACTCTAACAATCATGCTAGAGTGTCCACCTTCATAGTGTAAATATTAATAGAAATGTGTCCATTGGAACGTATGAATGTATACAATTGTAAATTTAGAGTACGACAATTTTGTTTACTAAGTTCGACATCTTTGCTCTATCGACCAATGCATCTCGTATAGTCGTCTGCATATCTTCTTGCTCAATACATTTCTATAACCTCAAGCTTCCTCAATTGTGGTTGTCCCCCATGTGGCACCTAGTAGCATGTTTTAGAGAGATGATCTTTGTTAATTATAATGGGTCTCCATAACACTTGTATTGTGTTTATTGAATCCTATTAAATTAACCAACCTTGCTTGATTGTAGTGAACTTGCAGATATGCCTTGGCCACCTCTTCCTAACCTACAAGTGTATGCCCTAGCCTACCATTTATAGGCCTGGCAATTGCTTAGATTCCGTTATTTTCCATTAATATAATTCTACCTCCAAACCTTTTCCCTCCAAGAACTTCTTCCTCAACTTGATTGATCAGTTATGGTATGGTCTCCACAAAGTGCAACAATGTGTATCTCGAGACAATCAAGCTATGTAAGTTGTGTCAAGTGTTTCAACACCACCACCACCATTGTAAAGCCTCAAAGTTGATACTAACTATTGCAATGAAAATGAATGCTAAGACAATAGGAGATCCATTGTAAAGCCTCAAAGTTGATACTAACTATTGCACTCTTCACCATAAGCCATTGCAATTGCTAATTCAAAGATAGAATGAAAATGAATGCAAAGACAATAGGAGGTCCATTGTAAAGCCTCAAAGTTGATACTAACTATTGCACTCTTCACCATAAGCCATTGCAATTGCTAATTCAAAGATAGAAGGGTTGTTTGTGCATTCTTTTGGGTGCCTACACATTCCAAGAATTGATGGGAATGTGTAGGGCATTGGATTTGGAAAAGAGCATGCAACCCATAGGAGATGCACATCAACTATATCCACACTTCAAGAATGTAGAATTTTCCCTCATAGACTACAAAATAGGACTATCCAAGAATGTTTGATCTATTGCATCTCAAGAACCCTGGGCTATCGTGATGGAAAACCATTTATTGAACAAAGCAACGGCATACAAGATCAGCAATCAGATCAATATCCCTAAAACCATATCAATCACTACCACCTATCGAACCAAGGAATATAAGACACTTGAACCATTGCTACACCACATCACGGTCACTACCACTTTGATATGAATTCTAATCACTGGAAATGGATATGGAAAGGTACATTTGCTTCAAAAATATTAAGAGGCTCTCACCTCATGAAGGTGCAGGGTCATCATAAATATTTGCAACCTGCAAACAATGCAAACAATTCTACACCTACATTGACGACATAAAATGTTAAAAACTATCGGGCTGAAATAATTCCACAACTTAAAAATTACTAAATTAAATTAGGACAAATTCAGATTGCAAATGATGTTATCACCCTGGTGGACTCTCCATTTAATATTGAGAATCAAATGGTAGGGTATTTCAGTACCAACACTTTCTTATGCTTACCAAGCATAACATGGAAGAACAAAAGAACAATGACACAACTTAAATGTTATGTTTGTCACCAACCAACCGACCTATCTAGTGTCTTTAGCATTGACAAATGTCTAGGGGAGAACCAACGTTCAAGCAATCTGGGCCCTCCAATCCCAAGTATACAAGATGAACATTTACATAGACGATGACAAGTCCGTTGTTTGAAGCTCTAATCCATGTCGCCAACAAAACCAAAGGAAACGAATAGCATTATCGATTGTTAACCTATAGGTAATTGATGACCCATGGACCGAGAGATCGAAACAAAATAAAGGAAAGATCATTCACACCTGCAATCAATACACGCCATCAAATCCAACAAACATGCACCATGGTCAATGAGCCGTGTAGGATATCGTGATGCTTAATTAACCTAATGATAATCGATGTTATATGATACATCAATCAAAGATGAATCCACCATACACAAAATAATAGCAGCACATGAAATTTTATAAATATTGTTACTAATACAAACTGATATCAAAGCGAGGTTGGTCGAGCTATGTCGCCGTTCTTTGATTTCGACTTACGTTATACTGAATCACAACGGTAAGGGACCTACCCAATCCATCTCACTTTCAATTTATACGTCCAATATATAACATAACAATAAGCTAAGAACAAACATTGAGACAATTTTTTTCGTGAGGTCTAGAAGCCAAATTGAACACCATCCCAAAAAATAGTTGTCAACGTGGATCAATGATTTGTCGTTTACTGATCTCATTTACTATAACTCGTTATTACAAAGTAACATAACCCATGGTTTTTATTGGATCGATGTGATCCTACTTAGTGCTCGAGATACTTTACACTCGTTAAGCACACATGAATCTTTCATAGTTCATGCCTGAAAGTTCTCTAAAGAAATGCAAATACCAAACAACACCACAATGTTTCAGATTCCAGGATAAGCGTGTAAACCCCACCACATACAATATCTATTCAAAAAGATTCTAAAAAGTCTTAATTGTTTTAAAAGATTTGTGTTATTGATCTTTCCATTCTTGAACTAAACATCCGCTTTGTATAATTTTTGTAGCTACAATGAATATTTAATAAACTTAGTCAACTTGCAACCGTTTCACTTGAAATCCCTCTAGATACAATTATATCACTAACTCAGAGTCACCACACAGTGGCAATTAGTTTCTGACTAGAGTCCAAAAGCGTAAACAAAATCATCTTTCAATGCATGTCTTCATATCTGTATTAATAAAATTTAATTAACCAAAAGCACAGTTCCTCAGTTTTTGTGGTTAACAATAGCAGATTGCTTATGCACGCCTTGGTCTTTGCACTTGTTCGGTGTATGCCTCCCACTTCTTGTGATCAAGGTGGCTCAGATCATCCAGTTCTGCTATTGCAAGCAAATATTGTGTAAGCCCTACAAGCTCTTGATCGGTGCTGCGATTCAAATGAGCTTTACGAAAAGGTCTTATCACAAGCCCATTCTGTGGGTTCATGACAAAGTTCCTTCTAAGGTCATCGAACATGATTGTATTATTGGGATTGTAGTACTGGAAAGGGACAACAATATACAATATATTATCATATAATCCCAGCTGAACAATGCAAATAATAATACAAGCATAATATGAAAGCAAGTTTTACTATAGCGTACCTTGGGAAACAAGCCCCAAATTAGCCCAAGAGGCTTGCAATCAAAGACACCATGCGAATCAGATTTCACAGTGATCATTGCTAGATGATCAAGGAGGGCCATAATTTTGTAATTCGGATTATTGAGAACTCCAAGCTGCTCCATTTTCACCTCAACCCACTTCATGCTAGAGAGATTAATCATAGCACTTGGCACGTTAGCTATAGAATGCACTGATAAGATAAATCAATATAATACAATCTTACCTAAACCATCTAAATGCTAAGAATATAGATTATAGTGTATGTATAAAACTTGTCAGAATAGTCCATGTTGCATCAATAAAGGAAAATATGCATAGAAAAACAAAAGTTTCTAACCTGGTTGCAGACCATATGATTATATCATATTCCGCATAAGCAGCTGTCAAAAATTCATGGAGATCTGCCAATCCAATGCATTAAATGAAAAGTAAAATTATGTTATTCAGCAAAACCACTAAACCCTACACCACACTTACATGGACGCATAAGCTCCACAGGATTTTCAGCTGTAGATCGATGGTCAAATAATGTGTAGTCAATGTCCAACACAAGTAATTTCTTGCCTTCACGACATGGATTGAGTTGTTTGATCTGCCAGCCAAAATATTTCTCTATTAATAGATTATCTAGCCCTTCCAAATGTACAATAAAAGGTCCCAAGTAAGAAGTAACTCTTTGCCTACTGAAACAGTTACTATCTCTAAAGAATTGACACATTGACCCACCAACAAAATTAATGGATCAGCTCCATAAACAGCAGCAAAAGAGACTACCAACTAAGATGTGAAAACATTAGCTGTGGACATGAAGATGAAATAATCCAGTAAAGCTAGTCTAATAGAAATTATGTCATCATATATTCCGACAATCTGCTATATTTTCCAGACTTAAAACACTCGTACAATGAAATGTTTCAACATTGAGCAACCACACTACTAACCTGGTTTGGAGGTATACTATCCAGCAACAATGTTACACAGTAGTTGTTTTACTTTGATTAACATGTAAGATCAAGTTGTTAAATAAAGCATTCATTGGATTCATTTAAGAACTCCTATGAAAGAGTGCAATCCTTCGCATATGCAATGACGCAACAGCTCTGTGTACATTCCCTAGTCTCCTCACATATTATGTGCTAAGCTGAAAATAAAACCGTTATTATTGTGCTTGAGCAATGCTATTTTAATTAGATAAGGCTTCACGTATGCACAATCTTCCTGTCCATAAGTTAAAAATGTTTCCAGCACTAAAAGTATACCTCAGTATACCTCAAATGTGAATGAACAGCATTCTCCTCATCCCTCCCTCTCTTTCCTATATTATCAAATTCCTCTGCTACTGAGGATGAAAGTCATCAACTGCAAAGCTTTTCACCATTTTTTGCATATTTCCTAGCTTTTAAGAACATTTCTAGCCATTTTCCAGTTCATTTCTGCCAACCTACAGCCTACTTCAAGAAACGACTGTGTATTTGTGTCAATATTTTCATTAGAAAGTGCTGCCCTAAATTGAAAACTTAACCAATCCCATTGTTTCTTTTCTTTCCCAAAATCCTGCCTACCACTGTCATCCAGAGCAACATAAAGTTTAAGACAATTTTTGGATAATACATCAGATCACTATCTGTTTAGCTGCTAACAGGGCCTTGGTTCACTGGTGAGGTTGATTGAATATTAAGCCATCCACTAGGCTAACATTCTCCCTGTGGTTTCGCCACCCAAATGGCATGTCTCAAAAAGAGAATAGGCCAGGTGAAAGAACCACACAATATTGGCAGAATAATTACCCCTCAGACCTGGAACCTAAGCCCAAGGAAGTCTGTATTATGCAGTGCAGCCACCAAACTCAGAAAGTTTTCTCAAAGAAACTTACCCAAAAAAAGAAAATTATGTTTAGTAGTTAAAAGATATTCAATGTTGTAACAATATTTAGCTTTATATAAGTTTCAGGAAAAGAAAAAATGTGGATGTAGTAGATTAGAGCTATTCTAATAGAAATTATGTCATCTTATGTTTCAACAATCTACTATATTTTTCCAGAATTAAATCACTCGTACAATGAAATGTTTCAACATTGAGCAGCCACACTACTAACTTGGTTTGGAGGCATATTATCCAGCATTAATGTTACTCAGTAGGTGTTTTACTTTGCCTAGTATGTAAGATCAAGTTGTTAACTAAAGCGTTCATTGGATTCACCTAAGAACTACTATGAAAGAGTGCAGTCCTTTGCATATGCAATGACGCAACTGCTCTGTGCGCAATCCCTAGTCTCCTTATATATTACATGCTGAATCTGAGAGTAAACCGTTATTATTGTGCTTGAGCAATGCTATTTCAATTAGATATTGATGTCTATCTGCATAAGGCTTCATATATGCACAATCTTCCTGTCCATAAGTTGAAAATGTTTCCAGCACTAAAAGTGAACCTCAGTATACCTCAAATGTGAATGAATGGCATTCTCCTCATCCCTCCTCTTTCCTATATTTACAAATTCCTCTGCTACTGAGAATAAAAGTCATCAACTGCAAAGCTTTTCAGCCATTTTTTGCATATTTCCTAGCTTTTGGGAACATTTCCAGCCATTTTCCAGTTCCTTTCTGCCAACCTACAGCCTACTTCAAGAAACAACTTTGTCCTATATTTGTGTCAGTCTTTTCATTAGAAAGTGCTTCCCTAAATTGAAAACTCAACTAGTCCCCATGTTTCTTTTCTTTTCCAAAATCCTACTTACCACTGTCATCCAGAGCAACATAACATTTAAGACAATTTTTGGGAAAACACATTAGATCACTATCTGTTTAGTTGCTAAAAGGACATTGGTTCAGTGGTGAGGTTGATGGAGTACAAAGCCATCCACCAGGCATACGTTCTCCCTGTGATTTCACCACCCAAATGGCATGTCTCAAAAAGAGAACAGGCCAGGTGAAAGTCCCACGCGATTTTGACAGAACAATTACACCTCAGACCTGGAACCTAAGCCGAAGAAAGTCCATATAATGCAGTGCAGCCACCAAACTCGGGCTGTGTTTCTCAAAGAAACTTCCAAAAAAAGGAAAATAATCTGTTTAGTAGTTAAAAGATATCCAATGTTGCAACTTGCAACATTATTTAGCTTTCTATAAGTTTCAGGAAAAGAAAAAATGTGGATATAGTAGATTAGAGCCAGTCTAAAAGAAATTGCGCCATCTTGTTTCAACAATCTACTATATTTTTCGAGACTTAAATCACTCATACAATGAAAAGTTTCAACATTGAGCAGCCACACTACTAACCTGGTTTGGAGGTATATTATCCAGCAATAATGTAACTCAGTAGGTGTTTTACTTTGATTAATATGTAAGACCAAGTTGTTAACTAAAGCGTTCATTGGATTCATCTAAGAGCTCCTGTGAAAGGTGGAGTCCTTTGCATATGCAATGACACAACAGCTCTCTGTGCATTGCCTAGCCTCCTCACATATTACGTGCTGAATCTGAGAATAAAACCGTTATTATTGTGCTTGAGCAATGCAATTTCAATTATATATTGATGTTTATCAGAGTGTTGCCAACATCAGGATATTATCATATTTTGGAGAGCAATATTTTTTGATATGTTAATTTTGCTGACATTTTCCGATATTTTCCCCAATGTTTCCAATATTTTATTTTCAAGACCCTCGGCGATATTTTCAACAACACGATATCGGCAACACAGCTAGTATCTCTATCTGCATAAGGCTTCATATATGCACAATCTTCCTGTCCATAAGTTAAAAATGTTTCCAGCACTAAAAGTGAACTTCAGTATACCTCAAATGTGAATGAATGGTCTTACTTTGATTAATATGTAAGACCAAGTTGTTAACTAAAGCGTTCATTGGATTCATCTAAGAGCTCCTGTGAAAGGTGCAGTCCTTTGCATATGCAATGACACAACAGCTCTGTGCATTGCCTAGTCTCCTCACATATTACGTGCTGAATCTGAGAGTAAAACCGTTATTATTGTGCTTGAGCAATGCAATTTCAATTATATATTGATGTTTATCAGAGTGTTGCCAACATCGCGATATTATCGTATTTTGGAGAGCGATATTTTTTGATATGTTAATTTTGCTGACATTTTCCAATATTTTCCCCAATGTTTCCAATATTTTATTTTCAAGACCCTCGGCAATATTTTCAACGACACGATGTCGGCAACACAGCTAGTATCTCTATCTGCATAAGGCTTCATATATGCACAATCTTCCTGTCCATAAGTTAAAAATGTTTCCAGCACTAAAAGTGAACCTCAGTATACCTCAAATGTGAATGAATGGCATTCTCCTTACCCCTCCCTCTGTTAAGAACCAAATATCAATATAGCATAGAGTACTCAACGCCTTGAAAAGAGATAATTTCAGATAATAAGCCTCTTCGAGGGGGCAACCTCCTTTTACCCCACTTAAATGTTCAAGTACAAGATGATTCAAAATGAAAATGTCT
>JZKD02S0283369.1:0-20301 GCA_000966675.3 Picea glauca | reverse complement strand
GATTTTAGGGTGTATTGACCCAAGAAGGGGTTGTCCCTCATTCTATGGGAAGAAGGGGTTGAAGGCCCAGAGGGATTGATGTTGGGTAAAATATAAAATCCTTGTATGAACCTTCCAGATGCTTCACCCAGGGATCACCCAAGAAAGAAGTGAAACACTTATCTTTGAGTAAAGGGGACCCACCATATAATAAAGAATTCTTAAAAGGTTAGTTGAATGATAAGAGGTCTCATCACGAGCCGACTTATCACGTCCATGGATATCTATTGGTATGGCATTACCATCATCTGGTCACCAAACTAGGGTAATGGCTCTCAGTTGCATGGCTGAGAGAAAGGGGGTCTCATCACGATCTAGCCTTATTATTTCCACTAGGTATTTGTGGGTGACATTGCCATTATTTGGTCACCATGCCAGGGCAGTGACCTTCAACCTCTCCTTAAAATTATGAAAGAATGAAAGAATGACAATTAATGGGATTGGAAAAAGTGCATTCTGGATGAAGGTACCACACACCCTCTACAAAGGCACCCATGAATGAGACACTACGACCCCTTGTATTTCATGAGCCCTATGCCCATTGAGTCTTGAACCCAACCACTTCATCCACTATACATGGATTAGAGAGAGATCTCTTGGAAATTCTCCTTGACCTAGGGAAAAATCTACCCAATAGGACACCTCATCAACCCTTCGATATCCAAGCTTGATAAGTCGCATAGTGTCCATGAGAAATTAATTGTTTGATATAGTGATATTTGATGCACATTATTAGGTGGCTCATTTATTGATTGGATTCACTTATCATGATGTTATGACTTGATATCCTTGGAGAACATCCTCATTTGTCTTTGTAGGACCTAGTTGGTGGACAATTTTGGGCGAACAAGCCTAGCTTGGGCTTCCATGGGGCTACAAGCCCACATGTTGGATGCCAAGGGTCCACATGACACATCACAGAGATGAAATATTGCAATCCTAGAGGACAGTTGGATGGACCTAGCCCATGCTTCACTTGCTAAATGATTTACCTAGGAGAGGCAAAACGTCACCTCCTAGGGCATGCCATCACTTTTGGGGGCTAGGGTTTGGTGGTGATGTAGCCACTTATTGGAACATGAATGTTTTGAGGAGAATAAGGTCTTCACCATGATGAGATTGTCTAGTTGCTTGACATGTGGCCTTTGGAGGCCTAACCATTCTTCTCCAACACCAACGATTTCTTCTAAGTGGAAAACGTCCCCTAAATGGGAGACGTCCATGTAAAATTAGGGTTTTATTTGTGCAAAAGTGAAACTTTAAATGAATTGTTTATTATTACTTTGTTAAAGGGGGCAAGATTAGGGTTGTTTACCCCTAGTCTTGTGGTTTACCCCTTAATTTATGGACAAGTCACCTTAGTGACATTTTTACATAAATAAGAGATCATAAGATCTCAATTGAACATAACTCTCCCTCTTGTGAGAGGATTTGGATCTGAAATTTTCGCTATACTTGGCCATATTTGTCTCTTATGCACTTGTTTATGGATATTTATTGTGAATGATTGATGGAGGACCGAGGCACTAGCCTTGGAGGAATGATTTTTAGCTTTTATGGTGGATTAGCTTAGCATGTTTCTTGATTTTGGTATGGTATTTTACTCTTATGCTATCATTTTTTCAATTCAATGATTGTTGTGCTAGGAACTAGGTGGGAAGAAAGAGTATTTACAACCCCACTCTAGTCTCCATCATTTATTTCTTAAAATTCATTGATGTTGCAAGGGTTTATTTGAGTAAGTAAGAGGATTTACACCCCTCATTCTCAAACCCTAACTAGAGATACTTGCCTTGGGAAGGAAGAGGATTTTCACCCCCAAGGAATTAGGATATCTACTTAATTTATTTGACTTCATTAACCCAATAGTAAAGGCACTAGTCATCTATTTTTTGCATTGGAGATATAAAATCATTGCCTTGGGAAACATGAATTTTCGTCTTTTGAAAGATCCCTTGCTTGAAGTTGGTTTGCTACATTGAGAGGAGTCTTCCCCTACTAGAGGGGTGATTTTAAGGATGGAAATTTATTTTAAAATGTAGAAACCTTAGCGAATCTTACTAATTCTTCATATACCAACTATACATGTTTGGCGATATTTTTTTTTAAATATTCAAATTTTTAAGGATTTTATATAGTTTGTATAAAATTTTGGCGATTTTTGAGGTAAAATGATTTTATCCTATTGAATTTGGGCGAATCATTTTTAGAATAGCGAATCTATTTTTGGGAAAAACCATGGAAAATTAGCCCATGAGCGAAATTTAGCCCCTAAAATCATCCATATAGTGCATCCCCTCTCTCCCACTACTTTAGTTGCTTTTACAAACCCTAACCTACAACCATTAGGGTTGATCTTACCTAGATAGATAACTAATCCTAACTCCTAAACTAGCCCTAGACAAACTCTTAAATTTTGCTCATTTACTCTACTAAATAGGGTGCATCTTTTGGGATAATTGTTGGCATATTTTGATGGTGTAATTTGTTGATATAAGTGACTGAAATATACAGCCATAAGAAATTTTCTACAGAAAATACATGTTTACAACAACCATTTTATCTTGCCTCTTAAGTGTCATTTTTCATCCTATATTCATTGCTAATCTTGATGTCGATTTGCTTAACTAGTTTAGATATTTGTATGTTGATTTAGATTCTTTATTTGTTGATATAAACTGTTATCCATTTATGCAAATTAGGGACAACAAGCTTAACTTGTTGATCCATACTAACATATATCATTGCAAGTTGGATTTTCTTGTGTCTCGGGCAGGTACAATCATCTGGAGACGTACTACACCTTTGGGGAAACAATCACTTGACTTACAAGGAATATCTTTACACATTTCACTCCATTCAGATTTGACCTCTAGGGGATCTACTTCCATCTGTATCCATACCCATCTCATCCCCCCTAGGTTCACTGGGATTGCCTCTCTGGAGTGACCTAGTCACCCTTGAAGTGCAGTACCTACATCAAGGTGGCATTGGGTGTATGATTCCCAAGTTGAAGCAGATGATTTTTGTGGCTGGGTCGCACTTTTCCCAACCTACAACTTCTGTTATAACAACTTCCAAAATGGATTTGACAAGAAATGATTGACCACCTCTAGAGAGCCATCAATTGCACCATGTGTTGAGTTTCTTCTCAACCTTGGCTATTAGCCACTTCTAGTCACCTTTTTTACACTAGTTTTCTTTCAAATGGAAGCCTAGATATTTCATTTCATGCTATGTTTTTAGTATATGAAAAGGAAAAACTTGGGAATATAGAGATTTTTAATTCTCCAAGAGGCCCCAATAACAAATTGTTGACTTGTCAATGTTTAATTTCATACTTGTTGCCTCATAGAAAAGATTGATGATCTCTCTAAGGTTTTCAACCATCCTTCTTGTTCCTTCATAGAATATTAAAATGTCATCAATGAAGGGTAGATGGATGGCATTTGACATTCAATGATGGGTTAACCATTCATGATTTAGTCTGAAGAGGCTGAGAGGTTTCTCTTGTATTGGAACCACCTGTATGAGAACATGATTGTGTTCATAGTCCGCTCCTTAGGAAACATGTTGGAAAAGTCTTACAACTTCATATAGAAAAGATTCCAACATTAAAAATCGATCTAGTTTTTTTTCCATTCAGGCTTATCTTGTCCCCTTGTTCCTCCAGGTTAGGGTTAATTCAGCAGGATCTATGCCTAGAAGCCCCACTATTTCCAATTTGTTTATGAATAATGTAGAGAGGTTATCCACCTAAGTTGTTGTTTCCTAGATTTCAAAATCCCCCAAGGAGAAATTTAGGTCTCCACCAATAATCAATATACCTTATTGAGTCCAATATTTTTTGACGAAATATTCTGAGTAACCTAGCCTATCTAAGTAAGGCCCATATATATTTGAACATGTGATTTATTTCCCTAGGTCCAAGGAGAAAAGGGTAGTTCCCATCCCTAATACAAAAGAATAGAATTTAGTTCGGGAGAATGATCATTTTTTCCATCTAGTGATATTCCCCCCAGATATTCATAAAGCATCAATAAACATAAAATCCCATCCCCATAAAATATTTAACAAGTATTTAATAACCTTCTCCCCGTCTGTCATACTCTCTTGCAAGAAAATGAGAGATGGGTTGTGAACTTCAATTAATCTCTTAAGGGCCAATTTTTTGAGGAACTGGCCACTCCTATGTAGTTTAGAGTTAGAAAAATCAATTGGTAGCATTCATGGGGGAATTTTCTCTAAGGGCCCAAATCAAGGACAAATATCTTCCGCTTATGAATTTAGAGTTAGCATGCTTCCGTTCTAGGGATATGAGGTATTTTTGAACTCTCTAGAAGGGTTTGGAATCATTTGTTTCCAAGGTCCCCAATCCTCCTAATATTCTTCTCAAGAAAATAGGGCCTCCTATGGTTCTACACCCAAGATTACATTTAATAGTCTTGGAGATTTTAGATCCACTAAGGGTATCCTTTTCAGGTGTTATACTAGGAGAATTCTTAGATGTTTCAGGTGCCCTATATTTTGGATCTCCCAATCCATCCAAAGGAATGAGAGTAGGATAATTGGGGCCTTTAATTCTTGATAGAATAGATAGGAAGTCACTGGACTATTCATGATTAAGTTCTTCTAACCCTACCTCCCAAGACCCAAAATACATGTTTCCATTCTTTGGGATATCATAAGAAAGAGGAGAAAATTGCTTACCCAAATCATTCTTGATGTTAGCTTGAATAATATGCTTCGTTGGTGCTTCAAGTTATGAATATGTTGATGTGGGCAAAATGCCCTCCAACATATAGGGGCACTTCCTAGTATGGTGTCCCAATTAGACTTCACACCATTTGGATTAAGAGACCCATCAGGATTTTGTCCCAGCAACCATTACTAGTTTGAGGGGTGAATGGATAGTTCACTGAAAGGGGATGAAAATAAAAACTAGACTAACTATTGAAAATAAACCTATTGTAACTTATCCTAGATAGGAGCAACTAAAGAGGGGTAACATATAGACCTAAATATTAATAATCCCTGCATTAAACTTTCATTCAAATAGTTGTAAGAAAGAAGCAAAGATTAATAACACACATATATGGAAGCATAATCCGATAAGTCTCAACTATGCATTCATATATATAAACTTGCTCATCATCTTAGAACAATTCATAAAAGAGAAAGACAATCACTGCAAAAAAAAAAATTGTTCACAAAAGAAAAGTCTATCTATGCAAAGAAATCCTTATAATGCTTCAGGGCAGCAAATCATTCACTTAAAAAAGTTCAAAGTAAACAAAGCATTGAAAACCAAAGTATTTCTCTTAATTAAAATGGCCCTAAAGGCTTCCCAATATTATACTCCGAAAAAATAGTTATTTTGAAATCACAAGCTGAAGAGCCCCTTCGAAATGGGTCTCTTATGTTTTTAATACTTTCCTAAGTAACTGCCTATTATATCTTCTTGAATCCTACAAGAAGCAGTTACCAATCTCTTCACATTCTCCCTTTTCATTTTTACCTCAATTATAATAAATACAAAGAAAATATGATGAGGATAGGGGCGAATAATTTTGAATTTCTTCATATGGTCTACTATTTACTTTTGTCTCTTATGTAAGTTGACCATACTTTGTGATGTCCTGATTGAAATGATTCTACGGTAGCGAAAGGATTCGAGGGTGACCTTGTGGGATGCTAAGTTCTATGCAAGGGTCTTCATATCCTTGGTTAGATTTACCATGAAGGTCGGGATCGTGTTCTCTGCTCTCGTTGGTTTTACAAGATGGTTATTCATTAGAACGAGCATCACTTTGGATGTAGCTCTGGCCTTTCCCTGCCTTTCCCTCATGTTTTGCTCTAACTATGAGAATACTTGTTCATTTGACTTCGGCTGGCCCAAATCTTCAATTTGGGGTAGATGACCTTTGAAAGAAAGGATGAAAGTTTCTTTGTGGTGTTTACTACATACATCTAGTGAATTTTTCAACTTCTTTTCAAGATTTTCTCCGACTTGTTGGAAATTGTCTAGCACGGTGTAGTTGAGGTCAATTTCTCATTCTGTCATTCATGACAACTCTAGAGGGATGTCTAGATTTTCTAATATCCACCGCTTCATCACATTTAATTTCGCCTTCATTGCAACAAACTATGTATTCTTAGTTTGTACTTTTTGTAGTTGATCTATGATTTGCGTGGCTTTCTGCTGGAATACCTACAAACTGACATACATATCCTTTGCCGAATTTTGGAGCTCTTTCATGTCTCCTTCTACACATGCCCTGGACTCCTTGATGCTATCATGGTTTCTTTTGTAATGCTACACTTCCTCCTCTAGTGACCATATCCTTTCATCTTTCTCTTCTATCTCACGAGCCATGTTCCTCGGGTTTTTCTCTGAAAATTGCGTGAAGGAAACACTGGCTGAACCAATCGAGATAGGATCATCTCTAATATTTTTTATTACCTCTACTTCAGTTGTTACTAATAAAGGAGCTACCTCAAACATTTGTAATTTCTTGGTTTTCTACAAAATGATTTTACTAGAGTCCTTGTGAAACCTGAAAGAATTTATATTGGCCACCTTTCGAGCTTTTGAAGGCATATAGGCTCCCAATCCCAACTTTCCAAATGGAAAGTGTCCTCCTGTGAGAGGGATATCCGTTGATGGCATATCCATATCCATGGGATCCGTGTGAGGGCCTCTTTCTCCTTCCCATTTCTTTCACTTATGCTTCAGCTCGCGCTACTTCTTCTTGTCTTTTACGTTCGAATTCTTTTTCTTTTCTTTTGTTTTGTTCTTTTGTTGTCGCTGCTTCAGTAGCTTTTGCTACTTTCCTCTTCCTCTTTTTCTCCTTTTTCTCTTTCTTATTTTGTTGTTTAGTTGTTGCCTTAGTTACTTCTTCCTCCTTCTTTTTCTCCTATTCGGATTTCAACCGATTTTCTTCTTCTTTTCGTTTCTCCTATGCTTCTCTAACCTTCCTTTCATCTTCTACTATGTCTCGGTGCTAAGAGTTGCTCCCTCTTCTGAAGACTACTTCATCGCAAGTCTTAGCTCTATGGTTTATTTCTTCCTCCTCCTAGGTTTCTGACCCGTAAGTCCACCTGTATTTGCAATTGTAGCAGTGCATACTAACGACCCCTGAAGGGTCATGTCTGAGGAATCTTTCCTCCCCAAAATGGAAATATGCCAAGGTGTTTACCTTTGCTTGGGCTTCCTTTATCTCCTTGAAGGATTATGAGCCTATCCAGAGTGGCAGAGGTGGCCAGATTTCCTTCTAATCCATGTATAGATAGCTGCCTACTCCATGTATCATCGTTTGGTAGGCGATTTCCTGCAGCACTAGCCTATCGGGGACGGATCTAGGAAGTATGTGTGGAGCTTTCATTGTCCCATAAACCTTGATGTTTGTGTCGTATTTCAGCAGGTACAAATCACCTACTCGTCCAACAATGGCTACAGCCTTGTCGGTCAGACTTAGATAGTGATAATGATCAATGGCTGCCCATTGTTGGGTTTATCAAGGTATTTTATGATAATCGTTCTAATTTAGAGGGACTTCGCGGCAGCAGCAGCATCAATATGGCTGGCTAGCGTTCAGAGTTGCTTCCAAAGAATGATCAAGATCAAGAAGAAATAGGAGTCGATTCTCATCGCGCGGGTGTTGCGACCAATGAGTGTTCTAGAATCTATAGCATATCTCCAGGGTATAAGAAAAATGTGGTTATCATCCCGCGGCGGATGCAATACTCTTCGTGTAAGATGTGGAAATTAAACCACTGTGCTTGCAGCAAATGCTCACCACGAGTCAAGAAAAGATAAGATTAAGGAGTGTACGCCTAGTGCATGATCCAATTTGAGAAATACACCATCCCAAAACTCAATTTCTATTTGCCACCTTACCCCTAGTCGATTTCCTATTGTATCATTGGCTATCTCTTGTACCATCGCTGAAGCTGATTATACCGTTTCAAAATATGGAGAAAGATCTCATTATGGGTTACAACGCCTGTTGGTTGATTTTGAAACATAAACAAGTACGGTAAAACCCTCAGGGTGAGGGAAACATCCAATGGACAATGGAAGCATCATTCTATTAGAAGAAAGAACCAGGAGATTACAACAGACAATGGCAGCATCATTCTATTAGAAGAAAGAACCAGGAGATTACAACAGCCATAGGAAATCGACAGCCTGGGAGAGAGCTTGAAGCTCCTTCTCACTGAATGCCTCTAAGACATTCACATTTATACAATTCTCTCCACAATTACATGAAACTGAATGAATTAATTGCATCCTTAACTTGGATTGATTAGCCTCAACCAAAACCTAAATAATAGGAATCTACAAGATGTCAATATCCAACAGAATTGGAAATTGGTTGTCACCGTTTCAATAATCTCCACCTTGACAACAATTTACCCGATACCATGCCATTGTCCATTCATCACCTTCTTGCAAGCTGTCCATTCATCACCTTCTTGCAAGCTAAAGATAGGTGATACCAGTGCTTTCAAAACCGAAGCACTCATTTCATTGTTCCACCTAGATTTATCATGTGAACACTGACAACTCCCTGCAAGTGAAATATCCGATATTCTCATCGCAGACTTATACATTCTTCTAGCATACTATACATGAGACATATAACCCTTTTTCTTCTTCATCACTTGGACACAAACCTGAAGAAAACTTATAATGGAAAGCCAAAAAATATTTTACCAGTTTCACATCATTCATACCGAATTTCCTGAGTATTGTTACTATGTACTCAAGTTGTGATAACCCAAAACTTACCATCAATCCCGTCTCTGTGAATTTCTATGTTCAAGATTGTTTTGTTGCTCCCAGATTCTTCATATCGAACGTCCAAGTCAACTGAGCCAA
The DNA here is from genome assembly GCA_000966675.3 of Picea glauca. Taxonomy (NCBI): domain Eukaryota; kingdom Viridiplantae; phylum Streptophyta; class Pinopsida; order Pinales; family Pinaceae; genus Picea; species Picea glauca. Next base: position 11,378 of record JZKD02S0283369.1, on the reverse strand, counting down.
CTTGTTGATCTTAACCATGCTACTGCTTGCTACAAGCATGTTGTCAACAATTTAAACACCAAGATAGTGAGTACCATAAACACAATGGTTACGTTCACTTCTTGTAAATCTTGGCTCACCACGAAGGAATCAACTTCTTGTACCAATTTCCTAGATGGGCTTTCTAGGCCATACAATGAACTCTTGAGCTTGCAAACAAATCTTCCATTGTGATCCCGAACACCTTCAGTGTTCCACCTCGAATATTGCATTCGAAGACCTTAGCCCAATCAAGCCAAGACTGACAAATGAGTCTTCATTGCTCATCTCTAGGCCCATTTACAATGGAGTCTCAATGCTCCACCGTGACATGAACATTCCTTTGACCAAATCTGGCCAAGCTAGCGAAGTAAGCTTTTTTCGCTTACCTCCAGGCCCATTCACAATGGAGTTTTACTTAGCCTTTGAATATACATCATTACATACAATATCATGGGTACCATACCACAGAATACCCAACATAGAATACCCAAAACACATGGACCCTAAAAAAACCACTCCCTAAGCATACTTCTAGACTTTACCAACAAGATGCTAAGGTACGCATGCCCAATTACATATAATAATTTTACATTTACAACTCCATAGTTAAAAATGTTCATACTTTAACTTAACTATTACCTTTGTTGCCTCGAGCACAAAGACCTCCGCTTCTTCCTCGGGCTGCTTCTTGACATCGTCCACCGCCCGACCGGTCTCATCCTCCAACGGGTTCATCTCTTCAATGGCCTCCATCACCGTTACAAAAGATAACAGATAGACCCATTGAACTGCCAACATCCTGTCCATGTGATTACCACGCCGCTTCCACCCTGCAACAACAAGCCAGCTTGAAGACTAAAGTTTCGCTTCATTGCACCTTCCCTGGCAATGGATTGCAACATCACATGGGCATAACAGCAATTCAACACACCAGCAACTACCAAAATACAACAATGGCAGCCTCTATATGGCTATCCATCAACATATTTTATTTCTTAGAGACAGTGATCCCATAATTGATCAATAAGAGTTGTGCATCCTCTACAAAAAATTGTAGGTTTATGGTCAGCGATTTTCAATTTGGTGTTGCCTCACACCGTAGTGCCCTCAACACTAGCACGGGCTTCTTCAATATCCGCTTGACAACAACTTTCCGCTTATGACTGTTGAATGCAAGAAGGCCCCTCCACTATGGCCACAGGCCTCAGGCAACGATAGTTGGTCTGAGGGCAGAGGGACAGATCCAGGTGCTCTACTGCGTTGTATCTCTGGAGAAGCCTGGGCAACATTTCGCCTCTTAGCAACATCCAACGCAGTCTCATGCATTCACCATAAGAATAATTCTACTGCCACGGTGCTAGCAGGCCATTCTCGTCCATTGAGAACGTTTACAGAACGCGTTGTTCCCTATAAACACTGAATGCAGATTCGCCATCCCTTTGAAACTGGACAATGGCCCTGACAACATAAACGTTCAAGCCCTGCGTTTTGGGTCATGGCCTCAGCATTTGTTTTTTCGGCAGTTGGTGACATATTCCAACACAATACACATCCCAAGACCAATTCCAATGCCAAACCTTAACCCTGACTCGATCCACGAATCCTCCTGCTCCTCCACTTCTTCGATCCCGCATTCCCAGTCGCAGTCATAGCCACTGCTTGATTCAGAGAAACTGCGTTCGAAATAAACAGATTCCAACTCCGCATCACTTAAATCCGAGCAGCTTCCTGCAGTTTCGTTTCCCTCCGAAATAGCATCCAAAATTCCATGGCGGACGCGTTTCCTTCTAGGAAGGAGTTGCAGAGTTTGAGTTAGAATTATCGGGAAGCCCGAGATCCCACTGGTGACGAATATGTCCACAGTCGAGATGGACCTGGCGTCGAAGGACTGTTTCGATGAATACTCCAGCCCACTGCTGCACTCCACGGTCCATGTCGTTTCCGGCGTGATATCTTCCCTTATTTCCTGCCTTTTCTCCAACACTCCAAAGAGCAAAGGCTCATCCCTCAGGTCGACTTCAAAACAAAGGTTGTCACTTGTCCGAATGGTGTCGGTGCCAACGAATGTGATTGCGCCTTCCGATTTTTCTTCTATTCGATTCCGTTGAAGCTTGAGAAATGTGCTTGAAGATGGATGGAATCGGCGCCCGTTGATCTCCGGGCTCCCTCACAGGAATGTCTCCATCGCCTAGCAAGATATAGCCCTCACGCGTTGCGACCTCCTTCATGCTATCCACAACCTTCGAACCTGAGCTCCCCAATCTAAGCTTCTCCTTTCTCTATCAGTGATCTCTCAACTCAAGCTCTGATACCACTTGTTGTGCAGCGTAAGCATAAACAAGTACGGTAAAACCCTCAGGGTGAGGGAAACATCCGCGGGACAATGGAAGCATCATTCTATTAGAAAAAAAACCCAGGAGATTACAACAGCCATAGGCAACAGGGAGTCCGGGAGAGAGCTTGAAGCCCCTTCTCACTTAATGCCTCTGAAGCATTCACATTTATACAATTCTCTACTGATTAGCCTCCACCGAAACCTAAATAATAGGGATCTACAAGATGCCAATATCCAACAGAATTGGAAATTGGTTGTCACCGTTTCAACACTGGATACATGTCAATTCGAAAATTCTGTGCGAAGGAAATCAACATGGACCCAGCCACGTGAGGGAGCACACCATGTTCTTGTGTGCAGAAGTTTTGATGAAGATAGACTGGATACGCATAGACTTCTGTATGTTGGATGGTTTGACAATAGATACAACAGATTTAGTAGTCTGGGGTGTTTCTTCCTTAAAGTGTGGAGGACTATCACAGTGTCTCTTCTCCATACAAATTGAATACGTTCCTTAAACCTCATGACAATGAATAGGTGTTAAACCAGCGACATTATTGGTGGTTTTACAGTGAATTGGGGCATTACTCTGAGAAAAACTTGGGGCATGCTCTTCGAATAATTGTTCCAAAGATGGTTGAAGCTACAGGTATTTTTTATGACACTTCATACAAGAGTACTAGAAATCCAGCAACGAATCAAATTGCCTCCACTTGCTTGCATGGCAGTACTGAGTGTCATATCGCTCAAACTCTTTGTGATCACGACCTGTATGTTGTTAGAAGGATACCAGAATCGCTTAAAGAAGACGTTTACAGAGAGAGAAAAGTCAATAGAAAAATGCATATTTTCTATAACTTATCTCACTCTCCACAGACCAGATGTGCACCATCTTGATCAGTATTGTATATGTTCATATGACAACAAAATAGAGGTTCAGGGACTGTTAACAGGCCAGGGAGACGGGTCATGGTTCAACAATGGGTATAGTAGCCCCATTCAGAAATGCATAGAGAAATCATGTAGCAGTTGGTGTCCACATTTAAATCCGCCTGAAGACATTTTCGAATTACAGGTATCCAAGATCATATTCATCCCAATAATAACAGAAGTCCCATCTTACAAATGTGAGATTTTCAGTGTTTCCCTGTTTTGTTTGGTGATTAAGCACAAGGGGAGAAGGAAATTGTATCGATGAAGTGCTCAGGTGGCTATATTGGTTGACTAACTTCACCTAGCAGCCTCATCTTGCACATGCTACAGTAGGGTAGGAGCATAATAAGTTCACTTGAACATTAGAGAAGCAGTTGTTCTTTTACGATTGACATGGATTCGATGTGTACAATGACGAGATTTTGAGGTTCTCGTGCTCTCGAGAAGAGCACAGAGTCCAAGAGGTGTACGTAGTTGTTACCACTCTTTGTGGCAGAGGCTTGTGGAGGTAGTGGTTATCACTCTTTGTGGCAGAGGCTTTCACATTCATTTTGATGAGCAGTACAGTTTTGCTGACATTGATCAGTCAAATACATTCTGATTTCCTAGCATTTTCATGTTTTTAGAGGCAGATCACATATCCCAAGGCATTGGTCACACTTCCCAAAGCATTCTTGGGATATTTATGCATATATGGACAACCTCATCATATGCCACGTGGAGAATCTTTGAGAACTCTTTCATTGATCACTCTTGGAGCTGATTTGCACTTGTTTGGAGGGCTAACCTATGCTCGACAGCCATGGGGTACTTTGGATGACATGGAGGGGTCACTTAGGTGACTTTTGATCGATTAATTCTTGAAGGAATGATGTGGCACTCATTTGAAGTAACTTCGATGAGGTGGGCATAACTTGAAGCCACAATTTGAAAACTAATCAACTAAACTTGAGGGCGGATCCCATATAGTTGGACGTCAATATGGTTGTTGGGTGTTTTGTGACTAGTATTTGACTTAAAAAGTCAATCCCATGCTTCATGAAGATGCCTTGAGTTGAGATATGAGCATGGGATTTCATTTGAGACCTATATTGGAGGTAATATATTACACCCTTTTTGGAGTTTTTTTGTAGGATCCGCCCCCTTCCATGGGTTTTGTGAATGACTTGGTTTTGTGAATGACTTAGAGGATGTTTTTGATCTTGGAAGTCCATTCAACCACTTGGAAGGGATCTTAGGAGGATTGATCTACACTTTTGGTGAGGTGTCTTGAGAATATACATATCTTAGGGGCCTTTGGAGGCCAACATGGTAGCTTGTGACAACATTCACCTTTTTTGGAGGAGACACCCTCTCTTTTGGGGTTTACTTCACCTTGGACATTGTATATGTGGCTTGACCACTTTTATTTTATTGTTATGATAGATTACTTAGTTGTAATTTTGATTTCTTCGCCTAGCTTAAGGAATCATGTCATAAATTATTATTTTATTGTAAGATGAAGTGAGGCCTCACTCTACACATACATAAGCCATTTCTCATTTGAACTCATGGTTAGATAATTCGAGCTCTCTCTCTTTGGAGCCTAAACTATATATCTTTCTTGGAGCATTTATGGTGTTAAGGGTTCTTTCTTTGTGGATGAATTTTGTCAACTCTTGAAGCTTTTCCTAATTGGTTTTATTTTGATGCATGAAGATTAATGGTGGATTTTTCAAGTCTTCCACAAACCCTTCCAAGATTGATCCATATAGGGATAACTTTGTCACATGGAGGAACAAGTTTAGGGTTTGTCCACATTCTTCCTTATTGATTGGGTAAGTTCTTGATACCATGCTATGTTTTTCCTTATGGTTCCCTGGCTGAAGTATTAAGTAATTTCATCAAGTCATAGTTTATTTTGGATTGTAAAGGATATTACCATGAGGAAATCCTTCTTGTAGACCTTGAATCCATTTTTGATCTTGGGTGAGGGATTAATATACCTCTCGGTGCTAGTCTCAAACCCTAATCCTTTAAGGAAATAATCCAACTCCATGGAGGGTTTTCTTCTTGTCCTCATTTACCATTTGATTCACCTTCACTCCATTTCCCTAGTTGGACTTGGCACTATTATCTCGATGTCCTTCCATCAATTTTCTAAAAATATTAAAAACTCCAAATCTCGTTTTACTAAGGCTACTCTCAACTTCACCTTATGCTTCATTGCTTGGTCTTAGTAATCCTAATAGAGAATACCCCCCTTGAGCTAGAGGAGTCTAGCCTAAAGCTGTAGAGAATAGGTTACTGAGGTGACAATGGTGACCTTCCTAGATGTTTCCATTGGTTTGTACCTTGAGGTTTAGGGATTTCATCATTACATATTATTTGGGCGGTAACAAGCCCCTTGTAATGAGGGTCGACCAACTAATTTCGGCCTCATTACTAAAAATGACCCTTTATTACAACGAGTGTCTATTAACTAGCTATTTAATGGGCCTTATTCAAGGAAGGTGACCTCATACATTAATAAAGTATATAAGTAAGGGGGTTAGTGTAGGACCCTAACAGTGGCAAGGTGCATATTGTTTCACATTGCCAACAACAATACATTGTATTAGTAAATTTTTATGTTGTTGCTATTGTGTCCTAGGGTATAAGGCCCTTAACTATGAGGAGTTGAGAGGCCAATTCTTCAAGAAGGAAAATACCAATATCTCTACTAGATTAGAGGACCTAAAACAATCATGGGAGTCCACTAGATGCATGGTTATGTTTGATGGTTGGATAGATGGGAAGGGCATGACACTCCTTAATTTCTTGGTACATTGTCTTAGGGGAACAATCTTTATTAAATACATTGATGCATCTACACATATTAAATATGAAACCTTTTTCTCTGAATTGTTGGATGATTTTGTCCAAGAGATAGGCGTGCAACATGTTGATAAAGTCATAATAGATAATGTTGTTAATTATGTGGTTGCTGACAAGATGCTAATAGAGAGACACCCCACATTGTTTTGGACTTTGTGTGCTACCCATTGCATCAATTTGATTACTGAGGATGTGGAAAATTTTACTATATCAAGGAGGTCATCGGTTAGGAGCATCACAAAATCCATATATAACCATGCATTTGTTCTTATCTTAATGAGGAGATCCACATGAAGTAGGGAGTTGGTGCATCCAATTATCACACCTTTTCCACTAGTTTAATTTCTCTTTAGTCTCTCCTTGGTTTTATGTTGGAGGTGAAGAGGATGTTCATTTACAATGACTGGTAATTTAGTACATTTAGCAATAAAAAGGAAGGGAAAGCCATTACAAATCTAGTGTTTTAAGATTCCTTTCTGGCAAGGGGTAGAGGAGGTATGCAAAATTAGTGAACCTTTAGTAAAGGTTCTTTGCATGGATGGTGGGGAAAATCCCACAATAGGCTACTTGTATGAAACCATGGATAGGGACAAAGAAGCTATCCAATATTATTATGATGATAAGGGTGATATTGGATGTGAAAAATATCTAATGGTCTAGTAGTTGATTCACAAGCAAAGGAACATGATATATTAGTGCTTTCCCTCGACCTTGCTTTTGATGGAAATATTATGAAAGGGTTCCATGCTTGTCTTCAAAGGATGGTTCCTAATATGATTGATTGCAAAATATTAATAGAGAAATGGATTTATATAGGAACGATAATGGACTATTGGGCTTTGACATGGTTGTCCAAAAAAGGAAGACTTTAATGCCAAGTAAGAAATTTAAATTTAAATTATGACTTTTATTGGAATTTTTTTTCTTTATTTCTTATTTTCTAATATATTGAAATGCAATTTAAGACTTGTTTTCTTATTTTTTTTAGATGCATGGTTGAGAAATTATGGTGGAAAAGCACCATTTTTACAGAAATTGTTTGTTAGGGTGCTTAGCCAAACTTTTAGTGCTTCATGTTGTGAGTGAATTGGATTGTATTTGAAAAAACATACAAAGAAGTGCATAGGTTAGATTTTATTATTATTATTTATGACCCAAAAGTGAAATTATTATTCTACACTCCTCCATCACCAATGACTTTCTTGTAGTTCCAAAACATCCCCTAAAGGGGTGACGTCCATATAACTAGGGATTTTTCTTTGTGCAAAAGTGAAATTAAAGTGAATTGTTTTATATTTCTTTGTAAGAGGGGAAATATTAGGGTTGTTGAACCTTAGTCTTGTGGTTTACCCTTAATTATGTGGACAAACTATGTTAGTGGCATTTTGTATAAATAAACATCTCATTTAAAACATAACTCTCCCTCTTGTAAGAAGTACTTGGTCTGAAATTTTCACTACACTTGGAGTATTTTTCCTTTGGTGCTATGGAATAATTATTTTTGGTTATGGTTGAATGATGATGATGGTGCGTTATCATTAGGAGGTCATTTTCTTGCTATTGGGGAGGTTTACTTTAGCATGTTAATAATTTTTCTTGAATGGTATGGTTTATTTACCTTGTTATTATCATTTGTAATTCAAGTTGAGGTTGTTTTGGAAAAGGATAGATAGTAATTATAAGGATATACACCCCTATCCTAGTTTCCAATTTTTTATCAAGCTTTTTTTTGCAAGGGTTTTGTTGAGGAACACCCCTCATCTTCAAACCCTAGATAGGTTAATTATCTTGGGAAGTAAGAGGATTTACACCCCAAAGGATTTAATATCCTAACTCTTTATTTTTTACCCCATTATCCCATAACTAAAGGCACTAATCTTGCATTGGAGAAGCAAAATATTACATTGGGAAACATAAGTTCTTATCATTTTTACTTTTTGCAACTTGGATTGTCTTCCTTGTTCCTTAAGAACCTCACAACCACAAGGGCATCCCCATCAAAAGGATAGTTCTTTCTGTTAAAAATTTACATCTTCAGCCATTAGGGCTGCAGAAACCCTAACTTAATTTCTTGAATAACTCTCTAATCAACCATTGGAAATTGCCTAAATTTTTCACACTTGTCTTTCTTGGTCTAGTGCACTTTTTGGAAACGTTTGGAGGAGTTTTAGTGGATTATTTTATTTATGTAATACATTGATTTTTAAACCCATAAGGCTGATACAATTTGCTGCAGAAAAGTGTTTACAACATCCTTGTCTTTCATGCTAGTATCATGGTCTTTAATCTTGAGTTTTTCTAGTGTTTAACAAACCTTTCTCTTGTATCTTTCACTTGATTTATAGAATTTATCTTTCAAATTATGGTGCCATTTTATTTCTTATATACATTGTTACTAACATATTATATTAGGGACAACAAGATTAACTTGGTTGTCCAACTGATTATATTGCAATACATGCATGCTTTTCTTGTGTCTCGGGCAGGTATTTCACCATTTGCAGGTTACTTAACATACTTGGAAACCCTTGGACCTTCCCAAAACCCCATTACAAGACCTTCGTACCACTTAGAATTGACCTTTAGGGACTTCATCCATATCTTCATCTTTTTCCATCTCATTCCCCCTAGGGTCACCGAGATTCCCCCATTGAGGTGACTACCTCACCTCTAAAGTGACTGGGACACCTGCCTAAGGTGAGAGTGGGTAGGTGACCTCTTATTTGTCACCATTTGGTGGTTGGGTCGAGATTTTCCCAACCTACAACTTGCGCGATAACAAACCCCTTATTCATCGCAATTGAGATCCCTTGAGCCCTCAATCAAGTATTTATTCTAGCTTCCAAGTCTTTCTATCAATTGCACCAACAAAATATCTTTCACTTCCTTTTCCACCTTCCATATATAGATTTATTCTTACCATCCATGCAAGAAGTTATTTGCAAAATTTACTTATCATTAATAATGTAATTTCATTTTTCTTAACCTTTCTTAATTTAGTTTTCCATATATTTATATTTTTCTTTTTTTTACCCTTTTAATCCATTTACTCTATTAATAAAGTAATTAATTTTATTTATTAATTTTTAAACTTTTACTTTATTTAATATTTCTTTTCTTTCTATTTTTATGCTATTTGTTTATTTATTTATCATCATCATCATTATTGTTGTTGTTGTTGTTATTATTATTATTATTTATTAAATAATATGGTGTATTACATACTCCACCCCTTCAAGGAACTTCATCTCGAAGTTAATCTTAATTATGTTACTTATAGATTTTTAATTTACGCCTCGTAGCTTCCATAAAACCCTATGTTAGACTAGTATAAATCCACTCAAGTGACTACAACAGACATCACAATTCCACATCACAACACCAGGGAAGTGTGAGTAATATCTAACTTTTATTCTCGACTTTCAGAACAAGGCTGAAATCCTACCGGTCTATCCAGATCCCCAAGGATATAGACCTCATCTACCCAAGCATGCATAGAGTATGGTACTCACGTATCCCATGAATCTCGAAAGGATGGCCTAAAATACCTCCACAACTATGAGGTACAAGCCCTAGGAATTGAAGTCCAATCCCACAACACCACGGACGAGTAATGTTGTAGCCCATCTCCTAGAATTTTCCATCACAAATCTATATCAGGCACTATATCCTTCTAAATACGGTCTCACTAGGAAAACAAACCACTGGAATAGGTTGGTTGTTTGAGTTTGTCCCCATACCATAATGTGTTACTTTGAAGATATTCTCCTTCGTAGGTATGGGCTCCTATGAGATCATCAAATAAATAATCCCTCTTGACCCACTATCGGATTTTCCTATCAATCACCACCTCACATGTAACCAATGCATTAGTTATAATCATCATATCATGGAAAAGAATACACATTCCAAATAGACTTTATTACAACATGAAAAATAGGCTCATGTGGTTATCATTAATAATTAAACTCATGAATGAAACCAATTTAATCATGCACAAAAGCAATTAAACACACACAACAACATTCATACATATAGAATACATAGTAATTGCAACATTCAATCATAGCATTAAAACTATAAATGGACAAGTAATCAAAAAACTTATCTTCTAAAAAATGTTTTACACAACTAGTTGTAGATGAAGGATGTTCCACCCAACCATAGTCTCTACTGCTCCAATACTCTCAGTATCAACTCACCCCTGAGTTGGGGCTATGAGTCCAAAAGTATGGACTGGCTCTTATGGGTGTCTATAGTCCATTGTAACAAATCCAAACTCATTAAAACATAGTGATGTGAACCCTACAACAATTCCAATTGCTCAACTCTCTTCCCCATCAGTATGCACAACCCAAGGGATGATATTTATTTCTCTACACCACATCCCCTTATACAATCTCCATCCCATCCATGGCTCATGAATAGACTAGATAGGAATATCTCTATTGGGGTCTCCAAGAAATCCAACTACAACATGAGTGTTCACACAACATTTATGAATGATCTTTGGTAATTTCCTCAACAGAAAGAAAGTCACTCACAGGTGTGCCAACCTCATTCTCAACATAATTACTAGCTTTAGTAAGCTTCCTTCCATACACACTATGGCTAGCCACTCCTTTTACAACACTCTGCTCTAGTTTTCATATTTCCCCTTTTCAATTCAATGTTATCCATTAGGTATACTCCTCAAGAGATTAATATGAGATTTAACTAACTAATATCATCCCAACAATTTCATATTGTTGTTATCACTAATATTGACTAGGGTGTTTTCCCTCTTCTTTTGGAATTTTCATAATTTCCAACGAATCTACTTTATTATCATCTTACAGGAACTCATTGGTTTGTTATCTAAAGGAATGCATCATTATCCCACTCATGTAACTTCATTTGTTCGGTTATGTTTATGAGGACTACAATAAGTTTACTATCCTTCCAAGGTAGTTGCATACTATATTAAGGGTGAGTGCAAACTAATGATGGTCTTTCATGACGCGTTAGTGGCAATGCAAACATGGAAAAACAACAATCTGTTAACTTGGAGGGATTATTCAATGTACTTTTACAATGAATTTGGATATGGTGTAAAAAGATGAAATATAGGAAATTGAATTAACTTTATGAATTATACACCTTTTATTTATAGAAATTGTGAATAACTATGTGAAATTTGAGTTTTTCTAACGGTGATATGTTATTTTTCCAACAAAATATAAGGTATATGTCT
>JZKD02S0283358.1:4966-20301 GCA_000966675.3 Picea glauca | reverse complement strand
TGTCATGTAATGGAGAATGAGAATAATTAATTAGAAAATAGAAATAACCGCTTACTATAAAATGGAATTACTATAAAATGGAAAGAATGGAAATAATTAATTAGAAAATAGAAACAACCACTTAGTATAAAATAGAAAAAATTAAACTACGAACTACTAGAGAATGGAAATAATCTTGTATTATAAAATGGAAACAGCCAACTAATCTAGAAACTGGAAATAGCCCACTATTGGTAAATAAAACAACCATGTACGGGGGAACGGAAATAGAAATAGCCAACTATGGGGAAATGAAACAACCAGGGAGAATGGAAATGTGCAAAAAAAAATCTAATTAGGACCACCCATAGATATACAAACTGCTAATCAATCCTAATTCGACTGATTAATGACTAACACCAACTTTCAAATTTATAAAGAATATTCCTATGTTAGTACATCTATCTGCAGATCAAAATTTATCGTTAAAAACTTGTTTAATCTGTCGCCTAGTTTCCACACCTAACTATCTGGTGCAGGCTCTATTTATGGCTGCCTAGCAAGCAACTTAGAGATTTGTTTTTATATAAAATAAAATAAATAATTTTATTTAGTTTTATGAGAAATTATGTAAAATAAAAATAAAAAATTATAAAGAATTATAAACTCACTCTTTATTATAACGGCTTAGCAAGCAGATTAGAGATTTGAGTTTATATAAAATAAAATAAAATAGTTTTATTTATTTTTATGAGAAATTATGTAAAATAGAAAAAAACTATAAACTAAGACTATTATTATAACTGCCTAACAAGCAGCTTAGAGATTTGATTTTATATAAAATAAAATAAAATAATTTTATATATTTTTATGAAAAATTATGTAAAATATCAAAAAAATTATGAAGAATTATAAAAATTTGCACTTTAATGTATTTTATTGTTAGGACGTTTCATCTTACAGTACATTCAATCAATTTTTAGTGTTGCTTTATTCTTTACATTAGAACTTATAAAAATAGATTAACATTTAATAGATTTGAATTTACATAAAATAGAATAATATAATTTTATTTATTTTTATGGCAAATTATGTAGAATATATAAGATCACATGAAGAATTATAAAAAGTACACTTATTGTTTATGTATTTTATTTTAAGAATGTGTAATTTTGAAATATTTTTAATTTTTAATAGTGTTTAAAATATATTTAATAATAATAACAATTTATTTTGAAGGTTAAAATTAAGTTATATATCAAATTAGTGTATGAGACTTCATTGTTTGTAGGATAGGAATTAGCTGAACATAATGATGATTTTACTTCTAAAATCTATAAAAATATACATACCATGTTTGTTTAATTAATATTTAATTCTATTTTTCATAAATAAAACAATATACTATTAAATGTAATTCATTCACAATTTTTTTATTATATAATAAATATAAAAATACATTTCATCCTTGTTTAAGTAAACATCAATATTCTTTTCTTATATTTTTCTTCTCCTTATTTCAACTAAATGATACTAATTAAATAATAATTAAATACAAAAATAACTCTTAATTACTCTCATTTGTTTAATTGAAATGCCTTTTACTTAACCAAGATGCATTACAATGATCTCTGATTTTACTTGAACTACACTAATCAATACATTAAAAAAACACAACAAACACATTTCTGATTGTGCAGGAAAATTTTTAATACACCAATCATCACATAAGAAAAAACACATTCATGGTTTCAAAGAAAATTTAAATTTATTATATAAGGTGAAAATTATTTACATACAAAAATCCAAAAAAAAACCAAGAATGTTATTTGTTAAATTAAATATGATATTTATGTTTTATATGATTTGTAATTTTATTTTTTTTAAATATTTTTCAAAATTTATATATTTTTTCATTTTTTATGTTTTTATCTTACAAAAAGTGGTAAAATTTATTATAATTTAATTGTCAATGAGTACTAAGAACAATAATCATTGGTTAATATTCATGAATATAGATTAACTCATCACTATTATTAAAGGAAAACCATACCACTTGAAATAACTAGTGGATTTAGTCATCATCATTATTCATGGAAAACCACACCAATGCAAATAACTAACTAGTGGATTGAGTAATCACCATTATTCATGAAAAACCAAACCACCACAAATAACTAACTAGTGGATTGAGTCATCGCCATTACTCATGGAAAACCACACACCACTAGAAATAAATGCGGGTGGTATATTAAGACAAAGGTCATGTGATATCAAATATCCACCTCAACTTAAGTCCATAAATAAAACTAAGATACTATACCAATAATAATTTTATCAAATTTACATAAATTTATGTGAATAAGTTTTTGTTGTTATTTTTAATTGTTTATTTTTTTTCAAATTTAATAAATTAGAATTTATAATTTTTTTATCACTATTAAAATCAATTAAGATACTATACCAATTGTAGTTTTATCAAGTTTAATAAATTATATATATATATGTATGTTTTGTGGTGGTGGAGGATTTACTTTGTTAGTTAATATGATTGTTTTTTTTTTTATTAATAAAAGTAAATTTTTATTTTTTATTTTTTTTATTTTTAAAAAAAAAAATATATATATATATATATATATATATATATATATATATATATATATATATATATATATATATATATATATATATATATATAATTTTTTTTTAACAAATAAAATCAATCAACAACTAATAAGGAATTCCATTAATTAATAAAAAATCCCAAGATCCTATTATCGCACTAAGTAAATCATCCTCCACCACCACCAAACATACATACATATTGGTAGAACATGCATAGAGAAAGGATAAAGAGCATGCAAGAACCAAGTGATAGAATATGATGATGTGACCATGGTGTGGAAAACAAATTGAACTAACTTAGCGTTGGGGTGAACAAATTGAATTGACCTCAGAGGCCTTGATCGTCTTGGTAGGATTTGACCATAACATCATCTCTTTGTTGGTGGCCAAAAAACTAATTAGTCTATCTTTAACCTCTCCTCGTAGCGATGGCATTTCAAGCCACCTCCATTACCCATTACATAAGCCGATTTCGAACTATCATCTACAATGGCCCCTAAATCTTTGAATATGACACGGAAATAGTTTTTTAGATTTTTTAAAATTACTTCATTAATATGATATAAAAATTATTAGTCATTTTGTAGTGTGACTAGAACTCGAGTTTAAGGTCAACACATATCTCGAGGTTAATTGGTCAAGATATATCAATATATCAGAAAATGTGTTCAAAATATGTAAAAAATTATTACAACAATGTTAAAAAATAATAACATATGAACCTATTTACCTTAAACATATATAGCTAACTAAGGACAATCCTAAAATAGATTATCTTAAAAATGACTATCCAATAGGTCATAAAATGTGTTCAAAATATGTAAAAAATTATTACAACAATGTTAAAAAATAATAACAGATGAATCTATTTACCTTAAAGATATATAGCTAACTAAGGATAATCCTAAAATAGACTATCTAGAAGACTCGACATGCCTATTATTAGTCTTCACTTCCCTCATCTAAATATTCAAAAGGTGATTTGATTGAGAAGTTGTTCCTTCCTCTAATTGATCTATGCTTACCCTATTACTACTTTTGTTGGAATCCATCCTTTCATCATCCTAATTTTATATAACAATTTCTATGCCCCATATGGTTTTGAATATGAATTCATTATGTTTTCATTTGATATAGTTTAGTTAAAATTTTTAGTTAATGTTGTCTTTGTTTGGGAAATAATGGAACTATTGAGATAATACAACTAGACCATTTTCATGTACATGGTGTCCCTAGTTTTAGAAAATCATGTGTTAGGATCTAATTCACAAATTGTACATCAATTTGCTCAATAGGGGTGTGCCTCCTTTTGCCTCTAACCACTTTTTCAATGCATTGAACTTTTATTTGAAAATATTGGAAAATAATTAATGTTACTTATTGGCTACAATAAGCACCTCGACCTAAGCTCTTGTCTTCTTCTTCAACTCCAACCAATTCAATTTTTTAGAGCCTTTTTTAATTCCATTCTTATTCCCCTATCAATTGTTTTCATCCTCAACCCCTTTCATAAACCCCCATCTTCCAAGTCCTCAAAAACTTTCCCAAATGTCCAGACAAAAACCTAGGCAACCCTAAATACCTTATAAATCTATTGATAATGAAAGAGGGTTGAGATGGAACAATAAGGAGATCACAATAAAACCACCCAGAGAAGAGGAAACCATAACCAAAGAAGGAGAAAACACAATTCATGAAGAAGAAAACCAAAACATTGAGAATCAGATGAAGGCTTCCCTAACCAAACTAAGAGTAACACAAGCAAAAAAAGTTTACTTGAACCAAGGTTAATAACCATGCCAACTCAAACCAAGAGAAACCACCATATGCTAAGAATAAACCAACACCACATAAAGCCATCTTGTTTGTTTAATTTCCCCATCTAGTAATCCCAACGACTAGATGGGTTGTACAACCACATTCCAAATTCCAACCTGCAAAGGCCAAATATTCATAATAACAACTAATTAAGCCTTCCTTTAAGGGCCATATTTTAGATAATGCATATACAAGTGTGAAAATTAAAATAGTGGAAATCATTGTTGGAGTTACTTCACCCACACCTAGGATTTCTTTTTCCTAATGTTTTTCCTTGTTTATTTGTCATAATTAGTCATTATCTAGTCTCCTATATTTTAGGGGAGAATATTCCACCTGGAGAATATTCTCTTTCAGTTGACACTTTAGTTTGACTAGTTGAGTTGAGTTTAGATGTTGAATTGGTTTTGTCACCATGCAACATTGAGATCATCACCATCTAATGTGCACTTTCCCTGGGATCATCACCAGATTGGTGCATTACCCTTTATTCTCTGATCTAATCCTCACTACTCTATGTTCAGTCAGTTAATTGAAGACTAGTTGACTAGTTAACTCAACTAGGTGGCAGTTCACTCCTGTAACTGCCCGAGAGACTAGACTAGGTGGAAGTTCACTCCTGTAATTGTTGGTGTGTGTCCAGATCACTCTATACCACCACTATGCCACATCAGTTCTCCTCTAGTGTGCACTCATTGACTTATATAGATTATATCATGTGTAAATTATTCATTATTCATAATGGATAATGAGAATTATTCCATTCTTTCTCTCCTTCTTCGTCTTTCTCAATTTCTCTCTGCAAATGTGTGTAGTATTTTCTATATAGATATATTATGTGCAGGTTCAACGCATTTACATGGTATCAGAGCCAACAGGCTGCTAAGAAAAACCTACACCAAAATGTTTTGCAGGTATAAAAGATTGAAGACAGTGGAAAGATGGATTTCCAAAAAGAATTCATTCTTACACCTTACAACTATTTTTCATGGAAGGAGAAAATAGCCATACATATTTGAACTAGAGGGTTGTGCAGGTTAATATTGAATACAGATATAGAAACGACATCAGCCATAAAAAATCCAGAGTATGTAAATCGCATGGATGAGGTACTCAGAGCAATTTGCAATCTTATTTCTCCCGATCTCCTTTTTCACATATCTTCATGTAAGACTCCCAATGAAGCCTAGACCACCTTGGAAGGGATTTTTGGAAAACAGGATGAGATGAGGGGGCACATGCTAGAGGTGGAACTACTCACATTGGATCCAAAAAGCTTTGACAATATCCAAGATTTCTTTACAAAATTCAAGGATTTACAGTCACAACTCAAAGCTTTTATGGTTGATAAATAGAAGGAGGAAAAACAAATGGTTCTCACCATCATCTCCAAGCTTGGTCCTGAATTCTCTGTATTCGTACCCACATTCCATTCTGTCATGTTTTCCTCTAGAGCCACCTGGACGATGCCTTCTCTTGAGGAATTTATCAAATCCCCGACACAAGAGCAAACCAAGCTCATCAACATGGTCACAATCAAAGGCCCAAGGGCACATGCACTCACTTTGCAAGATGGCAACCAAAAATATCAGAAATCTAAAGATAAAGACAAACAAAAAGATCATGCACATCCAAAGAAGGAAGGGTAGACAAAACCCTTCACCGATGCCTTCGGATCCAAAGGGGGAAATGGGAGAAAAGGGGAGAAATGTACGTATTTTCACTAAGGATTCCATCCAGAATCCGCATGCATGAAAAAAAAATAGATATAATGACTCAAATACTTCATAAAAACAACCTTTGAGATCGCATCCCCAAGGGTGCTAAGAAAAAGAATCCAAAAGATCATAATTCCAAGAAAGACAATTCTAGCCATGCCTTGATTTACATCAAATCCTCTCCTGATGATTGGATCATTCATTCAGGAGAACCACATCACATGGTTTCCTGAAAAGAAATATATTATTCATTGGATGAATGCAAAGGTCCTCCTATTATGATGGCGTACAACTCTTATGTCGAAGTCACTAACAAAGGAAGGATTGAATTCAACAATGGAAGCTTCGAGAATGTGCTGCACATTCCCAAAATTTTCGTCAACCTTCTCTCCATGTATCAGATAATGAATTATGGCACTGGAAAGAAATTCATATTCACACCAAATGTTGTGGACATCTATGACATGCGAACCAACTCCAGGGTTCCTACCGGTGACGTAAATCATCAATCTAGATTGTATACATTTTCTTAATTCATTGAATCTGATTCTTCTTTACTGCTTACTCATGGTGATGAAAGTAGTAGGATATGGCACAAAAGGTTTGGACATTTGAATTCCAGATGCATGCAACATCTTAGAAATAAAATATTGGTTGATGGTATACCAAAC
The DNA here is from genome assembly GCA_000966675.3 of Picea glauca. Lineage (NCBI taxonomy): Eukaryota > Viridiplantae > Streptophyta > Pinopsida > Pinales > Pinaceae > Picea > Picea glauca. The sequence goes on along the minus strand of JZKD02S0283358.1, from coordinate 13,490 downwards.
ATCCATTTCTCCAAGGGAGTATGTGAGGGATGTGTTCTCGGAAAACACCCTCAAGAGAAATTCAACAAAGGAAAGTCTCAGAGAGATTATGCACCTTTAGATCTGATCCATAGTGACCTTATGGGTCCTTTTTCACATCCACCCATCAGCAAAGAGAGGTTTGCTCTCATTTTTGTTGATATTTCTCATGTTTTACATGGATCTACTTTCTCAGAAAAAAATATGAGGTCTTTAAACACCTCAAAGATTTCAAAGCCTTGATTGAGACACAGTCCAGAAAGAAGATCAAAGTCCTTCGAACTAATAACGGGGGAGAGTATGTAAATCATGAGATCCATAATCTTTTCCATGAGGCAAGGATTCAGTTGCAGCATACAATTCCCTCTACTTCGCAGCAAAATGGAGTTGTTGAGCAGAAAAATAGATCTCTAAAGGAGATGACATCTTTCATGTTGCATGCAAAGTCACTACCACATAGACTATGGTTCGAAGAACTTAATTGTGAAACATACATCCAAAACAGATCTCCTCATAGATATGTCAAGGATAAGACCCCCTACAAGGCTTGGAGTAGCCTCAAACTGAAAGTGACCCACTTTCTCATTTTTGGTTCACGTGCATGGGCCCGGATTCCCTCTGAAAAGAGGAAGGCACTTGATCCACAGAGCACTGAGCATAATTTTGTTGGATATCCCAACAATGTGAAGGGATATAGGATTATTGATCTTTCCTTGGACCAGCTCATCATTGAGCATAGTTTCCAATTCGAGGAAAGTGTCTCGCATGTACCTCAGCAACCGCATGCAGACACCTTCATTCTTCCACCTATATGAGATGATGATAATGCACATGATGAATATTATTCAGACGAGAGTTCTAATTGATAAGAATCAAATGATTCAGATTCAAAGTTAGTACAGTCAGATGCAGTTGCAAAGCCAGAGCAAAAGCCCAGGTGGGCACAGACTACTCTTCAATATGCAGGGGATCCCATTGGTGATCCAGGTGATACTAGGAGGACTCGATCTGATTTCAAGGAGCCTCCTGTTTCAATCACTTCCACTGAACCATTTCCCTCCATGCATCTTTTATTGGTTTAGTCTTCATATCCACAGTCTTATGGCGAGGCTACTAGAAATCCCTTTTTGGAATCCACCATGAAGGAGGAGTACAACTCCCTCCTCGAGAACTAGGATTGGGATCTGGTTCCCCTTCCTTCTGAGAGGAAAATTTTCAGATGCAGATGGGTCTACAGGACCAAGAACACAAAAAATGGACAGATTAGGAGATACAAAGCCAGGCTTGTTGCCAAAGGATTTCAATAGGTGCATGATATTGGCTATGATGAGACCTTCGCTCCAGTAGCAAAGATGGATTCCATATGATTGGCACTTTCCATTGCGGCATCAAAGGGATGGGAATTCCATCAGATGGACATGAAGAATGCATTTATTCATGGTGATCTCTCTGAGGAGATCTATATAGAGCAACCCTAGTGATTTATGCAGGACTCATCTTTGGTCTGTCGACTGAAGAAGTCTATTTATGGCCTCAAGTAGGCTCCGAGGGCATGGTATGCCAATATGGACTCCTACCTGTTGTCACAAAACCTTTTACGTTGTAAATCAAACCCGAATGTCTACATTCTCAGGATGACTGATTCACTTATACTCTTAGTTTCGTATGTTGATGATTTGTTGATCACTGGTTGCTCAACTTCAAGGATTGTTGCAGTCAAGAGGATTCTACATGAAAGGTTTTTGATGACAAACATGGGTCCACTACACTTCTTCCTTGGACTTGAGATCAGTCAAGATGCAGCAGGCATCAAACTATCTCAGACCAAGTATACATGAGATATCCTTGAGAGATTTCACATGACAGACTGCAAGTCTGCTCCGACTCCTTTCCTATCAGGAGTCAAACTTGAGGATGGTGGGGAAACTCCACTAGTTGACAGCACACTATATATACATCTAGTGGGGATCTTTCTCTATCTCACACACTCCAGACCAGACCTCTCCTATGCAGTTGGTGCAGTTTCAAGGTTCATGCAAGAGCCGCATAAGCTACATTGGAAGGATGCAAAGCGTATCCTTCGATACATATAGGGAGCCATCACCTTTGGTATTCATTATGTAGCAGAATCTACATTATGTCTCATCGGGTTGATTGATTCTGACTGGGCTGGAAATATAACTGATCGCAAGTCCACATCTGGTTACTCACTTAGTCTTGGTTCCAAGCCTATCTATTGGTCGAGTAAGAAGAAAGTTGTCATTTCTCTATCGTCAACCAAGGCAGAGTACAAAAGGGTAGTTTATAAGTTTTAAACCTGTGAAGTAAATAAATCCATATATATTCTTAAGAAAAATAGAATTTAATCAATGGCTCATACACAGAGTACACATAGATTTTATACCAGAAACCCTCAATCGAGAAAACCTTTCTTATATTCATTATTTCGAATTTCACCATTCACTATGAAATATATAAAATGTTTTTAGGTATTCCATAGATACCAAAACCCTAATCCCTAAAACCTGGATTGTTTTTAGTGAACCGCTAAAAATAGCAAAATCTGCTAAAAATAACAAAATCTGCCAAAAATCAAAATTTCGGGGCGCTGCCCCGAACACTGCGTGTAACCAGGGGAGGAATACCTGCCCCCCTGGGACCCCTCTAGGAAAGCGTCTGGCGCACACAACACAATAAAATCACTACTACGAGGGATCGTCAGACGCAATTGTCGAATCTGATGCGTCCACACACACACATGCAAAGAATATAACACATACCCAACATTCTCCCACTTGTTGTTTCCTTTGCATCCAGGGGTCCCAATATTATATAGTCAACAATCCAGGGCAACAATGCCCATTTTTACTCTACAACAGGAGAAATTTTCTGTGCTTACAGAATTTGTCAATGAACTACAACATTCTTCAAAGTGTCAACCTTTTCCAACAATAGTTTATTTTCCTCAACCATGTCTCTCACAAAGTGATACTGAACATCAATATGCTTTGTCTTAGAATGATAAGTTGGGTTATTTGCCAGGAATATTGCACTCTGACTGTGATAATCTAATCTCACTAGTTTTTGTACCAACCCAATACCTGAACACAATCTTTGTAACCATACTGCTTCCTTGCTTGCATGAGTGGTTTCCATGTATTCAGCTTCTATAGTTGAGAGTGCCACTACAGCCTGTCTTTTTCTCATCCAACTGATTGCTCCTCCAAATATTTTAAACACATACCCACTTGTATATCTTCTGTGATCCATATCTCCAGCCCAGTATGCATCAACAAATCCATGTATGTCCACCACTCTATCTAATCCTGGTATTCCTTGGTGGCACAATCCATAATTGGTAGTGCCACGCAAACACCTGAAGACCCTCTTTACAGTTTTCCAATGCTCCTTCCCTAGTTTTGACATATACCTACTCAAAACTCCCACCGCATGTGCAATGTCAGGTCTAGTACAGACCATTGCATACATCAAATTGTCAACTACACTAGCATATGGAACATGGGACATGTCCTCTTCTTCTTCCTGTGTATTGGGAAATTGATCTGCATATAACTTTACACCTATAGGAATAGGAACCTTGATCGGTTTACTTCCATGCATATTAAACCTCTGAAATATCATCTCAACATATTTTCTTTGATTCAACCAGAGTTTCATGTTTGCACAATCTCTTTTAATCTCCATTCCCAGAATGATGTTAGCAGCACCAAGATCCTTCATATCAAATTTGGAGGATAGTTGTGATTTCACCTCCTTGATAACATCCATGTTATTTCCTACAAACATGTCATCAACATACAACACTACATAAATGAAGTGCTTACCAATCTTCTTGGAATATACACAGCAATCAGCCCTGCTTCTTACAAATCTCAATCCAAGGATGTATGTGTCAAAATTTTGGTACCACATCCTAGGTAGTTTCTTCATACCATATAGTGACTTCTTTAGCTTACAAACCAGCTCTTTCTTTCCCTTCACTACAAAGCCTTCTGGCTTCTTCATGTAGATTTCTTCTTCCAGATCCCCATGTAGGAACATTGTCTTCACATCCATCTGTTCCACTTCAATATCAAAAGCAGCGACAATAGATAAAATAAATCTAATAGAAGTTAACTTAGCAACGGGAGAAAAAATCTCACCAAAGTCAATTCCCTCTACTTGGGAATAACCTTTTCCTACTAAACGAGCTTTGTATTTCTCCACTTTACCTTGTGCATTAAACTTCTTCTTGAACAACCATTTGCTACCAACTGATTTTCTTCCATCTGGCAACTCAACTATATCCCTTGCCTCATTCTTGTCCAAGGCATCCATTTATTCAACCATGGCCTTCTTCCAAAATTTACTATCCTCTAAATTCACTGCTTCCCTGATAGTTCTGGGATCATCATCAGTAATAAATAAAGAAAAATTGGAACAAAAATTAGGTGGACTATACCTTTCTAGTTTCCTTCTATCTCTCTATGATCTCCTCAATACTGGGGTATGAGGTTCTTCTTCTTCTTCTTATTCTTCTTCTTCTTCTTCTTCTTCTTCAGATGATTCATATTTTTCATCATCAAACTCAAGCTCTATTTTCTTAGGTTTGTCTTATGTTGGTAGGAATTCCTATTTGGACACATCTCTTACCTCTCTGAAAACAACATCTCGACTGTAAACAATTTTCTAGGTTTTTGGGTTCCAAATCTTATAACCTTTCACACCATCTTTATAACCAATAAAGATACACTTTTCAACCCTTTTGTCCATCTTACTTCTATTTTCCTTTGGAACATGTACATAAGCATCACAACCAAACACTCTAATATGTTGAAGAGAGGGTTTTTTCCAGACCATACCTCGTGTGGAGTTTTATCATCCAATGTTGATGAAGGCGATCGATTGACTAGGTAACATGTTGTACCCACTGCCTCTGCCCAGAATTCTTGTCCTAACCCAGCACTGCTGAGCATGCTCCTTGCTTTTTCCATCAGTGTCTTGTTCATCATTTCTGCAACTCCATTCTACTGAGGAGTGTATGGAGTAGTCTTCTTCCTTTCTATACCACACTTCTTACAGAATTCTTCGAATTCATTTCCGTAGAATTCTCCACCATTATCTGTTCTCAATACCTTTATTTTCTTCTCTGTTTGATTTTCTACCAGAGCCTTAAACTCTTTAAATTTATCAAATACCTCAGATGTCTTTCTAAGAAAATAAATCCATGTGTTCCTTGAAAAATCATCTATGAATGAAACATAATACATAGATTTACTTAGGGATGGAACAGGAACAGTTCCAAACACATCATTGTGTATCAACTCTAAGATCCCCTTTGTTCTTGTAGAACCAGATGAGAATCTTACTCGATTTGTTTACCACATATGCAATGTTCACAGAAATCAAAATCCAAAGTGAAATTAGACATACCTTCAACCGTACCTTTACCGTGTAGTGTTCGTAGACCCTTTTCTCCAATATGCCCCAGTCTTTGATGCCACAGCATGGTCTTATTTTATGGGAAAGTATTGGTCTTGTCTCCTTCATTTCTCTTCTCAGGAACAACATAACTATTACACCCATTGTTATAATTTCTTCCCAACAACTTCTACAGAGTTCCACACTGAAATCCCCTCATCAACACCATTGCTCCTCATACCATCTTGCAAGTGCCCTTTCCAAATACAATATCCACTCTTGCATCTTCCATCTTTCTTACAAATATTAAGCTCCTGGCTAGTTTTGGAATGTGTAGAACCCCAGGGAGATTTCTAATCCTTCCATCTTTTAGTAGCAACTTAACTCTTCCACGTCCCAAGATTTTTGTTGTCGAGTCATCTCCTAGGAATACATCACCACCATCATATTTTTCATATTCAGATAACCACTCCATATGAGGAGTCATATGGTGTGACGCACCTGAGTCGATCAACCATACATAATGGTCTACATGTGTACTTGTAGATTCCAGGTAAACATCACCTCCTTCTTCAATGGAGGTTTTCGCCTCTGTGAAAGAGGTACTATTAGATCCCTTTGATTTTTCAACCTTCTTAGACTTGCAATCTTTCTTATAATGCCCTGTTTTACCACACCTCTAACATTTCCTCAAATATTTTCCTAGAGACTTAGATCTACCTGTAGATTTAGATCTCCACCCTGAAGGCTTACCAGGATTCTTGTCTTGGGTATGCCCTCTTACACATAAAGCATCTGTGTTGTGACCATCCATTCTTTTTCGCCTCATCTCTTCAGATAACAAGAATGCAGCTATATCCTCATACTTCAATGTATATNTGATTTTCTACCAGAGCCTTAAACTCTTTAAATTTATCAAATACCTCAGATGTCTTTCTAAGAAAATAAATCCATGTGTTCCTTGAAAAATCATCTATGAATGAAACATAATACATAGATTTACTTAGGGATGGAACAGGAACAGTTCCAAACACATCATTGTGTATCAACTCTAAGATCCCCTTTGTTCTTGTAGAACCAGATGAGAATCTTACTCGATTTGTTTACCACATATGCAATGTTCACAGAAATCAAAATCCAAAGTGAAATTAGACATACCTTCAACCGTACCTTTACCGTGTAGTGTTCGTAGACCCTTTTCTCCAATATGCCCCAGTCTTTGATGCCACAGCATGGTCTTATTTTATGGGAAAGTATTGGTCTTGTCTCCTTCATTTCTCTTCTCAGGAACAACATAACTATTACACCCATTGTTATAATTTCTTCCCAACAACTTCTACAGAGTTCCACACTGAAATCCCCTCATCAACACCATTGCTCCTCATACCATCTTGCAAGTGCCCTTTCCAAATACAATATCCACTCTTGCATCTTCCATCTTTCTTACAAATATTAAGCTCCTGGCTAGTTTTGGAATGTGTAGAACCCCAGGTATATTTCTAATCCTTCCGTCTTTTAGTAGAAACTTAACTCTTCCACTTCCCAAGATTTTTGTTGTCGAGTCATCTTCTAGGAATACATCACCACCATCATATTTTTCATATTCAGATAACCACTCCCTATGAGGAGTCATATGGTGTGACACACCTGATTCGATCAACCATACATAATGGTCTACATGTGTACTTGTAGATTCTAGGTAAACATCACCTCCTTCTTCAATGGAGGTTTTCGCCTCTGTGAAAGAGGTACTATTAGATCCCTTTGATTTTTCAACCTTCTTAGACTTGCAATCTTTCTTATAATGCCATGTTTTACCACACCTCTAACATTTCCTCAAAGATTTTCCTAGAGACTTAGATCTACCTGTAGATTTAGATCTCCACCCTAAAGGCTTACTAGGATTTTTGTCTTGGGTATGCCCTCTTACACATAAAGCATCTGTGTTGTGACCATCCATTCTTTTTTGCCTCATCTCTTCAGATAACAAGAATGCAACTATATCCTCATAATTCAATGTATATTGAGTGGTACTACCTATTTCTACAACCGGATTATCACAAGAGTATAGCAAAGAACATAACAAAGTAATACACTTATCTTCCTTTGCAATCATAATATTAACAAAGCCAAGTTGACTTACTAGAGTATTAAAGGCATTTAGATGTTCTGTCACAGAATCTCCATCTTCCATCCTAAGATAATACAACTTCTTTCAAAGAAACAACTTGTTTACTAGGGACTTTGATTGATACAAATTCCCCAACTTATCCCATAGTTCCTTGGCTATAGATTCTCCTGAGACATTCAACAACACTGAATCTGCCAGTAAGAGTCGAATAGTACTCCTTGCTCTCATGTACAACTTCTCCCAATCTTCCTTCAACATACCAGTAGGTGGTGTACTAGTAGTTTGTGTACTAGTAGGTTGTGTACCATCTGTCTATGTGTCAGTAGCTTGCGTACCAGTTGGTTGTGTACTAGGATCCACAACGATCCATTGTTCTTTGTCTATAAGAAGGTCCTCCATCTTCAACTTCCATAGCTCAAAGTTTTTACCGTTGAACTTCTCTATCTCGATTCTATAAGAACTCACCATTCTTCTTTCTGCACTCAACTCACCACTGTAAAAGCTCCCACTAAACCCAGGTTTATCACAGACCCAAGATAAACTTGATCTATCAAAACCAAGCCAAACCCTCAACAGTAAAGGTGTCCCTCTGAAGCCAAAAATGAGCTCTGATACCACATGTAAGTTTTAAACCTATGAAGTAAAGCAATTCATATAGATTCTTAAGCAAAACAGAATTTAATCAATGGCTCATACACAGAGTACACATATATTTTATACCGGAAACCCTCAACCGGGAAAACCTTTCTTATATTCGTTATTTTGAATTTCACCATTCACTATACAATATATACAATGTTTTTAGTTATTTCATAGATACCAAAACCCTAATCCCTAAAATCGGGATTATTTTTAGTAAACCACTAAAAATAGCAAAAACTGCCCCAAAAAAAAAAATGGGGCGTTTCCCAAGGATATGCCCAGTGTCGAACGTTGCGCGTAACCAGAGGGGGG
>JZKD02S0283347.1:0-20302 GCA_000966675.3 Picea glauca | reverse complement strand
TTACAGAAAGAGGAGAGGACATACTCTCAGGCAGTGAGACAGATAGTGCTTTGTAGAAAGCACATAGAGATAGCACATGACTGTGCAGATTGAGTTGCAACCAAGCAAGTGTACTAGGTTGGTACAAAGTGATGAGAAAATTTTATTTGAAGTTGAAGATATAAATATTCATGTTTGCAAGATGAAGCAAGCTTCTAGAGCTTGATATGACAGAATTGACAGTTTCTTGACGAGCTTGGGATTTAGCAAGAGTTAAGATGATTCTAACCTTTACCTCAAGGTTATGAATGATGAGCCATTGATGTTGCTACTATATGTAGATGATGTATTCTTGAAAAGACGAAGAAAATATCATCACAGATTGTAGAAGAAGCTCACTACAGATTTTGATGGAAGACTTAATGCATTATTACTTAGGTGTTGAATTTTGGCAGAGCCCAAAGAATATCTTCCTTAACCAAGGGAAGTATGCAATTGAAATATTGAAGAGGTTTGATATGTTAGAGTGTAAATCCATGAACACACCCATGCAAACGAAGTTGAAGCTCCTGGTAGATACCTAGTCAGAATTGGTTGATGCTACTCCAGCCAGATTATTGGTTCGTAGATGTATCTGATGAATACCAGACCAGATATATGTTTTGCTGTGAACACCTTTGAGTCAGTATCTGGTAGAGCCTAGACGTGTTCATCTTGTAGATGCAAAACATGTGATGAGATACCTTAAGGGTATGTTGGATTTTGATCTCTATTATACTAGAGATCATGACTTTAGATTGTATGGATATACTGATTCAGATTAAGCTGGAAGTGTTTCTGATAGAAAGAGCACTTCAAGATGTTGTTTCAGTCTGGGGTCAGCCATAACTTCATGGAAAAGTAGAGAGCAATCCATCATTTCTCCTAACACGACATAAGCATAATACATTGATGCATGTTCCGCCAGTTATGATGCCATATGGCTTCGAATGTTGTTGAAAAATCTATTTGATCTGGAGATGGAGTCCACCGTGATCTTATGTGATAACCAGAGTTGTATAAAGATGATGTGTTCCATGATGATTTGAAGCACATAGAGATCCAATATCACTTCATTCATGATATGATACAGAGAGGAGCTATAAAGCTCCAATATGCTGGCACAAATGAACATGTTGCAAATGTGTTGACCAATCCTCTGTCTTGTGTAAAGTTTGACCACTTTCGATACAAGCTTGGTATAGTTCGAAAGGACCTCCCTAAAAAGGGGGAGTAGTGTTGATGATACTATGGTATCCTGACCAATAGAGGGTAGCTCAGTTGGGATTTTATATCCTAGGGGACTAATCATCCCTGGACAGATCCCGAAGGTCCATAAGGACAAGATGTCAAAGTACTTGTGCATGTATATGCTAGCTTTGAATAGTAGTGGTATCTTCGTTAGGATTCTATATATCCTTGTGAATATTTTGATTCATGGGCAGATCCTTTGGATCTGTTAGAGTACCAGAATATGTTGTTGATGCCATCCTAGTGCTTAATATTTCCAGCTTTGTGTTGATGTTGTTGATATAGGCCCAGTACTGAAGATTTCCATCTTAGTGTTGATGTTGTTGATGCCAACCTCATTGGCACAGACCCCCAATCCTCAGAATCGAGGTCCACACAATATCGTTCTAAATCTTCCCTCTTTAGTTTGATTGACTCTCAGGTTCCTCCACAAGGAATCCTACACACACACAACAACAATGTCTTTCCACAGGTCCTTATGAGTATGCCCATGTGAACCAACACAAAGCACCACTCAACTCCCCCGACCACAATAAATTGATCGCGCCCTTTTTCCTTTTTGGGATTTCAGGTTTCGCGATTTTGCGAATCCTATTGTTGAGTTCTTGACCTTTCCACCTTCTGAAACCTGAAATGTCGATTTTCCTGAAATGCTTGGTCACATCCTCCTACATAGATGTATCGCGTTTCGCGACTTCAGGAGTTCTGAAACAAGGAATCCTGACATCTTGTCTTCACAACTGCCGAAATGTCGAAACCCAAAATATTCAACAACAGATTGGCTTTTATTAGAACTTTATTTTTCCTTTCGGGGTTTCAGACTTTGCGATTTCGCGAGTCTTGATGTAAATATTTTAGCTCTCTAACCCCCACAAACCCTGAACTTCGAAACAATATCTCCAACAGGATCCACAGCTACAATCCTCCCTTCAATCCGACGACCCACGTGATTTTGGACTTTCAGGTACCGGGAGTCCAAGACTCTCGATCCTAGAACACTGTCCTCTTGGGTTCCCGAACCTTGAAACACCGAATTTCCGAAACGCCACCTCACACTATTTCACGTTTTGCGATTTTGGAGCTTCTGATGTGGAGCGCTCTACTCCTTGTCAACATGAATGCCGAAATGTTGATTCCCGAAATAATCTGATGCTCCAACAGATCACGATCAACAGTCCACGTTGACTCCTGTTATCAGAGTGATGGATTCATCCCTCCTTATCCACCTTGTAACTTCTTTGGATCTTATGGTTCTCGTGTTTTCGGGGATTCTCCTCGGAGAATTCTGACCGCTCGATTTCTTCCTTAACAACTCCTTCGAAATGAACTAGTATTCTTATAATGGAACTCAAATCCTATGAAATGACTTCGACTCCCCCCTTTGAACACTTCAAAGGCATTAACCCTTCTGAGCTTTCTTTGGCCCCTTCACGCCTTGAAAGAACTCNTTACAGAAAGAGGAGAGGACATACTCTCAGGCAGTGAGACAGATAGTGCTTTGTAGAAAGCACATAGAGATAGCACATGACTGTGCAGATTGAGTTGCAACCAAGCAAGTGTACTAGGTTGGTACAAAGTGATGAGAAAATTTTATTTGAAGTTGAAGATATAAATATTCATGTTTGCAAGATGAAGCAAGCTTCTAGAGCTTGATATGACAGAATTGACAGTTTCTTGACGAGCTTGGGATTTAGCAAGAGTTAAGATGATTCTAACCTTTACCTCAAGGTTATGAATGATGAGCCATTGATGTTGCTACTATATGTAGATGATGTATTCTTGAAAAGACGAAGAAAATATCATCACAGATTGTAGAAGAAGCTCACTACAGATTTTGATGGAAGACTTAATGCATTATTACTTAGGTGTTGAATTTTGGCAGAGCCCAAAGAATATCTTCCTTAACCAAGGGAAGTATGCAATTGAAATATTGAAGAGGTTTGATATGTTAGAGTGTAAATCCATGAACACACCCATGCAAACGAAGTTGAAGCTCCTGGTAGATACCTAGTCAGAATTGGTTGATGCTACTCCAGCCAGATTATTGGTTCGTAGATGTATCTGATGAATACCAGACCAGATATATGTTTTGCTGTGAACACCTTTGAGTCAGTATCTGGTAGAGCCTAGACGTGTTCATCTTGTAGATGCAAAACATGTGATGAGATACCTTAAGGGTATGTTGGATTTTGATCTCTATTATACTAGAGATCATGACTTTAGATTGTATGGATATACTGATTCAGATTAAGCTGGAAGTGTTTCTGATAGAAAGAGCACTTCAAGATGTTGTTTCAGTCTGGGGTCAGCCATAACTTCATGGAAAAGTAGAGAGCAATCCATCATTTCTCCTAACACGACATAAGCATAATACATTGATGCATGTTCCGCCAGTTATGATGCCATATGGCTTCGAATGTTGTTGAAAAATCTATTTGATCTGGAGATGGAGTCCACCGTGATCTTATGTGATAACCAGAGTTGTATAAAGATGATGTGTTCCATGATGATTTGAAGCACATAGAGATCCAATATCACTTCATTCATGATATGATACAGAGAGGAGCTATAAAGCTCCAATATGCTGGCACAAATGAACATGTTGCAAATGTGTTGACCAATCCTCTGTCTTGTGTAAAGTTTGACCACTTTCGATACAAGCTTGGTATAGTTCGAAAGGACCTCCCTAAAAAGGGGGAGTAGTGTTGATGATACTATGGTATCCTGACCAATAGAGGGTAGCTCAGTTGGGATTTTATATCCTAGGGGACTAATCATCCCTGGACAGATCCCGAAGGTCCATAAGGACAAGATGTCAAAGTACTTGTGCATGTATATGCTAGCTTTGAATAGTAGTGGTATCTTCGTTAGGATTCTATATATCCTTGTGAATATTTTGATTCATGGGCAGATCCTTTGGATCTGTTAGAGTACCAGAATATGTTGTTGATGCCATCCTAGTGCTTAATATTTCCAGCTTTGTGTTGATGTTGTTGATATAGGCCCAGTACTGAAGATTTCCATCTTAGTGTTGATGTTGTTGATGCCAACCTCATTGGCACAGACCCCCAATCCTCAGAATCGAGGTCCACACAATATCGTTCTAAATCTTCCCTCTTTAGTTTGATTGACTCTCAGGTTCCTCCACAAGGAATCCTACACACACACAACAACAATGTCTTTCCACAGGTCCTTATGAGTATGCCCATGTGAACCAACACAAAGCACCACTCAACTCCCCCGACCACAATAAATTGATCGCGCCCTTTTTCCTTTTTGGGATTTCAGGTTTCGCGATTTTGCGAATCCTGTTGTTGAGTTCTTGACCTTTCCACCTTCTGAAACCTGAAATGTCGATTTTCCTGAAATGCTTGGTCACATCCTCCTACATAGCTGTATCGCATTTCGCGACTTCAGGAGTTCTGAAACAAGGAATCCCGACCTCTTGTCTTCACAACTGCCGAAATGTCGAAAACCAAAATATTCAACAACAGATTGGCTTTTATCAGAACTTTCTTTTTCCTTTCGGGGTTTCAGACTTTACGATTTCGCGAGTCTTGATGTAAATCTTTTAGCTCTCTAACCTCCACAAACCCTGAACTTCGAAACAATATCTCCAACGGGATCCACAGCTACAATCCTCCCTTCAATCCGACGACCCACGTGATTTCGAACTTTCAGGTACCGGGAGTCCAAGACTCTCAATCCTAGAACACTATCCTCTCAGGTTCCCGAACCTTGAAACACCGAATTTCCGAAATGCCACCTCACACTATTTCACGTTTTGCGATTTTGGAGCTTCTGATGTGGAGCGCTCTACTCCTTGTCAACATGAATGCCGAAATGTTGATTCCCGAAATAATTTGATGCTCCAGCAGATCACGATCAACGGTCCACGTTGACTCCTGTTATCAGAGTGATGGATTCGTCCCTCCTTATCCACCTTGTAACTTCTTTGGATCTTACGGTTCTCATGTTTTCGGGGATTATCCTCGGAGAATTCTGACCGCTCGATTTCTTCCTTAACAACTCCTTCGAAATGAACTAGTATTCTTATACTGGAACTCAAATCCTATGAAATGACTTCGACTCCCCCCTTTGAACACTTCAAAGGCATTAACCCTTCTGAGCTTTCTTTGGCCACTTCACGCCTTGAAAGAACTCCTGTCGCACTCCTTGTGGAAATCTACCAAATACTTCTAAGTATTCGATCTTCTTGACTCTGTGCACTCCCAGCAGCAGCTGCAGTCCTTCAACTCTTCTCTTGGTTGATAAGTTCTAAGCTTTCAACCAGCCTGCACACACCTTGCACGACTTCTGTTCTTTACTTGCACTTCTATTGGAATGAGAACAACGGTATCCCTCCTGAGCTTTCAGAGATAACTCTGAGCCTTCGTCAACACACTCCTTGCGGACGTTTCACTGCACTCTTTGTAGGAACCTCTCACTCAGGAAGAGAAACAGTTGAAACTCATTTCCTCTTTCTCTTAGACTTCAAACATCCAACTTGAAAACATACATTCACATACATAACAACAAATGCATGATAGAGAGAATAAAACAACCATAAGCAGATCAATTAACATGTATACACAGAAAGCATCATAACACCATGAGTCTGAATCAAAGCTTCATATATTAATTTAGAACTTCTGTACATGAGTTCTTCTTCTCAATTCTCTGCTACAAATCTCTTATCCTCTATGTTAATGTGCCTCTATTGATCTAATTCTGATTGATACAATCATACAAAGATGAGGGTGTCCATAGTTGTTTTCCCTCTTGTTCCTAAAACTGTCTAATCTGGAATTTAAATCTACTTGCTTTCATTAACTATGCATAAATGCCTTAACTTTTTACAAATGAGAGAAATTTCTCATGATCTGTTCACAATATGCAAGTATGCTTCCCTTTAACTATTACATTAATGCTTCAAAAACATTTCCAAAACATGTAAAATGTGTGTTGCATTTTCCATCTATCTTCTGCCTTCATGCTCGCTTGGTTGGCTCCTTGCGATGCTCCTGCATCATACTCCTTTGCTTGAAAATTTTCATGACTCCTGTTCATGAGCTCTTGCACGGTTTGTCCATGCTTCTGAATTTCTACTTCATCTTCCCAGTTGGCATCTTCAACTGGATGTCCCTTCCATTTGACCAAGTATTCAAAATACTCTTTCCTCTTAGTCTTCCTACTGATTCTCTTGTCAAGTATACTTTCCATCTGTGGCTTTTCAGCTACATGCATTTGTTTTGTCCACTGAACCTCTGTCTGTCCATTTTCTGCTCCTGCTTCTTCATCTCTATAAGGGTACAAATCTAATATGTTGAATATCTGTGAAATTCCGATCCCATCGGGTAATTTGATCTCATATGCGTTTGCCCCAAATTTCTTCATGACTCTGCATGGTCTAATCTTTTTCATTTTCAGTTTGTTATATGTTCCCCTTGGGAACCTCTCCTTCCTCAGATGTGCAAGAATCATATCACCAAATTCAAACTGAAGTTCTCGCCTGTGTTGATATGCCTTGTGCTTGTATTCCTGGTTTGAATTATGCAATCGCTCCTTGATTTGGCTGTAAAGCTCCTTCATTGCTTCTGCAAAGTCTTCTGCACTAGCACTTCTGAATTCAACTTGTTCCACATCCTTCAATTCAGAAACTCCCCTTGGCTGCATTCCATATACAATTTGGAATGGGCTCTGTCCTGTTCTTTTGTTGATCGAATCATTATAAGCAAATTCCGCCTGTGGTAGAATGTGATCCCACTGACTGTGGTGTTCAGTCACTAGGCTCCTCAGTAAATATCCCAAGCTACTCTTCACAAATTCTGTTTGCCCATCCATCTGAGGGTGATAAGTTGAGATAAATGACAAATTTGTCCCCATATTCTTCCATAAAGTCCTCTAGAAATGTCCTACGAACTTGGTGTCTCGATTTGAAACTATACGTCTTGGTAAGCCATGAAGTTTGACGACTTCTTTGAAAAACAGGTTCGCAATATGAGTTGCGTCACTGGTTTTCTGACATGGTATAAAATGTTCCATCTTTGAAAATCTGTCTACCACCAAAAATATTGAATCAAATCCTCTTCGCGTTCTTGGGAACCCCAATATAAAATCCATGCTCACTGCATCCCTCGGCCTCTCAGGTATGGGTAATGGTTGGTATAACCCTGTGTTCTGCCTTTTTCCTTTTGTGTGTTGACAAATTCTACATCTGTCCACAAATATTTTGACATCTGTCCTCATCCCTGGAAAAACATTTGAGCCATTTAATTTCGAGAACATTTTGTCATGACCGAAGTGTCCGACCAATCCTCCACTATGTTTTTCTTTTAGCATATTCTCCCTCATGGAGCATTTTGGAATACATAATTGATTGCCCCTGAATAATAATCCATCCTATATCATATATTCCGTCCACTGGCTTCTGTCCTTCAGAATTGGGTTCTCAGATGCCTCATATGCCTCTTTGAAATCTGGATCATCTCTGTACATCTCTTTGAGGTTATCAAAACCCAATGTTTTGACTCTAAACTCCTGCAGAAGCAAACATTTTCTGCTCAAAGCATCAACAACTTTGTCAGCAATTCCAAAAATATGTTTAATTACAAAAGTAAAATTCTGCATATATTCAACCCATATAGCATGCTTCTAGTTCAACTTGTCCTGTTGAGTCACGAATTGTAAAGCATGTTTATCACTATACAAAACAAACTCTTTAGGAACCAAATAATGCCTCCATTTCTTCAACGCTTGTATGATGACATAGAATTCTTTGTCATATGTTTAGTATTTAATCTTTGCTTCATTCAATTTCTCAATAAGTATGCAATCGGTCTGGCGTCTTGACTCAAGACCGCTCCTATTGCAAACCCACTCACGTCACACTTGACCTGAAATGTCTTACTGAAATCTGGCAACACTAGAATTGGCTGCTCAGTAATCTTTTTCTTCAGCAAGTTGAAATTTTTTTCTACTTCCTCTGTCCAATGCAAAGATTTGTGTCTTTTCTTCACCGTGTCCATCATTGGTGCTCTAATCCCACTGAAATTTCTGATAAATTTCCTATAGAAACTAGCCAATCCATGAAAGCTTCTAACTTCAAATATACTCTTCGGCGATGGCCAATTCTTAATTACCTCCACTTTATCTGGATCCATTTTTAGCTTATTTGCAGAGATAACAAACCCCAAATAAATGAGTTATGTCCTCATAAATGTTGATTTCTTCATATTTATTAGCAACTTCTCTTGCTGTAATTTCCTCATCACTGTAGCTAGTGTTATGTTTCTGTCTTGCTGAAAATTAATATATCGTCAAGATATATGATGACGAATTTTCCTATGAAATCCTTCAGGACTTTATTCATCAATCTCATGAAAGTACTGGGTACATTTGTTAAACCAAATGGCATAACAAGCCATTCATACAACCCTTCATTTGTCTTGAAGGTTGTCTTCCATTCGTCACCTTTTCTCATACGAATTTGATGATATACGCTTTTCAAATCAATCTTTGAAAAAAATCTTGCTCCACTCAAGCAATATATCAAGTCATCCATCCTTGGTAATGGAGCTCTATATCTGGTGGTAATCTTGTTGATTTCCCTTGAGTCTTTACACATCCTCCATTCTCCATCTTTCTTTGGGCTGAGCACTGTTGGAACAGCGCATGGGCTCAAGCTTTCTCGAACCAATCCTTTGTCCATGAAATCCTGGACCTATCTCTTGACTTCTTCATTCTCTTGTGGCGTCAATCTATACGCTGCTTTGTTTGGTAAACTAG
The DNA here is from genome assembly GCA_000966675.3 of Picea glauca. Lineage (NCBI taxonomy): Eukaryota > Viridiplantae > Streptophyta > Pinopsida > Pinales > Pinaceae > Picea > Picea glauca. Next base: position 11,245 of record JZKD02S0283347.1, on the reverse strand, counting down.
CTCCATGTATAAGATCAATATGATGGCTTATACTTCTGATAGGTAGCAACGAACGAGGTAGTTCGTCCACTACTATATCAACAAACTCTTCCAGCAACTTCTGGATTTCTTCTGGTAAATCATCCACTCTTTTAATGGTTAAAACAATTCTAGGCTTCATGACCACAATGAATTGTGTATATTCCTTCTTCTTAACCTCCTTAAGAAGTTCCTTCCCACTCATGAGAAGTATAGTGTCGCTCACTTCTGGTTTCGTTTCTTTATCCTTAATCAGCAACAACATGTGAGTTCTCCCATTCTTCTCTAGGGTGTATGTGTTCTTTATCCCATCATGAACTACATTTCTGTCATATTTCCATGGTCTACCCAACAATAGATGACAAACATCCATGGGAATGCCATCACATAATATTTCATCCTTATATCCTCCTATTTTAAATTCAACTAGACATTGTTTAGTGACATTTACCTGATGTCCTTTTTGTAGCCACGAAACTTTGTATGGGCTTGGATGTTCAATAGTATCCAGCTTCAACTTTTCTACCATCTCTGTAGAAATAGGATTGTCTATGCTACCACTGTCCACGATGACTTTGCATACCCTGTCTTTGTTCTTGCAAGCAGTCCGAAAAAGTCTGTTCCTTTGGGTTGGGTTCTCTGCCTCCTTCTCTGGCGTTAAGAGAACTTTTCTCATCATCATTGATCTTCCGCCCTCAACATCTTCTGCCTCAACATTCCATCCTTGAGCTTTGGCAATGTGAATTTCACCTCCTTCTTTCTTTTTATCTGGACATTCATAAGATTTATGTCCATTTTTTCCATAGGTAAAGCATTTTATTTCTCCACCTCTGCCTCTTCCTTTTCCTCTGGTTCGAGGAAAAGAATTCTTATCAGCTTATTGTCCTCTCTGTGAGCTTCCACCTCTCTCATGCTGAGTCTAAGGTTTCTTCCACTCTTCTTTAGGTTTCTGATTCTTGTCTTGGGCAATTATTTTGCCTCGGGTTTGACTTTTGCCTTGACCTCTTTGACCTTGCTTTCGGCTCAGCTTCTCTTCAACTTTCAGAGCCATTTGATAAGAATCCTCCACATTTCTAAGGGTCATCATGCTCATCTCATCCTGAATGTCGTACCATAGACCATTCATGTATCTGGAAACCTTTTCATCATCACTTTCCCAATGACCTGCCCTGATGTTGATCTTGTAGAATTCTTCAGTGTACTCTTTCACTGTCATCAACTTCTGTCTCAAGTTCTGCATCCTTCGAAAAAAAGTAATTTGATAATCCTTGGGTATGAATTTTTCCTTCATCTTCACAACCATTCTATCCCAACTCTTGATTTTCTGCTTTCCTTTGCAACGTCTGTCAGCCTGCAGTTCATCCCGATATAATGTTGCATGCCCTTTAAGTCTTGTGACAACATGTTTGACTTTCTTGTCTTCCTCAACATCCTCATAGTCAAAATATTTATCCAGAGCTCTAATGCAGTCTAGAAGCTATTCAACATCTAGGTTCCCCTCATACATGGGAATCTCCATTTTTCCCTGGCACCTATCCTTGCAATAGCCCTGAACAGGCGTTCGTCTGCTGCATCTTCAGCTGCAACTTCTTCTCCCTCATGTCCAACTTCATTTTCACTGTCAGCCTCRTTGATATCTCCAWCATCGAYTGTGCGCCTCTGTGYTRTCTCCATGACATCAAGCTTGGCACGTAGTTCGTGCATTTCTCTTTCCACTGCTGGATCAGGCATTGGCCWWTCTCTTCTTCTCGGYGGCATGGYTAAGAAATTTCTCTTTTCTCTGCTTCAGAAAGTAAAGAAATTGTTCTGTGCTCTGATACCACAACTAGCGCAGACCCCCAATCCTCAGAATCGAGGTTCGCACAGGATCATTCTAAATCTACCCTCTTTAGTCTAATTGACTCTTAGGTTCCTCCACAAGGAATCCTACACACACACAACAACAATGTCTTTCCACAGGTCCTTATGAGTATGCCCATGTGAACCAACACAAAGCACCACTCAACTCCCCCGACCACAATAAATTGATCGCGCCCTTTTTCCTTTTTGGGATTTCAGGTTTCGCGATTTTGCGAATCCTGTTGTTGAGTTCTTGACCTTTCCACCTTCTGAAACCTGAAATGTCGATTTTCCTGAAATGCTTGGTCACATCCTCCTACATAGCTGTATCGCATTTCGCGACTTCAGGAGTTCTGAAACAAGGAATCCCGACCTCTTGTCTTCACAACTGCCGAAATGTCGAAAACCAAAATATTCAACAACAGATTGGCTTTTATCAGAACTTTCTTTTTCCTTTCGGGGTTTCAGACTTTACGATTTCGCGAGTCTTGATGTAAATCTTTTAGCTCTCTAACCTCCACAAACCCTGAACTTCGAAACAATATCTCCAACGGGATCCACAGCTACAATCCTCCCTTCAATCCGACGACCCACGTGATTTCGAACTTTCAGGTACCGGGAGTCCAAGACTCTCAATCCTAGAACACTATCCTCTCAGGTTCCCGAACCTTGAAACACCGAATTTCCGAAATGCCACCTCACACTATTTCACGTTTTGCGATTTTGGAGCTTCTGATGTGGAGCGCTCTACTCCTTGTCAACATGAATGCCGAAATGTTGATTCCCGAAATAATTTGATGCTCCAGCAGATCACGATCAACGGTCCACGTTGACTCCTGTTATCAGAGTGATGGATTCGTCCCTCCTTATCCACCTTGTAACTTCTTTGGATCTTACGGTTCTCATGTTTTCGGGGATTATCCTCGGAGAATTCTGACCGCTCGATTTCTTCCTTAACAACTCCTTCGAAATGAACTAGTATTCTTATACTGGAACTCAAATCCTATGAAATGACTTCGACTCCCCCCTTTGAACACTTCAAAGGCATTAACCCTTCTGAGCTTTCTTTGGCCACTTCACGCCTTGAAAGAACTCCTGTCGCACTCCTTGTGGAAATCTACCAAATACTTCTAAGTATTCGATCTTCTTGACTCTGTGCACTCCCAGCAGCAGCTGCAGTCCTTCAACTCTTCTCTTGGTTGATAAGTTCTAAGCTTTCAACCAGCCTGCACACACCTTGCACGACTTCTGTTCTTTACTTGCACTTCTATTGGAATGAGAACAACGGTATCCCTCCTGAGCTTTCAGAGATAACTCTGAGCCTTCGTCAACACACTCCTTGCGGACGTTTCACTGCACTCTTTGTAGGAACCTCTCACTCAGGAAGAGAAACAGTTGAAACTCATTTCCTCTTTCTCTTAGACTTCAAACATCCAACTTGAAAACATACATTCACATACATAACAACAAATGCATGATAGAGAGAATAAAACAACCATAAGCAGATCAATTAACATGTATACACAGAAAGCATCATAACACCATGAGTCTGAATCAAAGCTTCATATATTAATTTAGAACTTCTGTACATGAGTTCTTCTTCTCAATTCTCTGCTACAAATCTCTTATCCTCTATGTTAATGTGCCTCTATTGATCTAATTCTGATTGATACAATCATACAAAGATGAGGGTGTCCATAGTTGTTTTCCCTCTTGTTCCTAAAACTGTCTAATCTGGAATTTAAATCTACTTGCTTTCATTAACTATGCATAAATGCCTTAACTTTTTACAAATGAGAGAAATTTCTCATGATCTGTTCACAATATGCAAGTATGCTTCCCTTTAACTATTACATTAATGCTTCAAAAACATTTCCAAAACATGTAAAATGTGTGTTGCATTTTCCATCTATCTTCTGCCTTCATGCTCGCTTGGTTGGCTCCTTGCGATGCTCCTGCATCATACTCCTTTGCTTGAAAATTTTCATGACTCCTGTTCATGAGCTCTTGCACGGTTTGTCCATGCTTCTGAATTTCTACTTCATCTTCCCAGTTGGCATCTTCAACTGGATGTCCCTTCCATTTGACCAAGTATTCAAAATACTCTTTCCTCTTAGTCTTCCTACTGATTCTCTTGTCAAGTATACTTTCCATCTGTGGCTTTTCAGCTACATGCATTTGTTTTGTCCACTGAACCTCTGTCTGTCCATTTTCTGCTCCTGCTTCTTCATCTCTATAAGGGTACAAATCTAATATGTTGAATATCTGTGAAATTCCGATCCCATCGGGTAATTTGATCTCATATGCGTTTGCCCCAAATTTCTTCATGACTCTGCATGGTCTAATCTTTTTCATTTTCAGTTTGTTATATGTTCCCCTTGGGAACCTCTCCTTCCTCAGATGTGCAAGAATCATATCACCAAATTCAAACTGAAGTTCTCGCCTGTGTTGATATGCCTTGTGCTTGTATTCCTGGTTTGAATTATGCAATCGCTCCTTGATTTGGCTGTAAAGCTCCTTCATTGCTTCTGCAAAGTCTTCTGCACTAGCACTTCTGAATTCAACTTGTTCCACATCCTTCAATTCAGAAACTCCCCTTGGCTGCATTCCATATACAATTTGGAATGGGCTCTGTCCTGTTCTTTTGTTGATCGAATCATTATAAGCAAATTCCGCCTGTGGTAGAATGTGATCCCACTGACTGTGGTGTTCAGTCACTAGGCTCCTCAGTAAATATCCCAAGCTACTCTTCACAAATTCTGTTTGCCCATCCATCTGAGGGTGATAAGTTGAGATAAATGACAAATTTGTCCCCATATTCTTCCATAAAGTCCTCTAGAAATGTCCTACGAACTTGGTGTCTCGATTTGAAACTATACGTCTTGGTAAGCCATGAAGTTTGACGACTTCTTTGAAAAACAGGTTCGCAATATGAGTTGCGTCACTGGTTTTCTGACATGGTATAAAATGTTCCATCTTTGAAAATCTGTCTACCACCAAAAATATTGAATCAAATCCTCTTCGCGTTCTTGGGAACCCCAATATAAAATCCATGCTCACTGCATCCCTCGGCCTCTCAGGTATGGGTAATGGTTGGTATAACCCTGTGTTCTGCCTTTTTCCTTTTGTGTGTTGACAAATTCTACATCTGTCCACAAATATTTTGACATCTGTCCTCATCCCTGGAAAAACATTTGAGCCATTTAATTTCGAGAACATTTTGTCATGACCGAAGTGTCCGACCAATCCTCCACTATGTTTTTCTTTTAGCATATTCTCCCTCATGGAGCATTTTGGAATACATAATTGATTGCCCCTGAATAATAATCCATCCTATATCATATATTCCGTCCACTGGCTTCTGTCCTTCAGAATTGGGTTCTCAGATGCCTCATATGCCTCTTTGAAATCTGGATCATCTCTGTACATCTCTTTGAGGTTATCAAAACCCAATGTTTTGACTCTAAACTCCTGCAGAAGCAAACATTTTCTGCTCAAAGCATCAACAACTTTGTTAGCAATTCCAAAAATATGTTTAATTACAAAAGTAAAATTCTGCATATATTCAACCCATATAGCATGCTTCTGGTTCAACTTGTCCTGTTGAGTCACGAATTGTAAAGCATGTTTATCGCTATACAAAACAAACTCTTTAGGAACCAAATAATGCCTCCATTTCTTCAACGCTTGTATGATGACATAGAATTATTTGTCATATGTTTAGTATTTAATCTTTGCTTCATTCAATTTCTCAATAAGTATGCAATCGGTCTGGCGTCTTGACTCAAGACCGCTCCTATTGCAAACCCACTCACATCACACTTGACCTGAAATGTTTTACTGAAATCTGGCAACACTAGAATTGGCTGCTCAGTAATCTTTTTCTTCAGCAAGTTGAAATTTTTTTCTACTTCCTCTGTCCAATGAAAAGATTTGTGTCTTTTCTTCACCGTGTCCATCATTGGTGCTCTAATCCCACCGAAATTTCTGATAAATTTCCTATAGAAACTAGCCAATCCATGAAAGCTTCTAACTTCAAATATACTCTTCGGCGATGGCCAATTCTTAATTACCTCCACTTTATCTGATCCATTTTTAGCTTATTTGCAGAGATAACAAACCCCAAATAAATGAGTTATGTCCTCATAAATGTTGATTTCTTCATATTTATTAGCAACTTCTCTTGCTGTAATCTCCTCATCACTGTAGCTAGTGTTATGTTTCTGTCTTGCTGAAAATTAATATATCGTCAAGATATATGATGACGAATTTTCCTATGAAATCCTTCAGGACTTTATTCATCAATCTCATGAAAGTACTGGGTACATTTGTGAAACCAAATGGCATAACAAGCCATTCATACAACCCTTCATTTGTCTTGAAGGTTGTCTTCCATTCGTCACCTTTTCTCATACGAATTTGATGATATACGATTTTCAAATCAATCTTTGAAAAAAATATTGCTCCACTCAAGCAATCCATCAAGTCATCCATCCTTGGTAATGGAGGTCTATATCTGGTGGTAATCTTGTTGATTTCCCTTGAGTCTTTACACATCCTCCATTCTCCATCTTTCTTTGGGCTGAGCACTGTTGGAACAATGCATGGGCTCAAGCTTTCTCGAACCAATCCTTTGTCCATTAAATCCTGGACCTGTCTCTTGACTTCTTCATTCTCTTGCGGCGTCAATCTATACGCTGCTTTGTTTGGTAAACTAGCTCCAGGTATAAGATCAATATGATGGCTTATACTTCTGATAGGTAGCAACGAACGAGGTAGTTCGTCCACTACTATATCAGCAAACTCTTCCAGCAACTTCTGGATTTCTTCTGGTAAATCATCCACTCTTGTACTGGTTAAAACAATTCTAGGCTTCATGACCACAATGAATTGTGTATCTTCCTTCTTCTTAACCTCCTTAAGAAGTTCCTTCCCACTCATGAGAAGTATAGTGTTGCTCACTTCTGGTTTCGTTTCTTTATCCTTAATCAACAACAACATGTGAGTTCTCCCATTCTTCTCCAGGGTGTATGTGTTCTTTATCCCATCATGAACTACATTTCTGTCATATTTCCATGGTCTACCCAACAATATATGACAAACATCCATGGGAATGCCATCACATAATATTTCATCCTTATATCCTCCTATTTTAAATTCAACTAGACATTGTTTAGTGACATTTACCTGATGTCCTTTTTGTAGCCACGAAACTTTGTATGGGCTTGGATGTTCAATAGTATCCAGCTTCAACTTTTCTACCATCTCTGTAGAAATAGGATTGTCTATGCTACCACTGTCCACGATGACTTTGCATACCCTGTCTTTGTTCTTGCAAGCAGTCCGAAAAAGTCTGTTCCTTTGGGTTGGGTTCTCTGCCTCCTTCTCTGGCGTTAAGAGAACTTTTCTCATCATCATTGATCTTCCGCCCTCAACATCTTCTGCCTCAACATTCCATCCTTGAGCTTTGGCAATGTGAATTTCACCTCCTTCTTTCTTTTTATCTGGACATTCATAAGATTTATGTCCATTTTTTCCATAGGTAAAGCATTTTATTTCTCCACCTCTGCCTCTTCCTTTTCCTCTGGTTCGAGGAAAAGAATTCTTATCAGCTTATTGTCCTCTCTGTGAGCTTCCACCTCTCTCATGCTGAGTCTAAGGTTTCTTCCACTCTTCTTTAGGTTTCTGATTCTTGTCTTGGGCAATTATTTTGCCTCGGGTTTGACTTTTGCCTTGACCTCTTTGACCTTGCTTTCGGCTCAGCTTCTCTTCAACTTTCAGAGCCATTTGATAAGAATCCTCCACATTTCTAAGGGTCATCATGCTCATCTCATCCTGAATGTCGTACCATAGACCATTCATGTATCTGGAAACCTTTTCATCATCACTTTCCCAATGACCTGCCCTGATGTTGATCTTGTAGAATTCTTCAGTGTACTCTTTCACTGTCATCAACTTCTGTCTCAAGTTCTGCATCCTTCGAAAAAAAGTAATTTGATAATCCTTGGGTATGAATTTTTCCTTCATCTTCACAACCATTCTATCCCAACTCTTGATTTTCTGCTTTCCTTTGCAACGTCTGTCAGCCTGCAGTTCATCCCGATATAATGTTGCATGCCCTTTAAGTCTTGTGACAACATGTTTGACTTTCTTGTCTTCCTCAACATCCTCATAGTCAAAATATTTATCCAGAGCTCTAATGCAGTCTAGAAGCTATTCAACATCTAGGTTCCCCTCATACATGGGAATCTCCATTTTTCCCTGGCACCTATCCTTGCAATAGCCCTGAACAGGCGTTCGTCTGCTGCATCTTCAGCTGCAACTTCTTCTCCCTCATGTCCAACTTCATTTTCACTGTCAGCCTCGTTGATATCTCCATCATCGACTGTGCGCCTCTGTGTTGTCTCCATGACATCAAGCTTGGCACGTAGTTCGTGCATTTCTCTTTCCACTGCTGGATCAGGCATTGGCCATTCTCTTCTTCTCGGCGGCATGGCTAAGAAATTTCTCTTTTCTCTGCTTCAGAAAGTAAAGAAATTGTTCTGTGCTCTGATACCACAACTAGCGCAGACCCCCAATCCTCAGAATCGAGGTTCGCACAGGATCATTCTAAATCTACCCTCTTTAGTCTAATTGACTCTTAGGTTCCTCCACAAGGAATCCTACACACACACAACAACAATGTCTTTCCACAGGTCCTTATGAGTATGCCCGTGTGAACCAACAAAAAGCACCACTCAACTCCCCTGACCACAATAAATTGATCGTGCCCTTTTTCCTTATCAGGACTTTTCCTTTTCGGGATTTTAGGTTTCGTGATTTCGCGAATCCTGTTGTCGAGTTCTTGACCTTTCCATCTTCCGAAACCGGAAGTGCTGATTTTTCGAAATTCTTGGCCACGTCCTCCTACACAGCTATATCACGTTTCGCAACTTCAGGAGTTCCGAAACAAGGAATCCCTACCTCTTGTCTTCATAACTGCCGAAATGACGAAACCTGAAATGTTTAGCAAAAGACTGGCTTCTATCAAAACTTTCTTTTTCCTTTCGGGGTTTCAGACTTTGCGATTTCGCGAGTCCTAATGTAAAGCTTCCGGCTCTCTATCCTCCACAAACCTTGAACTCCGAAACAATATCTCCAATGGGATCCACGGCTACAAGCCTCCCTTCGATCCAACGACCCACATGATTTCAGACTTTCGGGTACCAGGAGTCCAAGACTCTCGATCACAGAACACTGTCCTCTCGGGTTCCCGAACCCCGAAACACCGAATTGCCGAAATGCCACCTCACACTATTTTGCGTTTCGCGATTTCAGAGCTTCTGATGTGGAGCACTCTACTCCTTGTCAACGGGAATGCCGAAATGCCAATTCCCAAAATAATCTGACTCTCCAGCAGATCACGATCAACGGTCCACGTTGACTCCTGTTACCAGAGTGATGGATTTGTCCCTCCTTATCCACCTTGTAACTTCTCTGGATCTTATGGTTCTCGTGATTTCGGGGGTTCTCCTCGGAGAATTCCAACCACTGAATTTCTTCCTTAACAACTCCTTCGAAATGAACCAGTATTCTTATACTGGAACTCAAATCCTACAAAATGACTTCGACTCCCCCCTTTGAACACTTCAAAGGCGTTAACCCTTCTGAGATTTCTTTGGCCACTTCGTGCCTTGAAAGAACTCTTGCCACACTCCTTGCTGCAATCTACATAATACTTCTAAGTATTCAACCTTCTTGACTCTGTGCACTCCCAACAGTAGCTGCAATCCTTCAACTCTTCTCTTGGTTGATAAGTCCTAAGATTTCAACCAGCCTGCGCACACCTTGCACGACTTCTGTGCTTTACTTGCGCTTCTATTGGAATGAGAACAATGGTATCCCTCTTGATCTTTCAGAGATAAACTCTGAACCTTCTTCAACACACTCCTTTCAGATGTTTCACTGCACTCTTTGTAGGAACCTCTCACTCAGGAAGATAAACAATTGAAACTCATTTCCTCTTTCTCTCAGACTTCAAACATCCAACTTGAAAACATACATTCACATACATAACGACAAATGCATGACAGAGAGAATAAAAAAACCATAAGCAGATGAATTAGCATGTATACACATAAAGCATCATAACACCATGAGTCTAAATCAAAGCTTCATATATTAATTCAAAACTTCTGTACATGAGTTCTTCTTCTCAATTTTCTGCTACAACTCTCTTCTCCTCTATGCTAATGTGCCTCTATTGATCTAATTCTGATTGATACAATGATACAAAGATGAGGGTGTCTATAGTCGTTTTCCCTCCTATTCCTAAAACTATCTAATCTGGAATTTAAATCTACCTACTTTCATTAACTATGCATAAATGCCTTAACTTTTTACATATGAGAGAAATTGCTCATGATCTATTCACAATATGCAAGTACGCTTCCCTTTAACTATTACATTAATGCTTCAAAAACATTTCCAAAACATGTAAAATGTGTGTTGCATTTTCCAGTTGTCTTTTGCCTTCATGCTCGCATGGCTGGCTGCTTGCGATGCTCCTGCATTACTCGTGTTGAATATTTCCATATTTGTGTTGATGTTGTTGATGTCAGCCTAGTGCTAATGTTGTTGATGCCAGCCTTGTGCTGAATATTTCCAGCTTCGTGCTGATGTTGTTGATGCCAACCTCATGCTAAAGATTTCCAGCTTCGTGTTGATGTTGTTGTGATGCCAACCTCGTGCTAAATATTTCCATCTTCGTATTGATGTTGTTGAGATTTCGGCTTTGTGTTGAATATTTCCAACCTAGTGATGATGTTGATGATGCTCCAGCCTTCGTGTTGTGATACTGTTGTTGTTGTTGTTGTATCAACCTTGTGTTGTTATTGATGATGATGATGTATTAGTGTTATACTAATCCATGTTGATGTAGATGATGATGATGCCACTGCAACTTCTTGTTGAAGATGATGATGATGATGCCACTTCAGCTTCTTGCTGAAGATGATGATGATGATGTTATTTCATCTTTCATGTTGAAGATGATGATGTTACTTTAGCCTCATGCTAAACATGCTGATGATATTACTTTAGCCTCATGGTAAAGAAGATGATGAAGCTACTTTAGCCTCACACCAAAGATGATGATGATGTTACTTTAGCCTCATGTTGATGAGGATGATGATGCTACTCCAACCCCATGCTGTGAATGCTGATGATGAGAAAACTTTCGATGATTTATAGATATGCCAGTGAGTGTTCTAGATGTTGTTGTTGTTTCTGCCCTCTCTCTCTCCTGATGATGTTGTATTGAGTGTTGTCTGTAGAATACCCTTCTTGTTAAGGGGGAATGTTGAAATACTGTAACCGCAAAAAGTATTCTATTTATTATTGAGTTATT
>JZKD02S0283336.1:9488-20302 GCA_000966675.3 Picea glauca | reverse complement strand
CAAGAACCCATTTGAGGAGTAAAGGGACTGAAACCTTAGAACATGAGTAAGTAAAAGTTCAAGAGAGACAACGCAAGGAGTGCATGCAGAAGTGAAATTATCCCAAGATTCATAAGCTCAGGAAGAGTAGTTGTTATCCCTCGACCAAGTTTTGAGGAAACCTTGGTCACGTTTGGACCACTTTTGGACTTCAACAAGTTGGTCGAAGATGGATCACTCAGGCGTAGTTGAGATTGTGGATCTCACTTGTTTTGCAGGCTATGTAGACCCAGTAAGGGGTTATTTAGAGTTTTGTAATAGGTTATGGGATGTTGGCCCATGGGGTTTACCTATGATTAGGCCTCATTGTAAGGTATTGTAAAAGTATAAATAAGTAAGAATGTAGTAGTCAAAGGAGGGGTGGCGAAGTGCAAGTAGTTTGGAGTTGCTTTGTGCAACAAATTGTCTATGTGTTAAGGCTCTGTGATTGATAGAGAGTTGGATCGGTGCCTCGACCTAGTTGGAAATAGGATCCGGTGCTCAGTGCGTAGATCTACTATCCTATGCAAAGCTCAACTCCGTGGCTTAGTGCATAGGATTCATTGACTGTAAGAGATTGAAGAATAATAAATAAGATGAAGCAGTTGGTGGACGTATCCCCACACTGGGGTGAACCATGTATATATTGTGTTCTTGGTTTCTTTGTGATGTGTTTTTTATGTTATGAATCTTCTCAGTGCTTTTCTTATTATGTATGTTATATATATCTGTTGATTCTTAGTTCTTTATTTGTGTTAAAGATGAATGAATGTTAGATATAACTCTGTGCTATGTGCTAAGTCGTTGAAATAATTAATTTTTATTGTTAACGCATCGATCTATCTATGAGTATGTTATGAGATGTTAATACATCTAATGAGCTAATGTATATCATCATTTAAGTGTTAATAGAATACTCTATGAAGTGTTTCTATCACAGATCTGTGTCCCAACTTGATTACAGACACCTAAGTGCTATAACCCCCCCTACTTCTACCTCGGGTGAGACTTCACCTGCTTCACAGGTTTTGTCGAAAGGGTCGGTAGTTACGGTTTTTTTGGTGCACTATTGAGCATTGAACCCTAGGTCAGGCCCTATGCCAACAAATGGTTCTGTTGTCGATACCTGAAACTATGATTGCTAGGAAATGAAGCAAAGAAAAAGAAGCTATGTGTGTAGATCTGTTGCTGAAGTGTGCAGTATTCTACTTGACTTACGAAGCTCTGTGATAAGAAAATATCTGATCCGAAGAAAAGAGGTAAAGATGTGTGCTTTGATAAGAGTAAGATAAGTGAAAAGTTCTTTTTCCAAATCATGAATTTAAGTATGTTTAATAGATTCCGTCCCATTCTGAAGGCTAGGGCACAGTTGGAAGAAAGAGTTGATTTGAGTAAATTTAATAGAAATGAATAAGTATATGTTATTCCTATGAATAGAAAGAATGTTTTGACTAATAAATGGATGTAGAAACCCAGAAAGAATTTTTGCAGACTGCAGGTTCAACAATGTGATCCTAGTGTGCAGTACAAAAGAGGTTGGGGAACATACAAGAGAAAAAGGGGATTGACATTGTCTATAATTACAGAAGACCGGGACATCCTGCTAAGGCATGCTCTGGAACAAGTACTATTTGTCTTTGTTGTAATATTATTGGCCATGAGTTTGAGGATTGTCCAAGGATGATTGCTAAAGTTGAACAAATGAACATGAGGCAAGAAAACTATGAAGAAATTCAAAAGGCTAAGGGTATATTAGATAAAGAATCAAAGGAATTTCAAACTATGTTATTACAGTTGAAAGAAATGATGGATTGTCACAAAGATGTCGGTTTACTAGAGATATTGAAAGTAAAACAATGAATAACTTCCACAATAGAAAACTTCGACATAGATTGTGTCTTGGATGAGGAAACACAAGTGAATATTATGACATAAGGAACTTGGAAAATTTTGGGAAAACCTACTGTGGTACCTTCATTACGAAGGATAAGATTTTTTAAAGGAAAAATGATAACCTTATGTGGAAGAGTTACTAATGTACCTATTATTGTTCATGGAACATCAACTGAAGAGGAATTTGAAGTCATTGAGTTTTTTGGGGACAATGCCCCTTTCCCACTTTTGTTAGGTAAAACTCGTATTGAGGAATATCAGATCAGAAGAAAAGCAGAGGAATAAGTTGTAGAAAGAAAAGGCAATAACTAAGGGACTTCATAGCTAGAAATGTAGATTGACTAATAGAGGAACGAGAGGATAATTTGAAACAAAAGGAACAAAAGGCAAGAGAATTAATTGTCAAGGTTTAAATAATGCAAGAAGGTTGAAAGACCTATCCATTCAAGAAAGAAGTATATCCACCCAGGAAGTATTAAGAGAAGGGATATTAACTTTGAACCCTTTGAGAGAACAATAGTGGTGTGAAGCCACTGCACTAGGAGAAGATAAGAATAAGAATGGAAAGAGGATCCTAGAAATAGTTAGAGAAACTCAGATCATGGGAAAGAAGGAAAGGAAGCTCAATAAAAATAAATCCAAATTGGAAAAGCTACAGGAAGTTACAGAGACCATATGGAATACTTTGCAAACTGGAACCTCGTAGGAGGCAAGTTCACAGGATTTGAACTTTGTTGGAATATCAGGACCGCAAAGAATTGGAATTCTCCCTGGCGAAGCTATATGACCATTGGGAGGTTCCCCGACCATTAGAAAAACGCTCCAGAATGGTTAGAAAATGCATTTATGGGAAGATGTATCGCTCGTATATCTTGAGACCATGCCATAATGGGCAGATTCACATTGATGGAAGCATTCCTACTCGTTGGAATAATCCATTATGAGGCCTCGCTTATTTAACACGTTAGACATTTTGTCGGGATGACTTTTTGATACCCATTATTAAATGAACCAAGAATAGAATTGATTGTGTGCCAAGCTGTGTTATCAGAAGCTAGAACTCACCATCCATTTGTCTACCCCACTTACCCATTCACCTACCCTAACTTGTCTATTTAGAAGTGAGAATATCGGGCGAGCCTATTGGGTTAGAGAAGTTGGTCGAGGAAGTTCTTAGGAAGATAATGATTGACAAACATATATCTGAAGGAATTCAGGCGTCATCGACTAGGGGACTGCAGGCTTCCCCTTTGACTGGATGTCATTCTAGCCATATTAACCCCACGACTGAGTAGAAAAGTAAGCATCGCAATAATCTGGCTAATACGAAGTAGATCCCGTCGATCCTACCATAGTATATCCCACCTTTGGCTGGAATAGTTAACCATGATAGCATCCGACAAAATTATGAGTACACTATGTTCACTGAATACATTTCAAAGGTAATACGTGTAGTCGGGAGTAAGCTACGACATATCCCGCTGCTGAGGAACAATGATTTAAATCTAGACGACATGAATAACTATGCTATGCTAGCACCCCACCACTACTTGATGAAGTCAACTAGGAATAAGCCCTGCCTTATCTCCCAGCCATGGATTAAGGATCTCGCACATTCCATTGTGATAAATTTGATGAATATTCCCCATTTTGTCCGCCAACAGGAGGTTAACACTTGCATTAAACTCCTCTTGTCGTGATATCATGGAGGATACCTATGGATTGGATAGAGGATTACTATGGATCTGATGTTGATCCACCTAATTACAAGATTAAGCATGAAGGGACCTGACCCCCAACAGTTTTATCTATGGAATGCCTCAGATCATTCCCTGACACAACACATCAAGTAAGATTACGATGATGTTGAAAAAAGAAAGCGAGGCTACACGGTAGTCTCTATACAGGATGGCATAGTGCACCTCACTTGCCAACTCATATATGGAAAGCTCATAAGGAAGAACCTCCCCACACAGGTCACCAGGTTCATGGTGGACCTGACAGGAAAATGTGTGGAGGTCATGCAAATGAATTGGGAAAGTTACCTCATTAATGGACTAGAGAAGGATTACCATAAAGTTTAGGAGTTTGGATACAAATTCCACTTCAACTAGCTAGTCATGTTGATCACATTTGTCACTTGGAAAATGCCTGAAAGAGATACATTTCCAGATATCGAACCATTGGAGATGTTGGTTGCTAGGTTTTCTACCTTGTGGTACACTAACGACATGGTGAAGTAGTGGCAGTCCAACACTGTGTTCCATGCATACTATCAGCAATTGAAGGTTGCCATTGAGTGATTTCCCTGCATGACATAGCGCACCCTACACCAGTACTGACCAATAGAAAATTTTTACGTAGATCCACATTTCATCTATATCACTACACACAGAGATGAGAACAAGGAAGAGTTAAAGTCATATTACAAGCTCATAAATGAAGACATGGAGCATATCACGAAGGAATGTCCAGAGGAATTCCTTGTACCCGTTGATGATACAAAACTCTCTGACACTGACACCATAGGAAGCCCCATGGTCACCCAAGTTGATCATGTCAAACAATCCAGTGGGATGAAGAAGAAGAAGAAGAAGGAAGAAATCTAGAATATAGAGACTGATGAGGAGGACAATGCCTCTGAAGAAAATGGATCTAGATCATCCTGAGGAGGAGAAGACGAAGAAAATAAAAAAGGAGGAGGAGATGAAGGAGTAAAGGAGCAAGGAGGAGATGAAGCTACCACCCCTCCACTTAAGGATCCCCCTGTTGGGACAATAACACCACATAATAGGAAGGTTTCTCCACAGAAACCTTCATCAAGGAAGAAGACACACTCCAACAAGCCCTAGTTAGAGGCCATGCTCATAGAGGACGATATCAATTTCATATGCAGAGATATGGAGGATGCTTATGAGGACATCTTGTAGAGATATGGAGCGAAGCAGGATGAGATATATGGAAGGATCGAGAAGGAATTAAAGGAAATACAACAAGCTATTCGTTCGTTCCGCACAGTACCTATTGTGCCTTCCTCGTCACAGATTGTAGAATTGGGGGATGAACCAACCCAATTAAGAAGACTTGCAGATGTGACAAAAGATCAGATTCATAAAATCCAAGAAGAGAAGGAGAAGGATACATAAGCCTTGAAACAATATAAATATGAAGTCTTGGAGAAATTACGAGTAGCACGGTACAATCTAACTACATACAAAAGTGAGAGAGAAGAATTCCTGGCGATGGTCTAGGAGGAAAAAACCCAACTATAGAAAGAAAAGGAGCATTTGCTCACGGAGAGGGCCATAGTAAAAGAGGTAGTGATTAAAGAATATCACTTTGTGCCAGGCTTGGCACAGGAGGAACATGAGGAGTCGGTCAAGGCTCAAGTCGTGAAGCTCCCTAAGACCATCCAACAACTTCAAGTGAGAATAACAAAGTTGGAGGTCCAAGAAGTGTTGAGCACTCCATAGGAGGTCCGTGATCAGAGGGAGGAAGCTGTTAAGAACACAATTGTAATAATTAGATCCCTCGCCTCATAATGAAAACATCTGAGTGATATGAACATGCAAACATATGAACACCTCGCATAGGATCTAGAGCTAAGAAAGTTGGAAGCACAGTTACAAGAGGTGCAACAATAAGCATTTTCAGTGCAGGCCCAAATGAAGCTACTCACCACAGTTGAAAGAATGAAGAGATCTCAGGAATAGTGCGTAGTGCAATTAAAAATCACTTTTCTCCAGGGCATGGTAATGGAAGTTGCACAAAGGCTACAACCTATGTAGGACGAAGCCTACAAGCTATTTGAATAAATTGATGGACAAGTCTCGCAATTAGACCAAGTGGTGGCAACAGTAGAACAACACCTAGAAGGGCCTGTTACAGAGCAAATGATCTAGGATCTCCTTGAGAAGGAGGCTCAGGTGAAGCATCAAGTCGAGGCAACTTGAGTTAAGCTCAAGGCCTTCAAAGCAACATTGACCAAACCTGAGTGACTCAGGATGAGTCACAAGTGAGTGTTGGGGGTCTGTTGGCCCTAAAACAATTTTTGAGGAAACCTTGGTCAGGTTTGGACCACTTTTTGACTTCGACAGGATGGTCAAATATGGAGCACCTAGGCAGAGTTGAGATCACAGATCTTACTTGTTTTGCAGGCTATGTAGACCCAGCAAGGGTTTCTTTAGGGTTTTGTAATAGGTTATGGGATGTCGGCCCATGGGGTTTACCCATGATTAGGCCTCATTGAAAGGTATTGTAAAAGTATAAATAAGTAAGAATGTAGTATTCGAAGGAGGGGTGGCTAAGTGAAAGTAGTTTGGAGTTTCTTTGTGCAACAGATCATCTATGTGTTGAGGTTCTTTGCTTGATAGAGAGTTGGCTCGGTGCCTCAACCTAGTTGGAAGGAGGATTTGGTGCTCAGTGTGCATATATCATGTCCTATGCGAAGCTAGACTTTGTGGCTTAGTGCACAAGAGTCACTGAATATAAGATATTGAAGAATAATAAAGAAGACGAAGTAGTTGGTGGATGTAGCCCCACACTCGGGTGAACCATGTATATCTTGTGGTCTTGGTTTCTTTGTTCTATGTTGTTTATGTTATGAATCTCCTCAGTGCTTTGATTATTATGTATGTTAGATAGATCTATTGATGCTTAGTGATTTATTTGTGTTAAATATGAATGAATGTTATATCTAACTTTGTGATATGTGCTAAGTGGTTGAAATGCTTAATCTTTATTGTCACTGTGCCGATCTATCTCTAAGTATGTTCTGTGATGTTAATACATCTAATGAAATAATGCATATCACCATTTAAGTGTTAAGAATACTCTGTGAAGTGTTTCTATCACAGATATATGTCCCATCTTGGCTACAGACACATGAGTCTTGTAACCCCCCCTGCTTCTACCTTGGGTGAGACTTTGCCTTCTTTGCAGGTGTTGCCGAAAAAACCGACAGCTAGGGTGTTGTTGGTGCATTGCTGAGCATTGAACCCTAGGTATTCCCTTGTGCCAACAGTAGTGAAATATTGTATGAAGAACCAAAGTGTGTGCCAAATTCAAGGAAAGTCTTCATTGTCCAATATCAAGAGGAAAAGAGGAGTCAAGACCCTTTCAACCGGTTTCACAGATTCAGAGACCAAAATATTTGAACACTTATAAAACTTGCTAAGTCCGAGAAAATAAAGAAGCTCAGGAGGAGGATCGACATCAATAGTCATATCGATTATAGGAATAAGTCTAGACCATTAGATAAATGTCCAGGAAAGAAAAGGAGAGCACAAAGGAGAAGAATAGATCCCAATCATAGGATCTAAGTGCGGAGGATCGATAGTCATCCGATCTATGTAAAGTGATGGGCCTTAAACCTTTGGGTGCAAAGGAGAGAAAACTTTCCAAAGTCCTAAAGTCTCGAAGTGATTAGGGACCATCCATCACCAAGAGGGATAGTTGGTGAAATATCTATAACTTCGGAGGTTCGTAGACCAGAAGAAAGTGAAATAACTGAAGAGTCAAAGGCCGAAATAGATCTGAGACGTTGGTCGCGAGGATACACGATTCAACATATCTGAGTCTTTGGGTGAAAACACTCTGGGAGGAAGGAGTGCACAGTAGTTGAAACTCCCAAAGTCCAAAGAGCTGAAGTGGATAGAGGTCGTCAAATCAAGGATGAGACACACATCAAGAGATCGTGTATTTCAAGTGAAAGAACTCCAAGAGGAATGCGTTTGTAGGAGGTTGAAACTCCCAAAGATTGAAGAGATGAAGTAAATATGGACTTTTAGATCCAGGAGAACACATGTCGATGGATTAGAAGCTCTAGGAGGAAGCGAAGGTGGAGTGTCGAAACTCTTGAAGTCCAAATAGCTGAAGTAGTTGGGATTCGTCGATATATAGGAGGACACGTGTCGTTAGATCGTGGACTCCAGGTAAAACACTTTGGGAGAAAAAAATCATGGAGAATTTGATATTTTCGAAGGCCAAAGTCCCGAAGCAGACAAGAGTTGTTGATTTGAGGTGGACGTGTGGCGTCATATCCTGAACTCTGGTTATGGAATATTTTGGAGGAAAGTGAAGGGAGGAAATCCCAAAGTAGAATCCCGACCATTGATCGAGAAGGGAGCTGAAGGTCATTGATCTTGTCTTGGTTGAAAGGCCAAAGTCCCAAGGAGGATGAGAGCCATTTATTTGAGGAGGATACGTGGAAAATGATATGCCATTTCGGAGAAATCACTCTGAAAGAAAGAGGAGGTGTTGAATAAGAACTAACAAAGGTGGAGAGACAGAGTTCATCTGAGTCGTCTATTGGTTGAGGACAAGTTTCAGTAGATATTCCACTTTGGAATATTGTCATGCGAAGGAAGCAGGAGTTGAGAGTTGAAACTCCCAAAGGCTAAAAGGACAAATCAATCATGATTGTTGATTGAAAGGGACACGTGTTGAAATATTGTGGAGATTTGGGATAACGTGCTCTGGGGAGAAGAAATAAAAAGAGGATAGTTCTCAATTGTTGATCACAAAACACCGTTGAGGTTAGAATATCGACAATAGAGATGGATTGTGGGGCCATAACATGCTTGTACTTTAAAATTCTTAGGGCATACCACAATTGAAACCATGGTATTGCAAAAGGGATGTGTGGCAATTGGAGGTGAATTGTGGGGAGAAAAGTGGGTTAGTCTCAAAACACTCTTGGTCATGCCCGAAACTACATACTTACATGAGGTCATAGCCTAGGGACATATGGAGGAAGGGGATAATGAAAAAAGAGCTAGTGCCTGAACCTTGAAATTTCAGAAACACGTAGGAAGAGGTCATGGGAATCACAGGATCTGCACCAGATAAAAGGGGGACTGCGTAAATTAATTGGGGTCTAGAAAGGGCCCAAAGAGTCAATCTGACTCCTTGATGTGAATGATCCTAGACCGGGAGGTCGCACAACCCTAGGGTGAGAAGGGGGGTTTGCATCATAGTCAAAGGGAACTTCTCTAAGGCTTGGAGGAAGAGTACTCGGGGAGAGTAAAACTCTCTCTTGTTAAGAAGGTACATGACTAGAAATTTTAATAACATGGTAAAAAAAAGAATCACTCCTCAAAACATGAGCGATGTCGAGTGAATATTGCATCAGTATGATTGTTGTGTCAGTCAAATGAGAAATATAATGTTGGGAAACCAATGATGACTCTAAACCCGAAGGGTTATCAGACAAGGACTTCACTTCTTCTTCTATGACAGTAGTAGGAAAAAAGCAAGTTAAATGACCTCCTTTACAAATCCTACAAAGGAACTTGGGCTTACATACTATACATCGCAACTTCTCAATTGTATGAATTCCCCTAGCATCACTCACAATGGCTGGTGATATGCTCTTAGCACAACTTGAAGAGGCTAGTGGTTCATCCTCCACATGATGTACAAAGTTTGGCGATGATTCTCCAAAATGGTTGACCAGAGTTGGAGATGTGATGTCAATGTGAGTCACGGCGACTGGTTGCTGGTCTTCAACATGGCTTTCAGAGGTTGTCGACCAATCTCCAACATGACTAACAATGATTGGTGATGTAATTCTAGTATGAATTGTAGTGACTAGACCAATGGAGGTGGTTAGTTGTGACATTTGAGACCAAGGTCCCTTGAAAGAATGGTTTTGAGAAATTGCATACCAGGAAGGATTCTGGTCTACACCCTATCCCTGTCTCGTAGGGTAGTATCCTCCTCTCAATTCATCCATAGAGGTTTGTATAGGCATCATCACTGAAGAAGATTTATGCGAAGAGAAGAAGGCGTGACATGGGTTATTCATGTGAGTATATATATTTCCCCCATACGAAGGGATTCCATGAAGGGGGTAACCCATACAATAAAATTGATTCCCTCCATATGAAATACCAGAGGACAGATGGAAGCCCTCCATGGGAAGAGTGTTCGTAGGAACTGCCATAATAGATGAAGGATACATGGATGGGGTGTAATAAGTAGAATAACCACCCATTTGAGCACTTGCTCCTGGAAGGAAGAAGCCATGATTGGATCTGTAAGAAGGGAGATTCCAACCTACCATAATGAGATTTGGTTGAGGGATATGACTCCTATCAAATGAAGATGTAGACAACAAAGACATCATGCCCCTAGATCCAAAACCAAGATTCATATAAGCAGGTTATAGAGAGTATGGAAAGGGTGAAGGCATGTATGGAATACCATGAGAAAAATGATTAGAGGCCCAAGGTATTGGTTGATTATCATGATTCAACGTACCACTCAGAAATACAAAAGGGTTCATCCCCATGGAATGAGAAAAGACCATGGGTGAGGTAGCACTAAATGAAGGATTCAAAGGGACTCCACTATCCATAATAATGAAAAATTGCGATGCAATACAAAATCTTAAGGCCAACTAAAAATCAAAGAGAACAAATAAGAAAAAGGCCAATATGCCCACAAACAAGATAAAATGGTTGAAAGGGGCCTCCCTCCCTAAAGTAGTTATTCCTCACCCAAGAGGGTCCTGAGACTCCCTGCAAAAGATTGTATTTATCATAATCAATTATAAGGGCCCTCGTGGGCTTAACAATCATTGGGTCAGATCCCCTCAGAGAGGTAATCCTCCATAAAGGTTGTGTGTTGTCCAACCCTTATTTGACCCAGGGTACTTGCAAAATAGCCCATGCAAGTAACCTATGTTGTACCTATGTCAAGAAACTAAGCAACCTTAGTATAACCTATGCACAAACGAACAATTGTAAGTGAGGTCTACCATATGGGAAGGGTAACAAAGCCCGAAACATTGAAAGAACTACCTCTTACAAAGGTAAAGGTACTAGAAAGATCCCCATATATGAGTAGATCCCCAAAAATATATCCGACACTAAGAAGGTATTGGGGGAATATCCTCTCAA
>JZKD02S0283324.1:284588-302039 GCA_000966675.3 Picea glauca | reverse complement strand
GCTATGCATCATTGTGAATATTGTATTGTGAGAAAGGAGATTGTGAGAGAAAGAAGAGGAAGTTGCAACGAGTGTGTTGTAGGTTGTATCCCTTCATTTGTTGGATAATAAGAATGAAGAACTTGTAAATTTCTCTGGTGGACATAGCCCACACTAGGTGAACCACATATATCTGTGTCTCTATTTTATTGTGTATCTTCTGTGTTTTATTTCCACATTTGTTTTTATTTTATTGCTTCACGATCCTGTTTTTTTAACATGACTTTATCCAAAATTCTTCCATCCATTTCATCATTAGAAATGGCCATAAATAATTTATTTTCCTTACATTTATGCCCTCGAGAATATTTTTCATCACTATTGTAGCATAGACCCTTATGTTGGTGTTCCACCATTTCCACCCATGTCAACTTGTGGACCATAAGGGGTGGGGTAAGCTTCTGAGGAGCCACCATATTTGGGTGGGGATGTGAAGGAAAGATAGGATGTTTGGTATAAGGATAGGATATAACTTGTGCATAATGAGAAAGATCAATGGAATCCAACCAAGTAACAAGGTGGTTCATCCCTATGTGGGATTTGATTTCCTTTTTAAGACCACTAGTGAATCATTGCTTAAAAAACTTATTAGTTAAATTTTTTGTTCTAACAACCAACTATTCAAAAGAATTAATGTTTCTTCCACCATGCCTATTTGGAATCATTTGGTAAGATGGCCCAAAAGGTTGGTATCTTTGATGAGTCAAGCAAATAAGGTTTTCACAAACTACCTCCATGTAGTGATCCTTGGATATGATTTCTCATGCCATTACCATCATTGCTAACATTCCCTATACAAATAGAGGAAAACTATGCAAAATTTCAATAGGTCATATGTTATAAGGGGAAATGCGTGACCCATTTGGTCAATCCAACCAGTCTTATTTGACCCATCAAACTTATTCAAATCAATTTTAGGAAAGTGGGGAATTAGAGTGTGGGAATAGTAAAAACATGAGAAATTATGATTGATACCTCCTTCCTCCTAAATGTGATTACCTTTATGGGAGCCTTTCCAAAATACTTTTCTTCCTCCTCAAGCTTACCTTTCGTATTCACAATTGGATAAAAAAAATAAGGTTGACTTCTGTAGTGAGGGAAGACATATTGGTTTCCATTTTGTGAATTGACTGGGTGAAAGACTTCACTTTTTTATGTATGTCCTCCATGGATAAAATGGTGTGGGTGTTTTTCATGGGACTACTAGGTCCACTAAATAGGTTAGTCAAGATTTATCCTAACATGATTAATGTCCCAAGGGGAATCTATTGAGGGGGTCCAAAAAAAATAATTGGTTACTGTAGAGTGACACCATGGCGATCAATATCATAAAATGATTCTATTGATATAGGTCTCTCGTAATGGTGTTGACAAGACCCAAACTCTTTTTTTAAATCACAAGGGAGCATTACTCCATCCTGTGTATTATTTCACTGAAAGAATTCTCGATTTCTTGATATTGCAAAATGTGTAGTTATTTTGTTGCTTGTGCCGTAAAAGTTAGGGTTTGCAAGAAGATGCTAGGATTTACAAGGTCCTAAGGATAGAGGAGTATCAAGTGCTATATCTCTTGGATATACCAGAGGGTTTCCAACAATAGTACAATGTGAAATCTTTCATGACACCAACTAAGGTTGATAGACTATATCCTTAACGTACTACCTCATTAATTAGTAAGCGAGAGTGATATTCTTAGTGTACTATAGTAATAAGAAGACCAACGAGATCACGTAACATCAGTTTCAGGTGTTCCTAGGGGTATTTTGATATCCCTGAATGTATATGGAAGACAATTATGAATATAGGTGTTGTCTAATGTGATACTACTTGAAGGGGAACCAACAAAGGTTACATTGGTGTCCAACTAGGTGATGCCTCTTGTATTTTATGTGTGTATTGTTTCCTAATCACATGTTTTCATGCTAAATGATAGATCTCTGTGTTATTTAAATATGCGGGAACATGTATCTATTCTAATTTTATTTTATTTTAAATTGGAGTGTGTGTTGGCACAAGGAAGAGATTTAATACCACTTGTGGTGTTCCTTGTTAGTTGAAATACAATATTCACCAAAACAAGTACAATATAGCCGCAAAAAGAAATTAAACATAGAAATATAGGTGGAAATATAGTTTCAGAAAACAAATAATATAATTGTAATTGGAAGATAACATAGCAAGAAAACATTTATTAGTATTCAAAACTAGATGCAATGTTCACTTATCTCTTCAAGGGGGAAACCTACAACATGAGTAGAGCTCCAACTATAGTAGTTTTCACTTGAAAATCCATTACATAACTTCTACTACTATATATAGTTTCTAATTGAACAAAACCCTAACCACCCATTGAACCTCCATTAATGAGGTCTCAACCACTAATGAGTGGACCTTCCTTAATGAGGCCACTTACATTTATTGAGTTCACATTCTACTATCTTGTGGGGCCTTATTTAATAAAGATAACCCTCAATACATTAATTAACAATCTATTCCACTAACTAGGGAAGTTAGTGTGGGACCCTAAAAACCACCTTTTATTCAGATATTCTAGGGAGAAGGGCATGATTGGAAGCTTAATACTTGATATATATTTAATATTTAATAAATTTATTATTTGTTGTCTTATTCAAATGTACAAAAACATGTATAAATACATGTACATGAGTAGAGTCATGTGTTTTTGTCTAAAAATACGTGACTTTGCATTAAAAGTAATAATTATTACATTAATGATTTAATTAATAATTAATGACATTGTAATATACACAAGGTATATTGCAAGTCATCCGTCGTAAAAATAATCTTCGTCCTTGAATCATAGGTAAATATGAATCTTCTGAATCTTCTTTCATCTAACTAGTGATGTTTCTTCACTAATTACAAAGTTTTTAAAATATATTCACAATTGTTTCCGAGTATTATGTGTTCTACTAAATATCTTGCACATCCTTAAAATGTCGTCTTTCCTATTTCTGTACACAAAGGAGTTGTGTATTTTATGCCTGAAGAGTAGCATTTGGACATAGTACACCTCCCAAGACATTGTGCAAAAACACGTGCTAATGTTTCCTCAACAATCTGTGTGGTAGGGTTTCCATAATGTCCATATTCATAATTAATGTGTCTACCCTCCTAGAATGCAATCAATTTTGTAGTATTTTTGAAAGTGCATGTAGATGTATGAATAATTGGAGTATCAATTGTGTGGGTAACTATAGCATGTCCTTTCTTTTCACTAGAATGGATAGTGAGGATTCCAACGGGGATACCAAAGTCCTTTTTCTCAGATATGCACATTGGACATGAATTTCTATGACGAAGCTATTTGAGAGTGCACTTTGAATGATAGAGGTGTTTGCATGGAAATTGTTTTGCATGATGTTTAGTGGAAAACGTTTCTTGACACATTGGGCACATCACTCCGTCATCTTTTTCACTTTCTTTGCAAAACATAACTATTGTTAGCTCATTGAATGCTACACAAAGGCTATCAGGTGCCTCTTTTTCCTCTGCAGGACTACTAATTATTCTTTCCCCTCAAAAGTTAATCACACCAATATCGATCATTTCATATCTGAAATAGATGTTATACGTACAATCTTCTAAATGTTGATTGATATAATGCCATGTGAAAATGGAATTCCATATAATTTGATTGGAATAATTGATTCCTTGGTTGCGTTGGTGATAATATTGTATACATCGAACAAAAATAATATTACCTGGAAATGTAAATGTTGTGAAGTAGTCTTCGATTTGAGTATTGAATATAAAATGATCAACATTTTCCCCACGCCATCGATCATCTATTTCACGCATATCAATATTCTCTAATAAACTCTCTACTTCCTGAGGTTGGCACTGGAGAAATAAAAACAATGTATTAACACTCACAATTGACACCAAATGGTTATCTTCTTCAAAATTCCAATCCTGTTTCTTTAGCCATCAAAT
This sequence comes from Picea glauca, assembly GCA_000966675.3. Lineage (NCBI taxonomy): Eukaryota > Viridiplantae > Streptophyta > Pinopsida > Pinales > Pinaceae > Picea > Picea glauca. The sequence continues at coordinate 298,043 of JZKD02S0283324.1, read as the reverse complement.
GGTAGGGATCCCACCCTCTATTTCATCATCTTCATACTATTCCGACAATGTTCCTGTGGATTTTTGTGCAACACGTTTAATATCATTACCTTCTTCAAATTCGACATTGACTCGTTTTATGTATGTTCCCGTCATTTGACGACAATCACAATAGAAAGTGTTCTAGGAGTGAGAACGATATTTAAATGTGAGAGATGTCGCATTGGATTGGAGGATTATAGGATTCTCACCTCTATTATGGGGATTTAATTGCTTTTCTGGTGGCGATTTCCATCGGTATGGATTCTGCTACTTTCATCCTTGTCCTAATGTATAGATGTGACATTAATTTTTTCTTCATCATAAAAAATCTGGTAATACCTAAAGCACTGCTCGATTTTATTTACCCATCTTGTTGTATCTCTTACATCTGATCCATCAAATTCTGGAACAATAATATTCACCTTGGGAATGCCATTATTAGACGCCCCCATCTTAGGCGAGTAATGCGATTAGTTAGGCCCCCACTGCGAAGTTGAGTTACCTGGTATTCCACTCCCATTTTCGATTGATTCGAGCTCTAATCTCATGTCATGGTAGTTTTTGTTGCATTCCATTAGTTCTTCATTCAGTTTTCCAATTTTGGCATCAAACGAAGTACTTACTTGATTTATAAAGCCTGTGAAAAAATCTTTGAGGTTTTCGCTTAGCTCCAGTGTGGAGGAAGAATTGTCCTCTGATCCTCCTCTCTTTTTCTCTAGTTCTCTAAGATTTCTCTCGTGTCTCCTCGTGTTTCTCATGTTGCTCGGCAGTAAGAAGACCCAAGTTATATGTTAATTAAAGAAGAATTGAAGGCTCACTTTGAGGGTAATAGAGAGAATATGTATTAAATATTTATAATATTTAATATATATTTAATATTTTAATATTAAATATATATATGATGAAAATGGGTGAGATGGAAAATGGGGGAAAATGGTGAGTGGGTATGTTCGAGGGAGGTAAGGGAGAATGGAGGGTGGGTATTGTGGATAGGAATGAGGGAAAATGAGGAGGGAGAATGAGTGGCAGAATGGAGGCCGAATGGAGGGAAAAGATAAGGGCCAAATGGAGAAGGACGTGATGCAAAATGGAAGTTGAATGGAGGGTGATGAGGTGAGGGATGAATGTAAAGGTATGCAAATGGATGGGGTGTGTAGAAACAAAGGTATGGGTTGGTCGGGGGGACGAGGGTTGATGGGATGAGCATTGATGAAGAGAAGGAAGGGAGAACGAGACAACAAAGAAAGCACGGGAATATGGCGAGCGAAATGAGACAATGAGGAGAGTTGGAGAAGTTGTGCGAGGGTTTGGAGGTCACAGAAATGAACTTCTTTGATACCAATTGGAAGTTGTAAACCATATATATATATATATATATATAAACTTAGTATTCATTGTCATATTCAAATGTAAAAAAATGTTTATAAATACATGTACATGAGTAGAGTCACGTCTTTTTGTCTAAAAAGACGTGACTTTACATTAAAAGTAATAATTATTATATTAATGATTTAATTAATAATTAATGGCATTGTAATATACACAAGGCATATTACAGTGATCTTGTGAGGATTTCCCTAGAAAAAAATATATGTAATATTGTGTATACATGAACAATGTGATTTGTATTAGGCCATGTGGTCTCTTACTGTAAACATCATATTGTAAATTGATAATTGCGATGTTCATATTCCTTTTCAGAGCCCACAGACAAGTATCACCAAGGACAAGTATTAACTAGAGAATGATAGGACTTAAACTTAGGTTTATATCATGTTTATATTTCTTAGGTACCATGTGGTTCTGTCATTATGGTAAAACTTCCATTCAAAAGTTAAAATGGTGAAATGATATAATGTTCATAAAATTGGTTTCTATGAATACAAAGGGTTATGATGCAACAAGAGGGGAAGTAAGGATCCCAAGGTGTCCTTTCCATGTATCACTTGAAGAACACTTATGTAATTTTTTTAATATTTCATATGAAGAACTCACAACCTATATTGACCTAGAGGTATTCCTAATGACAAGTGCTATTTTTTCTTTTTTCTTTTAAATGATTAACCCATGGATGTACTTATTTAATATTTGATATTCATGAGTGGCCAAGCTCATTCAATTGGTATTGGAAAAAAAGATATCTAAAAATAGAAAGGGATTTCTTAAGGGGATTCGAAAAAGAGGGATTTAAGTGTATCAAGACTTGATTAATGAATAAACTAGAAAAAGAGGATACAATATATAAAAAAGTGAATTTTAGTCAGAGGCTTATGAGGAAATATGGGAAGAATGGTATCTCTTAACATTGGAGGTTGAGAAAAAAAGAGTAAACACCACAATGAATTTGTACTTAGAGTCAAAATCGAGTTCTATATTATAGAAGAGGTTTGATGCCTAGTGCTCCTCAAAATGATGATAAGATCCATGTGTCTCTTCTTCTCTATTTAAATAATGGGTTAGTAAGATAAGAGGTCTTCAAGGTAGTTGGATTTGAGTTTGTAACATCCCACTCTTGTGAGCACACGTTATTGATTTATTCTTTGAGGACACTAGCGTGCAAGTGATCCAATTATAGTACATGGTTATTTGTTTCACTTATGGATTCTTATGACGATGTTGATGGATTATCATTTTATGTTATTTGTTATATGTGTATTGATAGATGCTATTGATGAGTTTCCCTGAGTGTGCAGGCCACTTGAAGGATTATAGATGCCAAGGGCATCAATGGACCTCCTTGGACTCCAGATTGAGTCAGGGGGTGGATTGTATTGGTTTGAGTATTTTATTTATTTATATGTGACATATGATCGATTATAGTATAATTTTGTATATGGATCATTGACAATGTTTCATTGATGGATGCAGGCTGATGCGTGCTTGCTAATATGATTCACATAAGGAGTAAAGGGGCCATGCACATAGACTAGATATTGAGGGAGAGGTTTGGAAACGTCTCCATCACATCATACTATCACTCCCGCCATTGCTTGAATTGTAGGTTAACAATTACCTAGTTCAAGAGGTACACGATGTTGTGAGGGCAAACTGAGACAAACTCTCATGAAGATTTCTAAGGGGAACGCAATACGGCAGGGTCCTTATTCCTTAGAAGCCCTTAGTCTCTCACAAGGTCGCCTGAATGGAGTGATGACTCCAAGGGTTGAAAAACTACCAAAACCAGTCAAAGGTGAGTGGCACCCTTGGAGCACAGAATGTGTCTTGAAGGGCATGTCATGTAAATAAAAATTGGGTTAATGAATCTAGATGGCCTAGAAAACCCTAAGAGAATAATTAAACCTTGTAAAATCTTGAGCATTGTTGGATTAATTAATTAATTAATTAATTAATTAAAGAATGAATTTAGTAATTGTAAACCCCAAATGAAGTCTAAGCCTATGCCTATGTTTTTGTAGGAGGCTAACACTAAATTATTAACTAAATAAAAAGGGGAATGAGGTAAATAAATTCAAGAATTATGTAAAATGAAATAATCCTAAATAATTGATTTAAGGCACATAGGTGTAAGAAAATATTAAAATGGATTTTTTAAAATAAGAAAGAAACAAAGATAAGAGAATGTGTAAGCATAGAAAGGAATCTAGAATCTAGTTAAACACTAGTCTAACTAGAGAAGAATATTATTTTAACTCAACTCGGATTTAGTAAGGCGTTAGTCATTAATTGGGAATAAGGGGAATAAAGAGACAACTAGGAGTGATTTAAGGAGCGTTTTTAGGAAGAGTGAGGAAAATTGAATTTAATTAAAATAAATTGAAGAATTTACTTGTGCAACTTGGGGAAAGGGTTACAAGTGTATGGGGGAATAATTCTAAATTATTTAATTAAAAAGAGAATTAATTGTGCAAGTGGGAGGGTGTCATTAAGGAAACTCCTATAAAGCAAATGGAAAAGAGGGGAAAGGGATCACACTGGTTATGGGTAAAGTTATGCTACATAAATTTTGGTTGGTTTTACTTGTGAGAGTTAGGATACCCAGCTTGAGAGATAGTGGTGGCTCTACCTTGCGAGGCAAGCTTGGAGCTAGAGGATTCTGGTTGTGTGTGTGGCCTCTTTGCGGCTCGAGGGGCTAAGGGGGAAGAAGAGTACCCATATCATTGGCTGGGAGGTACTGGTGGAGTCCTTTGATTGGAAAGCGACAGGAGAACCCATGCGCACCGTTGTAGATTGAAGCAACTTCCATATCAACATCCTTTTGTTGGTTACGATATTTAATGTTTCTAGTTGATAAATTGTAGATTATGGATCATGTAACGATTGTATTGGATTGAAGTTGTTTTTCTTTTTTTAGGAGACATTATTGGAAATTATATGTAAATTGTTGTCAATTTGGGAGTGAACTATTTGGGGGATTTGAGAGGCCTTACTTCTAAAATAAAATGTTTCTCTATGCATAAGCTTGGTATCTAACTTAATGCAATCACCATGTTCAGAATGATCCGTATTGTATTCAAGTGTTAAATGATTGTTAATGTAGTTTAAACATGTACATAAGTGATATATATAAAAGAGGGTTGTGGTTATACCTGCAACTAATACATAGCATTGTTAAGTAACTAATGTTGAGTTAATTACAAATTTTTATAATAAGGATTATAGTTGATGGCAGAGTGGTCAAATTTTTGATCTAGAGAATTAGCCAAAGGAGAAGATTCCAGTTAATCTTATTCACCTTGCACCTGTCCCAGTCAAGTGGACTAAGGAGAATTTTTTTCTTCAATCATCTCAAATAAATAACCCCTGTCGTAACTTGCATATTCAGGGAACCTTAACCCTAGCGAGTTTCGTTGAGTTCCTTGGTCGTTCTAAAGGTTTGATTCACTAGTTAAAAAAAATAATTTGTTGAGTAAATTTGTGGGGACAGTTTTTGTATTGAAATGCACAAATTTCCTCCCTTACCCTCTCTAATAATTGGGAATTAGCACTCATTTAGAATTTGCCTTGTGGCAACATTATGCAGTTATATTCCATGGTTGTTTCTTGCTTGTGTAGTAAGGCTCATAGTCCTGAATTATACAGGTGAGGCATTTTCTTGTTGAGTTAGCGTGCCCTGTTATGATAAGGGTTTCCTCCTTTGAGACAATCTAACATAGGTCGAGCACTTGATCACCTGATAGCGATGTTCAACCTTGAATGAAACTGACCTCACCTATAAATCATTTATATCATTATTAAGATAATCATTGTTAAATGGGGCGAGTAGTTCTTAAATGTTCAGGACATGGTTGATCAGTTATCTATATTTCGCTTCAGTTGATCGTGATGCATTGAATCATGTTTCTATCTGATTATGTTAACGTGTTGATTATGCTTCATTATCTGTTATGATGATGAGTAGATTGTGTCGTTATTTATTTGTGTGACGATTCTTTTATCCAAAAAAAAAAATTACCTATTGTACTTCGTTTATTGTCGTAATGGTGGGGTCGTTACAGAGTTTATGTAATAGCTTCCTCTAAAACCATGTAAGCTCTCTAATGGAAAATGAAACATAGTTTTGGTATTCAAAATGAAATTGGGATCTCAATGTGTGAGGTGTCATGAATCAGTAATAATACATTGGATCTCATAATAAGTTGAACAAGAGAAAATGATGTGTTAGTGTGATTCAAGGTCCCTATTACATGGTTTACATATATATTAATCATGAGGCGTGCGACAATAAATCTCCATCCTTAGCTTCTGAGAACAAACTATGAATTTCCCAAGATAAACACAAAGGCTATGAAAGAGTTGGACCCTAAAATAACTCAAAGTGATGATAAAATTACTCTCAATATTGAGATAATTAAATAAATAATAATAAATTTTGATGGGAGCCCATCATCACTAACCCTGGCCTACAATTGAAGGTTGGGTGTTGCACCCAAGGGATAAACATGACCCCTACCCAATATGAGATTGGGTTCTATATGAAATATTTGGACTTTGGGTTTTCAAGTATTTTAGTTTCTAAGGTTTTATTCCCATGCTTTCTATGCAAAATGAACTTATTTTTTTCACATAAAATGTCTTTCATATATGTACAATATTAATTGTCAAAGAAATCTTATTAAAAAATAATAATGATAATAATAATGAAGTTCAAGAAAAAAATGCTTACTTGATGAAATCCAAGTATATTATAGGTTTTATCTTTGAACCTTCTCTGCAATTGATTTATGGTTATCTGTTTTATATCTGATTAAATGTAAAGATGCTAGATGGTGGAATATTGTCAATATCTAGGACAAAAGAGTGCAAAAGAGGCTTAACCTTTGCATAATAAGTCTTGGTAGTCCTTCCTAGCAAAATGCATGGAAATATAAAGTGTAATAAAATGATTCTTTGCTCAAAACTAGAACAAGTTTAGCATTAAAGCTTGCATGTGAAAATAAAAATGTGAAATGATACCCTAGTGATAACAAGCTAAACCTCAAACTTTGCAAAACTAATATCATGAGAGATTAATTTATTGAATCTAATCAATGTAGAAATAAGAACTCTATTAAGAGGATAACATCTTGTTTGTCAAATTTTAATATATCAAATCTCATATTTATATAGTAAATTGGATGATACAACCATGAGAAAAAAATGATTGAATTAAATCTATTTAAAAAAATAAAGTTAATTTGTGTTTAAAAAATTAAAACATATATGATGATGATGATTATTAACATCTACTAAGGCCAATTTTTATTTATCAGGCCTTAATAAAAAGTGGTAAGGAATTACTTGGTTTTCTTTAGAATTTTATTTCTATGCTTGAAAATATTGAAAAAAAGAATTCTAAATCTCCATAGTTTTGATGAGTTAAGAGGTTAGGAAGGTTAGTATTGTTATTAATATTTTGAAATTGAGATCTAATGTGTGTGTATGTAGGATCTTCTAAGATAAAGTGTTTTTCATCCTCCACCTTCTTAGCATCACGAAGACGACAAATTATTTCTTCCCATGGTGTTTTGGGAATTGGTCAAAGACTTGTTTCACTATGGAGCTCATGATAATTTGTTCTTACTTTAGCAATGTTTATTTTCTTCTTCAAACTAGTGATAATAGAAAGATAATTTTAATATTCTAGATTAGTGTTAATAACCTCTTTATAATATCTCAAATTTCTCTTATCCTCAAACTCTTTATCTCACCACAATTTCTCCTTCAATTTATATATTGTAGTATTATTAATGTTATCAATACTTTGCAGAGTGATATCCTCCTATTCTCCTATGATTTAGCCAAGACTTGACATATTTATGCCAACCCCCCTTAAGTCGCATGTGGCTTTGACCAGAGTTTGAAGCAATATTAGGAAGTCTCTTGTCTTTCACGTTAGTTGTCTTGGGCTTGTACATTAGGTACCTATTCATATCCATATTCTCAATGGGGAAATAGTTGCTTCTATGAGGAGTATCATATACTAAGGATATTTCTTTAATTTTAAGATTATAAGTTTTAAAATGCTTTTAGATTTGCTCAATCTTTCTCCATGATTCTCTAAAGATATTGTAGTCCCAAACTTCATATCCATATAAGACAAAGACAATTTCCTTTATCTTTACATAGTGAAGAAATAACATGACAATTAATATTTGTCTTAGGTAGTTTAATTCCTATGACTTGTTAGAGTGCAAAACAATCTTTTGTATACCTATATCTCTAGGTAAGTATAAAAAAAAAAATCTACACAAGAGCTAGGAAAATAAAAAGTAAAATATCATGGTAAAACAACTTTGTACTTTTTCACTCTCACTTTAAATTATCATCTTTGTCAATTTTGTATTGTATAACTTCAATAAACTAGTATTCAAAACACTTCATTATACACATATCATAGTCGATACATGTTAGATGTAATGAAAATTTTAGATGTGAGATTGCTCGTTAGTTGTATAATTTAGTTTGTTGTTAAATTTAATTAATAGTTGATTTATAAATGATAATGTAAACTAGTTGGGAAATTAAAATAAAGTTGTGAAATAAATTTAAAAGAAAATAGAATATAATAATTATATTGAATGTAATGATTATTTGAAAAACGCTGGTTATATTTTGTTACATATATAAAATGAAATACAATATTATAATAATTTATATAAAATTTTGATTTTCCCAAATAACTTGAATACACTTAAAACATAAAAACTATAAACATTTTGATTTTATATTAGAGATTTACATCATAATGCACTCTTAACTAGCTCTCCTCCTGCTAAGAGTGTGTCAAAAAATTATTGCTATAGCAATGGAATTCAATTCAGTTGGATTTTATTATATCCTTTGTTCACTAAACTTAGAATCAAATTCAAAAGTGAATGTTATGGTCTTGCTTTGCGAGGGCCTTCATAATATAAAAGGGGGTTAGGCTTATTATCTCCATGTAAGGGAGGTGATTATTCTGACATGTGGGATGTTTGGGAGGTTTGCAGGAATAAATATGGCCAAAATAGAGGTTGAGCATGCAATTAGAAAGTTTGGGGCAACTTTGGTCCTCCATCTGGGTGTCGGTATTCTTGATAGGACTCTTCCTTTGTGGTAAGGGAATCCATCAACAACACAATACCAATGTCGTAGTTCGTTCTATGTCATTTGTAATTTGAAGGAGATCCAAAATGCTATGAAGCGTTGTGAAAGGAATGCTAAGGAGACAACCATAATTTTCGCTTCTTGACTAAATAGTGGAGTGGGTGGAATAAGGAATTAGAGATCCAAACAAGGGAAAATAACAAGGGATGAGACCAATGTGGCATTCAAGTGAGTGAGAACATTATGAGTTTGAGAGATTGGAAAACCTAGATGCATGATTTCATGATTTTCCATTGAGGAAAGAAGGTCAAAATGGCCTATGCCATAGTGGCATTGCAATCTCTGGTTGGAAGAGTGGTGGAACATCTCAATCTCTCATGATTGATTTCGGAGTCTCCCATGCCTAGTACTATGGACACTTATGTTGATTCAACCTCAAACGATCTTCCTGGAACTTTTAGGGGTTCTAATGTTGCCCAATGTGTCATTGAAGTGAGTGAGCACATTATGAGTTTGAGGGATTGGGAAGCATAGATGCATGATTTCATGATTTTCCGTTGAGGAAAGAAGGTCAAAATGGCCTATGCCATAGTGGCATTGCAAGCTCTGGTTGGAAGAGTGGTGGAACATCCCAATCTCTCATGAATAATTTTGGAGTCTTCCATGCCTAGTACTATGGACACTTTTGTTGATTCAACCTCAAACGATCTTCCAGGAACTTTTATGGGTTCTAATGTTGCCCACTTTGTGCGAGAAGTTAGAAATTCACTAGAGTATTCGAGCACATATGCCACCAAGGAAATGGAATAAGACAAAGCAACAAAACACATGGACCTAAACATTACTTCTCACATAGGGATTAATTAGATTTCTAGTTTTATTTTGTGTTTATAATATGTATTGTTGTTATTTGTTTCTTTTAAGCTAGTCTGTAAGACAATATACTTATCCATCTATAAGTAGATATTTTTGGAAGAATAAATGTAAGTATTGTTTGAATGAAACTTATTCATATGAAAAACTAGAGGCATGGTTTCAAAACATACCATACCTTTTGTAAATTTAATTGTATAGTTTGACTACAATATGTTTTTAATATAAATCCTTTAACATTATAGTGAAAAAAAAATTTCTTTCACTATATTTTTTTATCACATTTTCTACCAATTCCTTTTAGGACTAAACACACATTATTATTATTATTAGTTGTTCTAAATGAAACTATTACCATTTGTATTGAAGAGAAGTTTTGGAAGTACTATGCAACAAAGTAATACAAAACAAAATGGGAGTGTCTAAAAGAACAATTTCAAATAGGCACAAAAATTCAAAATGATTGCTAATTGCATGAGTAGTTCTTACAGTTTTAGAAACATAGCTAAAATAATTGTTGTTATATAGCCTAGGAATAGAGATAGAATTGAAATAGTCTTGCAAAACATATAAAAACCTGAGCTTAAAAGAAAACTTTCCCATTAAGTGCTTCTTTCTTGACATTTGCCTAACGCTATCTCCAACGTTGTATTGCCATTTTGCATGTCTTCATCCTTTATTGATGCTTTGGTTGAACAATGGAAATCTTTGGAAAATAAGATAGAGAGTGACAGATCCTAGCAAGACTTAAAAAGGTACCTAGAAATCAGAGAGTCATAGGGAATACATTGACTTGCATGTATTTGACCCTCCATGTTGCTCAATTCCCTAGAGAGGTCTTAGGCTTAAGTCCCTAAGCCCCAAGCAATTATTAAGGAAGGTTAGTATTGTTATAAATATTTTGAAATCAAGATCTAATGTGTGTGTATGTAGGATCTTCTAAGATAAAGTTGTTTTCATCCTCCACCTTATTAGTATCACAAAGATGAAAAATTATTTCTTCCCATGGTATTTTGGGAATTGGTCAAAGCCTCGTTTCACCATGGAGCTCATGATAATTTGTTCTTATTTTAGCAATGCTTATTTTCTTCTTCACATTATTGATAATATAAATATAATTTTCATCTTCTAGATTAGTGTTAATGACCTCTTTATAATATCTGAATTTTCTCTTATCCTCAAATTCTTTATCTCACCACAATTTCTCCTTAAATTTATATATTGTAGTATTATTAATGTTATCAATACTCAGTAGAGTGATCTTCTCCTCTTCTCCTATGATTTATCCAAGACTCAACATCTTTATGTCAACCCCCCTTAAGTCGCATGTGGCTTTGACTAGAGTTTGAAACAATATTAGGAAGTCTCTTGTCTTTCATGTTAGTTTTCTTTTGGTTGTACATTGGGTACCTAGTCATATCCATATTCTCAATGGGGAAATATCTGCTTCTATGAGGAGTATCATATACTAGGAATATTGCTTTAATTTTAAGATTATAAATTTTAAAATGCTTCCGAATTTGCTCAGTCTTGTTATAATGGCCCCTCTGTCACGACAACAAATGTACAATAGGTAAATTTATTTATTTGGAAATTAAGCTCTTCATAATAATTATAGCAACGCATATTCACACGACAACATAATTAAAAGCGACACATGATCAACACATAAACATAACTAGAGACACATCATAATTAGTCAATACATAAGCAAATTCACCAAGTTCATCTGAAAGTAACGTCATTATAGACCAATCATCATTTATCAAGGAAACTACCCTCCCAACCTATCCTGCATGGTTAGGATCTCCGGGACACATAAGCAATGATCAAGTCCAAGATTCATCTGATTGATTTTGACCACTTAAGGTCTCAAGGCTGGTGACTGTTCCGAGGAACAAGGAGGTGTCTAATTCCCACTAACACAATCAAGTCGAAATCCAACTAGATCAATCATTCATAAATCAATATTATACATGGCGCAAGATAAATGTAAATACTAAATCAACCATACATCATTATTATTCATGGTGCAACAAAAATCTAAATACTCAATCATTCATACATCGATATTATTCATGGCACAATAGAAATCTTAATACTCAATAATTCATACATCGATATTATTCATGGAACAAGAGAAATATAAATACCCAATCAACCATACATCATTATTATTCATGGTGCAAGAGAAATATAATTTATTTTAAACGACACAAGAGAATATAATTACTTAATTAGTCATATAACAACATTATTTTAAGGGCGCAAGAGTACTCATCAACTTTATTTTTGTGGCGCAAGCATAGGAAAATTAGTAACCAATCATACATCAACACGCTAAGATATACACATCCATTAATCCATTGTTGGTTTAGGGTCTTTGGTTATATGTATCTAGAATAGCGTCGAATACGATCACTCCATAGTATAACACTATTATTATACTAAATTTAACGAACGTTTAGAACTCAACATAAATTGTCCTAAAAATGGAAGACCTTCTAAGGTACAAGCTAGGAGAAAAGAATGAGCAACTTGTTAACGAGATATTAATTAATACTACCATAAATGAAGTTATAATAAATTATTCAATTAAAATAAGATTACCTATATTCCCAAAAGGGGCTGGAGCCTATTCTATTTTCTACTTAAACTAGAATGGAACATGTGAATTCCCTCATAAAAAATTCCTTTAATTCTATAATCAATTAATAAAACATCCTAGAAAGAGCTCTCATTTAAAGCTTGTTAAAAACTCTAATCCTTAATTAAAAGAATACCAACATGTATTCAATACATTATATAATTTTTAAATCTCACTCATCCCTACACATTGAGGATTCAGATAAATATCAACAATTTTTTTGGGGGGTCCTTTACCTAAATCTCCTCCCAAATAGGATTTTCTAGAGGAAGGTGATCACAAGATAATTAGTGGATGAGAGCATCACCGTCGCTTAAATTTTACGAATGACCACGACCTTAAGAGGGAGTAAATTACTTAAGAAAACGTTTTGGCTACTAAAATTCCAAGAAATGCAAACGGTTTGTTGGGATAGCGAGAATACCGATCAATGTCGTTTGGCCATTAATACCCAAGAGAAACCCTTCATAAGGGTTAAGGATGACTGCCCTTGCGAACCCCCTTCCCTCACGATATTTTTCAGAAATTTGAAGGAAGAATCGAAATGGTTTAACTTAAGTGGCAACGAATCAAGGGGTCACGTCTCTTAGTTTTCTTAATGCCATTCACATAGCTCAATCTTGTAAAAAAAATGAAAAGTTTACTTCGCTACTCATTTCATAGTAACCAATAACAATACAGTAAATTGCGCAGAACTAAACACCTTGTTATACATAAATTTCTCAATGACTGAAATTGACAATACATTCTTAAGACAATTTTTGAAATGAAATCTAATGTTATCAACTCAACCATCTTCCATTGGCATATATACACAGAAATAGTTTTACCCTTCAAATGGAAACAATTATAAACTAAGAATTGAAATAACAAATCAAATTACCAATCATCGTAGACCAAAGATCAAATTGCTGAAGACGAGCCTCTCACCAGAAGAATTTTGCGCCACGCCCTCCTTCGCTTGCTATTCGAGAGACTTCACCGGTACCTCCCAGCCAACGCTAGGGGTAATATTCTCCCCCCTTATCCTCTGAGACACAAAGGGGTCATGCACACACACAACTAAAAATCTTCTAGCTCCCATCTTTCCTCGCAAGGTAGAGCCACCAATCTCTCCCAAGTTCGGTATCCCAACTCTCACAAGTAAAACCAGTCAAAATTTATGCAGCATAACCTTGCCATAATCTGTCTGATCCATTTCTCATATCATCCATTTGTTTTATAGAAATTTTCTCCACTCATTCCCCACTTGCACAAATAAATTTTCTTTTTTAAATTAAATAATTTAGAATTATTTCCCCCTCACACTTGTCACCCTTTCCCCAATTTGCACAAGTAAATCCACATTTTATTTTAATGAAATTTAATTTCCCTCACCCTTCCTAAAA
>JZKD02S0283324.1:261793-284578 GCA_000966675.3 Picea glauca | reverse complement strand
AATGTTGGTTAGGGTTGTTGGATATAGTTGCATTGAGGAAATTCATAGTATCGTCTAGATATAGTGGATTCATGAGCACTATCGGTTGGGTTGAATGAGAAGTAGAAATTATAGGTGGTTCTTCATCCTAGTAGATTCATACCCTAGCTTGGGTGGCATCCATAGTGGGTCCCTATGGATAGAAAGTGGATTATTCATATGAAACTAGTTTCCTAGATAGAATTTAGACTAAATAATTGATATATGCTTTGTATTATTGTACTCAAATTCTTGAATTCTATTTGGAAATAAATATTATGTATGAAATAATTTATAATTCTTCATAAAAATGAATGGAGACATAAGTTATTATCATATCCATAGTTATAATGTGTATAATCAAATGTATTTGTTGTATTAATAATTTATTTATATGTCGTAAAGTAATATTTCCATTCCTTATTAAACGCTCAATTAATTTAGGAATACATTTTATGAAATAATGGAATGAGTACTAAAATGTCAACCTATAGAACATAATGTGATATGCCACATCCTTCACGCCAATGTAAAGAATATCTAAAATTATATTCAGCTACTGAATAATTAAGGCTAAAAATAAGGAAGTTTTACATAATTATACATTATTATTTTGCAATAAAACAAGTGTTGCATGGCAGCGTAGTCCCTGCCAGGTTGGAATGGGAATAAATGCATTGCTATGGCAGAAACGAGTACAGACATGTGGGAAGAAAGTTGAATTACACGTGGTATCCATGCAGAGGATGACTTTGTGGTAGCGGGTGCATCACGTTAATATGCGAACGGGGAAGTTTTTTCCTGGGGTGTATATAGTTTAAACATGGTACTTAGAAAATTTCTGTCTAAATGATTTGCAACAAAGGTTCCTGGGAAAAAGGACCAAAAAGCATAGACAATAAACATTCAAATACAATAGAATATTAAACAAAGTTTGGATTTGTTCCATATCTCTGAAGCAACAAAGGTTCCTGTTTTCTTTGAAGTCTATCAAAAATATGGAATCTATTCCATATTTCTAAAGCATAGATATTAAAAATTCAAATACAATAGAATAGGCATAAAAGTAAAATACATTAAAGTAAAATTAAATGAAATGGATCCAAGATCTTTCAACGTATTTGAAGATGAGTAGGCATAAAAATGTTGCAGATAACAACACCAAAAAAATAACTACGAAGTATGAGTGTATCATATACAATTTTTTTGATAGTATAGGAAAGATTTAACATTTTAAAAAGTGCTATGATGTTGGTCTTTGAATGTCTTGCAACAAAGGTTCCTGTACACAAAAAAATTAGCATTCAAATATTTATGGAATTTGTTCCATATTTATGTTTATGTTCCAAACATTCAAACACAATAGAATATTAATAATGTCTTGCAACAAAGGTATTTCTGAAGCATACGCATTAAACATTCAAATTCAATAGAATACTAATAACATATTGCAACAAAGGTTGCTGGACACAAAAAAATTAGCATTCCCAGATTAGTTTTCTTCGAAATTTATCAAAAAATAATAATGTTTGTTACATATTTCTGGAAATTTAAATGCTTTTTTCATATAGACTAGGATTGGGGCTCTCGTGGACCATAAAAAGAAATAATTACAAGAATTAGGAATGTAGAAAGAAGAAGTGCGCGACGGTAGAGAGGAAGACCTGAAAAGAAAAAATTGGAAGTTATGAGTTTTTGGTTAGAGTTTTCTATTTAAAGAGGTATAATAACTGGATTGATAAAGAAAATAAGATGAAATCAGTATAGACTTACTATGAAGCCGATGCATTTTTGTTACTCTCATTGATGGTCACTGGAATCGTGTCAATCAGTTGTTTCCCTTCCTGGATGAGGTTGTCCATTCTCCATTGGAACCATTCTTCAATGTAGCTTCTCATGGGGGCCATGTTGATTTCATCCTAGACTTCTATGTCGAAAAGGTCGTTTTCTAATTTCCTTAGATCCATTGAAATACTATGCAGACTCTGTTCAATTTCTTCATTGTTTGTCGAATAGTCCATTACCCAGCTCTCGAGCTCATCTACATGATATTCAACGACGTTGTAAAACTTTTTGAAAGACAACCCCTTTAAAATATCAAGTTGTTCATCGAAGGATTCTTTTGTAATTGACAAGGATTTGAGAATTAATTATGGGTCTTAAACATTGTTGGTACTTCTGGCTAAGTCTATTTGGATTAGGTTTGTGAATAAATCTTCCTTTTCTAATATGGCTTGTTTACATGATTCGATAATAAGCTCCAGGTTCTTAACTTTCTTTTTCCATCATGCTTTCAATTTTTTGGTCCTCTTTGGGGAAGGGAGATTCTCTTTTCTTCTTTTCAGATCTGAGGTGTTGATGGCATGGTTGAAAAAATGGGTCAACACCTGTTCACAGAAACGTTGATCATTTTTTAAATTCACCTGCAAATTTTCTTGCAAATCATTTTCCCTCTTCGGAAGGAAGCTATATTTTGTGATGTTTCTGAGGCTTCAATAACTAGTTGCATTATTTTCTTGATGTTATTCTCTACAAGGGCTCTAGATGATGCAGGAACATTTTTTGCTAAAGGAATGGAAACCTTTGGGGTAGCAATGAAAGCCTCCACAAATTCCTTGACGCGGTCTTTTATTCTGGTATTCTTCGCTTCAATTCCTCCAATGGAATCATCAATAGCATCATCGGTTATGCGATGAAATAGGGATATTTGGGATGGCCTCATTTTCCTAAAGTTAATCTTTGTGCGAGAATTTCCTTTCCTATTTGTTACATCTCTCTTTTCAATGACCATATTTTTAGATTGGCTGTCAAAAACAACACTCTGGAATACGAAGGATTCATCTTCATAAAAAATGTCGGTCTCAGCTATTTCCATTATGGACGGACCAAATTTATGCATGTGCTCAGTTTCAATTTCAAGTTGAAACTATTCACTTTCAATTTCGGGTTCATCTACCTTCCCTACATTTTTTTTCTCTTCTTCGTCAGTGGAAATTTGTGAGAACTATCAATTTTTATATGAGGAGGGTTCTTATCTCCTCCTCCATTTGAAGATTTCTGGGTTGCTTTCTTACTGGGGTGGGCCGTTGAAGCGATGCTCTATGATGTCGTTCTCTTGGGAGTGCTGGTGGGGGACTGAGCACTCTTCTGATCGGATACTTTTCCATGTTGTCTATACAATTCAGTCATGCTTTTCAATGTCTCTACATCACAATCGCCAGAAGCAAGATTGTTGTTGTCACTTTCCCTATCTTCGGTCAGGCATTTATGGATAAAAGAGCTGCTAAAGCCAACTGCTAGTAAATGTTCTCAAAAAATCCCACTAAGGTCAAACCCTTTTATCCTTTCAGCATATGTTAGGTTCAATTTCTTGAAATGGCCTGTGAATTCATCAATCTGGTTGACCTTTCTGCACATGAAGTCCCCGACTTTCCAGGGCAAAGAAATGAACTGTTTTTTTCTTATCATGGAAAAAATGCAACTAGTGGTTGTATTTCCTTGCTATTTCTGCAACAAGCATCTTGTATGTGATGTGGAATGGAAGGAAAGTAGGATTTTACTTGGAGCCAAAGACCATTAGTACACTATGATTTTCCTTTTGTTTAAGTGTGCCCTTCCTATTTAAAAATTTGGTTGCCTGGCAAGATATTTGTGGAGCATCCTTCCCTAACAATAAATCTTTGAAAATTGAGACAAAGTCATTAAAAACTTCATAAAAACAATGGGAGGCCTTGTGCCTCCACAGGACTTGGTACCAGAATGTTACTAGGTCGAATCCACAATTTATTTTCTTGGAAAGAGACAGTTTTGGAAACAGACAACAATGCACTATTGCGAAAATCAAGTAGGATCACATATAAAATTTATTTGATTCTTTGAATCATGACAATTGGGAACATATTTCAATGGAAATTAGCTTCGCCCAATCAAAAATGAATTGTTCCTTGGATTTCAAGTACAAAATATAAATAATTATACGAGAAATGCTTATTGTGGATGTCTATCCCGTTATTCTTGTAAACAACCAAGTAATTTCCTGGAATGGGTTTCTAAAGGAACTTACCTGCAACTTTGTGATATCTCTAGGAACTTTTGTTGGGTCTTCAAGGAACTCTACTAAGATGTCCAACCCATTATCATGTTTTTATAGGAACTTCTTGCAGTCTTGTCCTCTGAAGTTCAATGTTGGCTCTGACAATTTTAACATCTTGCGGAAGACCTAAGGTGACAAAGAAATAGGAGGATGGTTGCGCAATGGAATAATTCTTTAACTTGGAATATATTTTCGTTGCACCAAGAGACCACCTCCTTACAGTAAAAAACCTAGGGAAGTAGCCTACACGAGCGATTTCATCGGTCCAAATCACTTCGTTATGGGTGGAACGGGATGAATAGTAAAAGTATGCCCTAGACCACTAGAAGTTCTAGTCCTGATGTCCGAAGATATTTACTATATCTCCACAAAACTTTTGTCGACGTGCTACCATAATTTTACAAGAACGTTTTTTTTCTCCAGACGATGAATGAAATGAAAATTTGGAAGGGATAATATAACACTGCGCAAATCTTGGTCCAATGCATGTGAATGGGAGATCTCCTCGATACTTTTGCTCATTAATGACAATTTCGACGGCTATTGCATGATGCGTTGTTAACATTAAAAACTAGTAATTGCACACATAGAAGTGCGAACATCGTAGATACGGTAATGAGCGATTAAGCATTGTATATTTATTGAACGGGCCAACGTGATGACCCATGTTTGAGATGAACAATCGGAAGGGACAAGATAACTCTCCACAGATCTTGGTTTAATACGTAATAATGGGGGATCTAATGACAATGTTGATTGTTCCTGCATGGTGAGTTGTTAGCATGAAAGGATTCTAATTGCATAGTAAGAAAGAAGTACGCAGGTCGCGGGAACACGAAACAGAATTTAAGGAGTGTCTAATTATGGAAAGCAGTCAGACATAATTCAAAATAGGGTTACAAGGTACAATTGCTCAAGGTGAGGGCGTGAGGGTCAAATTGTATGTCTCGAAACTTTTTGAGTGAAATACACATAACATCGAAGAGGGTGTGATAGGACAATCCAGAGGGAAGTTTGTATATCGCAAAAATATGGGTAATGTTTGTAGGACACAGAACAATGGAGGTGAAAACGTGAGCCTGCCTATCTGGGAACCCACAATCGAAAAATGTGGCTTAAGTGTGGAATAGAGAAATGGTCAGGGGACACGAAAAAGAAGTTAAGGAGTGTCTAATTATGGAAAGCGGTCAGGTGGGCTTCAAAATAGGGTTACAAGGTACAACTATTTGAGGTGAGGGAGTCAGGGTCAAATTTTATGTCTCATAATTTTTTGAGTGCAATACGCGTAACACCGAAAATCATATGATAGGACAGTCCAGAGGAAAATTTGTATATCGCGGAAGTCCGGGTAATATTTGCAGGACATGGAATAATGGAGGTGCAAAGGTGAGCCCTCCTATCTGGGAACCCGCAAGAAAAAAGTGGCTTAAGTATGGAATAGAGAAACGGATGGGAGGATTCATTTTCGCCAATATATTGAAACTTGTAATATATATCGCATAAAGAGAAAATAAGAGAATATAAATTACTTTAAATTCGACGAGTCGAGCTTTAATTAAATTTCACTGTCTCGTCTATGCTTTTTCTTTTTAATGGCGGTTAGTACAGATGTTGCATGATGAACTATTGGCAATAAATCTTGGTCGGGCATAGTAAACAATGTCTAAGAATTGGAGATTTCATGAACTTTCCAACCCGAGGAACTGCGAAAGAGATTCCATGAAATGGGAAAGTATGGAAAGTCATTGGACGAGCCTCAGAATTAGGGAGAAAATGTTTCCCCAGGAGACGTGACTTCCTGAAGGTCAAATTGTATGTTTTGGGACTTGAATGCAAAATGTGTACCACATAAGAGAGGATGGTCATTAATGACATGTTTAAGGTTCATGAACAACGAAGTTCTAGCATTAAATCTTACCAATTTCATTTCCAAAGAGTAGGAAGGTGGCAAGGACACGAAACAACAAGTAAGGAATGGATAATTATCGAAAGAGGTTGGTGACACTTTGAAATAGGGCTACAAGATACATCTAGCAGAGGTGAGGGATCGAGGTTCAAATTGTATCTCTCGGGCATGATGATTCCATCCTATGCACAAACTATATATCGTGGAACTCCGGCTACTGCTTACTAGTCATGGAATATTGGAAAGACAATCCTGAGCCTGCCAGTCCGCGGACCCGCAATCGAAAAAATGTCTAAGTATGAAACAGGGATACACAGTAAATGTACAATGTCATGGAAATACAACCAACTTGGGGCTAAGTATTGAAAGGAATGGTGGATGGTTGGGCTCATGACAGGGCATTCCAACAGACAAATTGTATATCATGGAATGCCGAGCATTGTTTTCAAGTTGCGGAATATTCCAAACAAAAATTTGAGGACGTCAATCCGAGAACACACAATCAAAAAAGTGTCAAAATATAGAATAGGTAAATTGATGCAGGATCATCGCCAACACATCAAGCAAGCCAGCGCGAAAGTGGAACATAGCTAGAAGGCATCCAACACAAATTTTGAAATAACCTTAAAGATGTTGTGCATTCTTAAATGAGCCATTAAGATGAAGTGCACTTGTATATTGTAATGGACCTTGAGCAGATTGCTCTCGTCCTTTAGTAGATAGACGACATTTAAAATAGTTAATGTAGGTAGATAGGGTTTTAATTCATAGATTAGAAAGCTTTAGAAAAGAGGGAAACGGGATATAGACACCCTCATTGCGCATTGTAACATTATTCAGGATTAGATGAATCAATCCAAGAAGAGCATAGGAGAAGCAGAGAGTTGTGTAAGAACACCCATGTACAGACATTTGAATTAATAGAAGAATCTTTGATTCAAATTCATGGTTATGTGTCTGTTCTCTATGTATTGATGCTATGCTCAATTGATGTTTGCTTCCTGTTATACATTTGCTTTTATATGATGTGTATATGATTTCATGTTTGAATTGAACTCTGAGAAAAGGAAGGAATGAGTTTCAATTGTTTCTCTATCTGAGCCAGAGGATTCCTGCAAGGAGTGTAGTTGAATTCTCTGCAAGGAGTGCGTTGACAAAGGGTTTAGATAGAGATAACTTTTGTTCTCATTCATCCCAGAAGGTGCAGTTGGGCATAGGAGTCGTGCAAGGAGTGTGCAGGCCAGGTAAAATTCACAGGGTTATGAACCTGAGTGGGTATTTGAAGGATTGTTTCTGCAAGTGTGCAAAAAGTCAAAGAGTTTCAACACTTAGACGGAGTTGAAAGGTTTCCATAAGGAGTGTGCGCAAGGGATTTTCCCAAAAGACTTGGAAATTGGGGAAAAGCTCAGGAAGGATGGGTCCTGGAATTTTGTCGAAGGATTGCACAGAGAAGTTGTGTTTGAAGTGTTTAAGCAGGCACTGCAATTTTGCGAGAAGTCGAACAAATTCCATGGAGGAGGACACTTAGTCGTTCCGTGAGTTTTATTGGAAGAAATAGATGGTCGGAATTCTCCGAGGAGGTTTCGCGACATCCTGTGAGCCGTCAGATCTCAAGGAGGTGTAGGGGAAGATATCACCAGTATTCTCAGGAGGTATAAAGCTCAGAACGGGAAAGGTCATTGATCTGAGCCACAAGGGCCGTCATATTTACATGTGAAATCATGTATCGGGGTTTCGTGAGTCAAAGCTCCAAAAGATTGCATCAAGAATCACGATATTGCGATACACGATATCCCGACAAGTCGAAGGATAGTGTGTGGGGCCACAGGAAGTTAGTGGAGGACAGGTGGCACACCGTATTGGAGTTCAGGTAAAGTAAAGTCCCAAAACCATTGACTTCAGGATTCATGATCCCACGAAGTCCGAAATCCCGATAGAAGTGATGGGAAGTGGAAAAGTCAACTCGCACGTACGCGTCGGAGTTTCGGCGTATCGGGTATCGGGAGTTGGTAAGACAAGTTTCTTGGTATCGCGAGTACCGAAATTGCGATAGGGAAAGTTCTGATAAGGGAAAGAGAAAAGTCAGCGTTGACTGGCCATCGGATCTCGGGGATTCGAGGGCCCAGTGATCGACCTTTGACATCACGAAGTCGCGAAGTCCGATTCCCTGATAAGCAAGAAAGGGGATCGAGAGATAGTTATATGGGTGCAGATTTCCCGATAGGGAAATAGAAGAACATTTGAGTTCTTCGGTTCGTGAGAAGAAGAATATCCTGTGTGTGCGTGTGGACCTTCCAACCTACGGGTGGTGAAGGGGTTTTGTTTCTATCAAGTGGTATCAGAGCACAGAAAGATTTCTTTGATTTCTATAGTAGAGAAGAAGGAAATTCTCCATGCCACCAAGGAGAGAAAGACAGTCACCCGATCCAGAGGATAGGGAGGTGCGGAGAAGAGGCAAGAAGGTAACAAATCCATAAATGGAGAGACAGATGCATGATCTCCGAGCAAGACTTGAAGACATGGAGACATCGCAAAGATGCACAGCTAGTACAGGGGATCTAAGTGATTNTAAAGAGGTATAATAACTGGATTGATAAAGAAAATAAGATGAAATCAGTATAGACTTACTATGAAGCCGATGCATTTTTGTTACTCTCATTGATGGTCACTGGAATCGTGTCAATTAGTTGTTTCCCTTCCTGGATGAGGTTGTCCATTCTCCATTGGAACCATTCTTCAATGTAGCTTCTCATGGGGGCCATGTTGATTTCATCCTAGACTTCTATGTCGAAAAGGTCATTTTCTAATTTCCTTAGATCCATTGAAATACTATGCAGACTCTGTTCAATTTCTTCATTGTTTGTCGAATAGTCCATTACACAGCTCTTGAGCTCATCTACATGATATTCAACGACGTTGTAAAACTTTTTGAAAGACAACCCCTTTAAAATATCAAGTTGTTCATCGAAGGATTCTTTGGTAATTGACAAGGATTTGAGAATTAATTATGGGTCTTAAACATTGTTGGTACTTCCGGCTAAGTCTATTTGGATTAGGTTTGTGAATAACTCTTCCTTTTCTAATATGGCTTGTTTACATGATTCAATAATAAGCTCCAGGTTCTTAAATTTCTTTTGCCATCATGCTTTTAATTTTTTGGTCCTCTTTGGGGAGGGGAGATTCTCTTTTCTTCTTTTCATATCTGAGGTGTTGATGGCATGGTTGAAAAAATGGGTCAACACCTGTTCACAGAAACGTTGATCATTTTTTAAATTCACCTGCAAATGTTCTTGCAAATCATTTTCCCTCTTCGGAAGGAAGCTATATTTTGTGATGTTTCTGAGGCTTCAGTAACTAGTTGCATTATTTTCTTGATGTTATTCTCTACAAGGGCTCTAGACAATGCAAGAACATTTTTTGCTAAAGGAATGGAAACCTTTGGGGTAGCAATGAAAGCCTCCACAAATTCCTTGACGTGGTCTTTTATTCTGGTATTCTTCGCTTCAATTCCTCCAATGGAATCATCAATAGCATCATCGATTACGCGATGAAATAGGGATATTTGGGATTGCCTCATTTTCCTAAAGTTAATCTCTGTGCGAGAATTTCCTTTCCTATTTGTTACATCTCTCTTTTCAATGACCATATTTTTAGATTGGCTGTCAAAAACAACACTCTGGAATACAAAGGATTCATCTTCATAAAAAAATTCGATCTCAGCTATTTCCATTATGGACGGACCAAATTTGTGCATGTGCTCAGTTTCAATTTCAAGTTGAAACTATTCACTTTCAATTTCGGGTTCATCTACCTTCCCTACATTTTTTTTTCTCTTCTTCGTCAGTGGAAATTTGTGAGAACTATCAATTTTTATATGAGGAGGGTTCTTATCTCCTCCTCCGTTTGAAGATTTCTGGGTTGCTTTCTTACTAGGGTGGGCCGTTGAAGCGATGCTCTATGATGTCGTTCTCTTGGGAGTGCTGGTGGGGGACTGAGCACTCTTCTGATTGGATACTTTTCCATGTTGTCTATACAATTCAGTCATGCTTTTCAATGTCTCTACATCACAATCGCCAGAAGCAATATTGTTGTTGTCACTTTCCCTATCTTCGGTCAGGCGTTTATGGATAAAAGAGCTGCTAAAGCCAACTGCTAGTAAATGTTCTCAAAAAATCCCACTAGGGTCAAACCCTTTTATCCTTTCAACATATGTTAGGTTCAATTTCTTGAAATGGCCTGTGAATTCATCAATCTGGTTGACCTTTCTTCACATGAAGTCCCTGACTTTCCAGGGCAGAGAAATGAACTGTTTTTTTCTTATCATGGAAAAAATGCAACTAGTGGTGGTATTTCCTTGCTATTTCTGCAACAAACATCTTGTATGTGATGTGGCATGGAAGGAAAACAGGATTTTACTTGGAGCCAAAGACCATTAGTACACTATGATTTTCCTTTTGTTTAAGTGTGCCCTTCCTATTTAAAAATTTGGTTGCCTGGCAAGATATTTGTGGAGCATCCTTCCCTAACAATAAATCTTTGAAAATTGAGACAAAGTCATTAAAAACTTCATAAAAACAATGGGAGGCCTTGTGCCTCCACAGGACTTGGTACCAGAATGTTACTAGGTCGAATCCACAATTTATTTTCTTGGAAAGAGACAGTTTTGGAAACAGACAACAATGCACTATTGCGAAAATCAAGTAGGATCACATATAAAATTTATTTGATTCTTTGAATCATGACAATTGGGAACATATTTCAATGGAAATTAGCTTCGCCCAATCAAAAATGAATTGTTCCTTGGATTTCAAGTACAAAATATAAATAATTATACGAGAAATGCTTATTGTGGATGTCTATCCCGTTATTCTTGTAAACAACCAAGTAATTTCCTGGAATGGGTTTCTAAAGGAACTTACCTGCAACTTTGTGATATCTCTAGGAACTTTTGTTGGGTCTTCAAGGAACTCTACTAAGATGTCCAACCCATTATCATGTTTTTATAGGAACTTCTTGCAGTCTTGTCCTCTGAAGTTCAATGTTGGCTCTGACAATTTTAACATCTTGCGGAAGACCTAAGGTGACAAAGAAATAGGAGGATGGTTGCGCAATGGAATAATTCTTTAACTTGGAATATATTTTCGTTGCACCAAGAGACCACCTCCTTACAGTAAAAAACCTAGGGAAGTAGCCTACACGAGCGATTTCATCGGTCCAAATCACTTCGTTATGGGTGGAACGGGATGAATAGTAAAAGTATGCCCTAGACCACTAGAAGTTCTAGTCCTGATGTCCGAAGATATTTACTATATCTCCACAAAACTTTTGTCGACGTGCTACCATAATTTTACAAGAACGTTTTTTTTCTCCAGACGATGAATGAAATGAAAATTTGGAAGGGATAATATAACACTGCGCAAATCTTGGTCCAATGCATGTGAATGGGAGATCTCCTCGATACTTTTGCTCATTAATGACAATTTCGACGGCTATTGCATGATGCGTTGTTAACATTAAAAACTAGTAATTGCACACATAGAAGTGCGAACATCGTAGATACGGTAATGAGCGATTAAGCATTGTATATTTATTGAACGGGCCAACGTGATGACCCATGTTTGAGATGAACAATCGGAAGGGACAAGATAACTCTCCACAGATCTTGGTTTAATACGTAATAATGGGGGATCTAATGACAATGTTGATTGTTCCTGCATGGTGAGTTGTTAGCATGAAAGGATTCTAATTGCATAGTAAGAAAGAAGTACGCAGGTCGCGGGAACACGAAACAGAATTTAAGGAGTGTCTAATTATGGAAAGCAGTCAGACATAATTCAAAATAGGGTTACAAGGTACAATTGCTCAAGGTGAGGGCGTGAGGGTCAAATTGTATGTCTCGAAACTTTTTGAGTGAAATACACATAACATCGAAGAGGGTGTGATAGGACAATCCAGAGGGAAGTTTGTATATCGCAAAAATATGGGTAATGTTTGTAGGACACAGAACAATGGAGGTGAAAACGTGAGCCTGCCTATCTGGGAACCCACAATCGAAAAATGTGGCTTAAGTGTGGAATAGAGAAATGGTCAGGGGACACGAAAAAGAAGTTAAGGAGTGTCTAATTATGGAAAGCGGTCAGGTGGGCTTCAAAATAGGGTTACAAGGTACAACTATTTGAGGTGAGGGAGTCAGGGTCAAATTTTATGTCTCATAATTTTTTGAGTGCAATACGCGTAACACCGAAAATCATATGATAGGACAGTCCAGAGGAAAATTTGTATATCGCGGAAGTCCGGGTAATATTTGCAGGACATGGAATAATGGAGGTGCAAAGGTGAGCCCTCCTATCTGGGAACCCGCAAGAAAAAAGTGGCTTAAGTATGGAATAGAGAAACGGATGGGAGGATTCATTTTCGCCAATATATTGAAACTTGTAATATATATCGCATAAAGAGAAAATAAGAGAATATAAATTACTTTAAATTCGACGAGTCGAGCTTTAATTAAATTTCACTGTCTCGTCTATGCTTTTTCTTTTTAATGGCGGTTAGTACAGATGTTGCATGATGAACTATTGGCAATAAATCTTGGTCGGGCATAGTAAACAATGTCTAAGAATTGGAGATTTCATGAACTTTCCAACCCGAGGAACTGCGAAAGAGATTCCATGAAATGGGAAAGTATGGAAAGTCATTGGACGAGCCTCAGAATTAGGGAGAAAATGTTTCCCCAGGAGACGTGACTTCCTGAAGGTCAAATTGTATGTTTTGGGACTTGAATGCAAAATGTGTACCACATAAGAGAGGATGGTCATTAATGACATGTTTAAGGTTCATGAACAACGAAGTTCTAGCATTAAATCTTACCAATTTCATTTCCAAAGAGTAGGAAGGTGGCAAGGACACGAAACAACAAGTAAGGAATGGATAATTATCGAAAGAGGTTGGTGACACTTTGAAATAGGGCTACAAGATACATCTAGCAGAGGTGAGGGATCGAGGTTCAAATTGTATCTCTCGGGCATGATGATTCCATCCTATGCACAAACTATATATCGTGGAACTCCGGCTACTGCTTACTAGTCATGGAATATTGGAAAGACAATCCTGAGCCTGCCAGTCCGCGGACCCGCAATCGAAAAAATGTCTAAGTATGAAACAGGGATACACAGTAAATGTACAATGTCATGGAAATACAACCAACTTGGGGCTAAGTATTGAAAGGAATGGTGGATGGTTGGGCTCATGACAGGGCATTCCAACAGACAAATTGTATATCATGGAATGCCGAGCATTGTTTTCAAGTTGCGGAATATTCCAAACAAAAATTTGAGGACGTCAATCCGAGAACACACAATCAAAAAAGTGTCAAAATATAGAATAGGTAAATTGATGCAGGATCATCGCCAACACATCAAGCAAGCCAGCGCGAAAGTGGAACATAGCTAGAAGGCATCCAACACAAATTTTGAAATAACCTTAAAGATGTTGTGCATTCTTAAATGAGCCATTAAGATGAAGTGCACTTGTATATTGTAATGGACCTTGAGCAGATTGCTCTCGTCCTTTAGTAGATAGACGACATTTAAAATAGTTAATGTAGGTAGATAGGGTTTTAATTCATAGATTAGAAAGCTTTAGAAAAGAGGGAAACGGGATATAGACACCCTCATTGCGCATTGTAACATTATTCAGGATTAGATGAATCAATCCAAGAAGAGCATAGGAGAAGCAGAGAGTTGTGTAAGAACACCCATGTACAGACATTTGAATTAATAGAAGAATCTTTGATTCAAATTCATGGTTATGTGTCTGTTCTCTATGTATTGATGCTATGCTCAATTGATGTTTGCTTCCTGTTATACATTTGCTTTTATATGATGTGTATATGATTTCATGTTTGAATTGAACTCTGAGAAAAGGAAGGAATGAGTTTCAATTGTTTCTCTATCTGAGCCAGAGGATTCCTGCAAGGAGTGTAGTTGAATTCTCTGCAAGGAGTGCGTTGACAAAGGGTTTAGATAGAGATAACTTTTGTTCTCATTCATCCCAGAAGGTGCAGTTGGGCATAGGAGTCGTGCAAGGAGTGTGCAGGCCAGGTAAAATTCACAGGGTTATGAACCTGAGTGGGTATTTGAAGGATTGTTTCTGCAAGTGTGCAAAAAGTCAAAGAGTTTCAACACTTAGACGGAGTTGAAAGGTTTCCATAAGGAGTGTGCGCAAGGGATTTTCCCAAAAGACTTGGAAATTGGGGAAAAGCTCAGGAAGGATGGGTCCTGGAATTTTGTCGAAGGATTGCACAGAGAAGTTGTGTTTGAAGTGTTTAAGCAGGCACTGCAATTTTGCGAGAAGTCGAACAAATTCCATGGAGGAGGACACTTAGTCGTTCCGTGAGTTTTATTGGAAGAAATAGATGGTCGGAATTCTCCGAGGAGGTTTCGCGACATCCTGTGAGCCGTCAGATCTCAAGGAGGTGTAGGGGAAGATATCACCAGTATTCTCAGGAGGTATAAAGCTCAGAACGGGAAAGGTCATTGATCTGAGCCACAAGGGCCGTCATATTTACATGTGAAATCATGTATCGGGGTTTCGTGAGTCAAAGCTCCAAAAGATTGCATCAAGAATCACGATATTGCGATACACGATATCCCGACAAGTCGAAGGATAGTGTGTGGGGCCACAGGAAGTTAGTGGAGGACAGGTGGCACACCGTATTGGAGTTCAGGTAAAGTAAAGTCCCAAAACCATTGACTTCAGGATTCATGATCCCACGAAGTCCGAAATCCCGATAGAAGTGATGGGAAGTGGAAAAGTCAACTCGCACGTACGCGTCGGAGTTTCGGCGTATCGGGTATCGGGAGTTGGTAAGACAAGTTTCTTGGTATCGCGAGTACCGAAATTGCGATAGGGAAAGTTCTGATAAGGGAAAGAGAAAAGTCAGCGTTGACTGGCCATCGGATCTCGGGGATTCGAGGGCCCAGTGATCGACCTTTGACATCACGAAGTCGCGAAGTCCGATTCCCTGATAAGCAAGAAAGGGGATCGAGAGATAGTTATATGGGTGCAGATTTCCCGATAGGGAAATAGAAGAACATTTGAGTTCTTCGGTTCGTGAGAAGAAGAATATCCTGTGTGTGCGTGTGGACCTTCCAACCTACGGGTGGTGAAGGGGTTTTGTTTCTATCAAGTGGTATCAGAGCACAGAAAGATTTCTTTGATTTCTATAGTAGAGAAGAAGGAAATTCTCCATGCCACCAAGGAGAGAAAGACAGTCACCCGATCCAGAGGATAGGGAGGTGCGGAGAAGAGGCAAGAAGGTAACAAATCCATAAATGGAGAGACAGATGCATGATCTCCGAGCAAGACTTGAAGACATGGAGACATCGCAAAGATGCACAGCTAGTACAGGGGATCTAAGTGATTCCGAGAGAGAAATAGAGGTTGAACGAGAGGAGGAAGTTGCAGCTAAAGATGCATCAAACGAGCATTTGATCAGAGCTATTTCCAGGATGGGTGCAAAAGCAAAGATGGACATTCCAGTTTATGAGGAAAACTTGGATACAGAGGAGCTTCTAGATTGGATTAGAGCTCTGGACACCTACTTCAACTATGAAGACGTCGAAGAAGACAAGAAAGTCAAGCATGTTGTTACATGCTTGAAGGGACATGCAACATTATGGTGGGATGAGCTACAAGATGACAGCCGCTACAAGGGAAAGAAGAAGATCAAGAGCTGGGATCGAATGATTGCGAAGATGAAAGAGAAATTCATCCCGAGAGATTATCAAATTACTCTGTTCAGGAGGATGCAGAACCTGAGACATAAGTTGATGACAGTGAAAGAATACACTAAGGAATTCTATCGACTAAACATCAGGGTAGGTCATCGGGAGAGCGATGATGAGAAAGTTTCCAGGTATATGAATGGCCTGAGATATGATATCCAGGACGAGATGAGCATGGTTACCATCCGAACGGTGGAAGATGCTTATCAGATGGCTCTGAAAGTTGAGGAGAAGCTGAGCCAAAAACAGGATCAGAGGGGCCGAGGCAGAAGTCATCCCAGAGGAAAAGCAGTTGCCCAGGACAAATACCAGAAGCCCAGGGAGGAATGGAAGAAACCTCAGACTCGTGCAGAGAGAGGTGGACCCTCACAGCGGGGGCCATATGTTGAACAGAGAGGGAAACATAATGAACAAAGGGGAGATTATGCTGACAACAACACTTTTCCTCATAGTAGAGGTAGAGGAAGAGGAAGAGGTGGAGTAATCACATGCTTCACATGCGGAAAGAATGGGCACAAGTCTTACAAATGTCCAGAGAAAAAGAAGGACATTAGAGAAGCTCATATCACTGAGGCACAGAGGCGGGATGTTGAGGCAGAAGATGCAGAAGGTGAAATATCGCTCATGATGCGAAAAGTCCTTTTGACACCCGAGAAGGAGGTGGAAAGCTCAGTCCAAAGGACCAAACTTTTCAGAACAAATTGCAAGACCAAGGATAGGGTATGCAAGGTCATCATGGATAGCAGTAGCACAGATAATCTAGTTTCAACCGAGATGGTAGAAAAGCTGGAGATGGAGATGACTGATCATCCAAACCCATACAGAGTTTTGTGGCTACAGAAAGGACACCAGGTAACTGTTACTAAACAATGCTTGGTTGAATTCAAGATAGGTGGATATAATGATAAGATCTTATGTGATGTCATTCCTATGGATGTTTGTCATCTATTGCTGGGTAGACCATGGCAATATGACAGAAATGTGATTCATGACGGGAGAATGAACACATATACCCTGGAGAAGAATGGGAGAACCAATATGTTGCTTCCAATAAAGGATAAGGAGGTGAAGTCGGAGGTAAATAACACAGTACTTCTCATGAGTGGGAAGGAACTCCTTAATGAGGTTAAGAAGAAAGAAGATCCACAATTCTTTGTGGTTAGAAAACCAAGGATTGTTCTGACTATTACAAGAGTGGATGATTTGCCAGAGGAGATTTAGGAACTGCTGGAAGAGTTCACTGACATCATAGTGGACGAACTACCTCATTCGTTGCCACCGATGAGGAGTGTGAGTCATCATATAGACCTCATACCAGGAGCTAGTTTGTCGAATAAAGCCGCATATAGGTTGATGCCACAAAAAAATGAAGAGGTCAAGAAGCAGGTCCAGGAGCTAATGGACAAAGGATTGGTCAGGGAAAGCTTGATTCCATGTGTTGTTCCAACAGTACTTAGTCCAAAGAAAGATAGAGGTTGGAGGATGTGTACTGACTCAAGAGAGATTAATAAGATAACCATCAGGTACAGGTTTCCATTGCTGAGAATGGATGATCTGATGGATTTCCTAAGTGGGGCAAGGTTCTTTTCAAAGATTGATTTGAAAAGCGGATATCACCAAATTCGCATGAGAGAGGGTGATGAATGGAAGACAACATTCAAAACCAACGAGGGGTTGTATGAATGGCTTGTTATGCCGTTTGGATTAACAAATGCACCGAGTACCTTTATGAGGTTGATGAATGAAGTCCTGAGGGAGTTCATCGGGAATTTTGTCATTGTGTATTTGGATGACATACTGATTTACAGTAAATCAGTGGCAGAGCATCTGAAGCATTTGGCTACAGTGATGAAAAATCTACAGCAGGAGAAGCTGTTGATAAATATGAAGAAGTCCTCATTCATGAAGACAGAGCTCATTTACTTGGGGTTTGTTATTTCAGTGAATGAGTTGAGGATGGATCCAGATAAGGTGGAGATAATTAAAAATTGGCCATCACCGAGAAATATCTTTGAGGTGAGAAGTTTTCATGGATTGGCTAGTTTCTACCGGAAGTTCATCAGGAATTTCAGTGGAATCAGTGCAATGATGATGGATACAGTGAAGAAGCGGCATAAGTCTTTTCACTGGAAAACAGAGGCTGAAAAGAGTTTCAATCTGTTGAAAAGAAATATCACGGAACAACTGGTTTTGGTGTTGCCATATTTCCAGAAAACATTTCAGGTGAAATGCGATGCAAGCGGGTTTGCCATAGGAGTGGTCTTGAGTCAGGAAGATAGACCGATTGCATATTTCAGTGAGAATATGAATGAGGCAAAGGTGAAATAATCCACATACGACAAGGAATTTTATGCTATCATATAGGCATTGAAGAAGTGGAGGCATTACTTGATCCCAAAGAAATTTGTTTTGTATAGTGATAACCACGCATTACAGTTTGTGACTCAATAGGAAAAGTTGAATCAGAGGCATGTTAAGTGGGTCGAATACATGCAAAATTTCACTTTTGTAATTAAACACATTTCTGGTACTGCTAACAAAGTGGTTGATGCTTTGAGAAGGAAGTGTTTGCTGTTGCAGGAGTTTCGAGTCAAGACCTTAGGTTTTGATGATCTCAGGGACATGTACACAGGTGATCCAGATTTTGGAGAAGAATATGAAGCAGCTGAGAATCCAGTTCTCAGAGACAGAAGCCAATGGATGGACTATGTGATCTAGGAAGGATTGTTGTTCAGAGGCAATCAACTGTGTATTCTGAAATGCTCCATGAGGGAGAACATGTTAAAGGAGAAACACAGTGGAGGACTAGCAAGACACTTTGGCCATGACAAGACGTTCGTGAAATTGAATGAGTCATATTTTTGGCCTGGAATGTGAGAATATGTTAAGATATTTGTAGACAGATGCAGATTTTGCCAGCATTCGAAAGGGAGGAAGCAGAATGCAGGTTTTTATCAACCGTTGCCCATACCAGAAAGGCCGTGGGATGCGATTAGCATGGATTTTGTATTGGGGTTGCCAAAGACGCAAAGAGGTGTTGATTCAATATTTGTGGTAGTGGATAGGTTTTCTAATATGGCACACTTCATCCCATGCCAAAAGGCCAGTGATGCGACTCACATCGCAAATATTTTTTTCAAGGATGTAGTTCGACTTCATGGATTGCCAAAAAGCATAGTTTCGGACAGAGATATGAAATTCATAGGGCATTTTTGGAGGACCTTATGGAGGAAACTAGGAACTAACTTGTCGTTTAGTTCAACTTATCATCCTCAGACAGATGGGAAACAGAAGTGGTGAACAAAATTCTGGGAGACTTACTCAGAATCTTGGTGATAGAGCACCACAACAGTTGGGACAATATATTTCCACAGGCAGAGTTTGCATACAATGACTCAGTGAATCGGAGTACCGGAAAAAGTCCATTTCAGATCGTATATGGAATGCATCCGAGAGGAGTTTTTGAACTGAGGGATTCAGAGCAGACTGCTACTAGCAGCGGTAGTGCAGAGGAATTCACTGAGGCGATGAAGGAACTTCACAGTCAGGTGAAGGAGCGACTGTTGAAATCAAGCCAAGAATATAAATGCAGAGAAGATCAACATAAGAGACAAATTTAGTTTGAAGTTGGCAATCTAGTTCTGGCCCATTTAAGGAAGGAAAGGTTCCCGAGGGGAACATACAATAAATTGAAAATGAAGAAAATCGGACCATGTAAGGTCTTGAGGAAATTCGGGGAAAATGCTTATGAGATCGAGTTGTCGGATGGGATCGGAATATCTCTGATATTCAATGTTGCAGATTTATACCCATACAGGGCTAGAGAAGTAGAGACTGGAATTGAGCAGCCAATGATCCAGTGGATGGAACAGATGCCAGTTACAGAGAATCCGCAGATGGAATGCATACTGGATAAGAGAGTGGGTAAGAAGACCAGAAGGAAAGAATACTTTGAGTATCTGGTCAAATGGAAGGGCCATCCAATGGAAGATGCCAACTGGGAGAATGAAGTGGAGATACAGAAGCATGGACAGACCATGCAGGAGCTCATGGACAGGATCCCATGAAATTTTTCAAGCGAGGGAGTATGATTCAAGAGCATCGCCAACACATCAAGCGAGCCAGCGCGGAAGAGGAAGACAGTTGGAAGGCGTCCAACACAAATTTTGAAATAACCTTAAAGTTGTTGCGCATTCTTAAATGAGCCATTAAGATGAAGCGCACTTGTATATTGTAATGGACCTTGAGCGGATTTCTCTCGTCCTTTAGTAGATAGACGACATTTAAAAAAGTTAATGCAGGTAGATAGGATTTTAATTCATAGATTAGACAGCTTTAGAAACGAGGGAAATGGGATATAGACACCCTCATTGTGCATTGTAACATTATTCAGGATTAGATGAATCAATCCAGGAAGAGCAGAGGAGAAGGAGAGATCTATGTAAGAACACCCATGTACAGAAATTTGAATTAATAGAATAAGATTTGATTCAAATTCATGGTTATGTGTCTGTTCTCTGTGTATTGATGCTATTCTCAATTGATGTTTGCTTCCTGTTATACATTTTCTTTTATATGTTGTGTATATGATTTCATGTTTGAATTGAAGTCTGAGAAAAGGAAGGAATGAGTTTCAATTGTTTCTCTATCTAAGCCAGAGGATTCCTGCAAGGAGTGCATTTGAATTGTTCGCAAGGAGTGCGTTGACAGAGGGTTTAGATAGAGATAAATTTTGTTCTCATTCATCCCAGAAGGTTCAGTTGGGCACAAGAGTCGTGCAAGGAGTGCGCAGGCTAGGTAAAAGTCTCATGGTTATGAATCTGAGTGGGTCTTTGAAGGACTACTGTTGTAGGTGTGCGTGGAGTTGAAGAGTTTCAACACTTAGACAAAGTTGAAAGGTTGCCACAAGGAGTGTGCACAAGGGATTTTCCCGAAAGACTTGGAAATCGGGGAAAAGATCAGGAACGATAGGTCCTGGAATTTCATCGAAGGATTGCACAGAGAAGTTGTGTTTGAAGTGCTTAAGCAGGAGCTGTAGGTTTGCGAGCAGGTGAACAAATTCCGTGGAGGAGGACACTTAGTTGTTCTGCAAGTTTTATTGGAAGAAATAGAGAGTCGGAATTCTCCGAGAAGGTTTCGCGACATCTCATGAGCCGTCAGATCTCATAGAGGTGTAGGGGAAGATATCACTGGTATTCCCAGGAGGTATAAATCTCATAACGGGAAGGGCCGTTGATCCGAGCCACAAGGATCGTCAGATTTACACATGAAATCATGTATCGGGGTTTCGTGAGTCAAATCTCCAAGAGATTACATCAGGAATCGCAATATTGCGATACATGAGATCCTGACAAGTCGAAGGATAGTGTGTGGGGCCACAGGAAGTTAGTGGAGGATAGGTGGCACACCGTATCGGAGTTCAGGGAAAGTAAAGTCTTAAAACCATTGACTTCAGGATTCGTGATCCCACGAAGTCCGAAATTCTGATAGAAGTGACGGGAAGTAGAAAAGTCAACTTGCACGTACGCGTCGGAGTTTCGGTGTATCGGGTATCGGGAGTCGGTAAGACGAGTTTCTTGGTATCACGAGTACCGAAATCGCGATAGGGAAAGTTTTGATAAGGGAAAGAGAAAAGTCAGCATTGACTGGCCATCAGATCTCGGGGATTCGAGGGCCCAGTGATCAACCTTGAAGTTGCGAAGTTCGATTCCCTGATAAGAAAGAAAGGGGATCGAGCGATAGTTCTGTGGGTGCAGATTTCCCGATAGGGAAATAGAAGAACATTTGAGTTCTTTGGGCCATGAGAAGAAGAAGATCCTGTGTTTTCACGTGGACCTTTCGACTTGCGGGTGGTGAAGGGGTTGCGTTGCTATCAGAAATGCTGGCCCAAAGTTTTTTCGCTAATATATTGAAATTTTAGCTGGAAAGATATTCTTTGCATGTTTCTTGACAAGTTCTATAGAGATGGTTAGTCCTCGAGACTTCGTCTTATTAATGATGATCCTTACAGTTATTGTATGATGGAGTTTTAGTATTAAACCTTTGGTGTTGCATATTTGGAAAGAAGTACGAGGATGGACGGAATAGGAAACAGTGACTAAGAATTGGAGATTTCGTGAACCCGTCAACACGAGGATCCAAAATAGGGTGACAAGGTCTCCCCAGAAGACGTGAGTCCCCAATGGTCAAATTATATCACTCAGAACATTTGAATGCATAATTTGTAACAAGAAAGAGGGGACGATGTTGGAATCCATTAGTCAATTTGTATATTGCGGAGGACCGGATGCCAATTGTTTCATACCAGTGTGTTCAGCTGTCACTAGTAAGAGAATAACTAATGTATATTAGGAAGGACAAGAAAATACCGGGGATGGAAGGCAACGACAAATATTTTGAAACATTTGTGAACCGTGGTAGAGTGAAGCTTGCGATTTCGATGAGTCCACGGTGGAATTGTAGATCATGGAAGTTTTGAGTGCAAGATGTATATCATGGAACAAGAAGCAACAGAGTTCGAAAGCGCCAACCCTCCAACTGTGACCATAAAATTGGCTAAGTATGGAAAGGAACAATGGTTGGTCATATTCGTCATGTGAGGATATAGATGGAGATGAATATATGCCAGCCCGCCAATGCTGGAACCCATGATCATAGAAAGGTGACTAAGTATATAACTAGAAAGCGATAATACATGGGAAGAAGAAAAGGGAAAAAGGGATAAGGATTCCACGATGGAATTGTAGATCATGGAAATTTTGAGTGCAAGATGTATATCATGGAATAAGAAGAAGCAGAGTTCGAAATCACCAACCTGAAACAGTGACTAAGAATTGGAGATTTCATGAACCTGTCAGCACGAGGACCCAAAATAGGGTGACAAGGTCTCCCTAGAAGACGTGAGGCCCCAACGGTCAAATTGTATCGCTCAGAACATTTTAATGCATAATCTGTAACATGGAAGAGGGGACGATGTCAAAATC
>JZKD02S0283324.1:224956-257482 GCA_000966675.3 Picea glauca | reverse complement strand
CCAACCCTGGAACCCATGATCATAGAAATATGACTAAGTATATAACCAGAAAGAGATAATAGATGGGAAGAAGAAAAGGGGAAAAAAGTTAAGTATCACACAGAAGAAAATCTATTGTTCCTTTATTAATGCCAATCTTTTCGAACCCCTCATGAGTTTTCATGATTTAAAGCATAAATTGTAGATCACTGAAGTTATTTGGCTGCAATATCATATGACTGAACATGGGACATAGGTGTTGGATACCGCAAACTAGGGACCCAATGGCAAGATAATTGGCTAAGTTTTGGCTAGGAGGAAGTTTTTATATTTATTCAAATAGTACTCATATTAGTATATATGCACGAATATTATCAAATCGAAGAAGCTGCAATATATGAAATATATTGAACAGGAACATGGCATCAACACTTGATTTTCCTTGTTCTAATAGTCATTAATCCATTCTATTTACGAGACTCGAAGAATGAAATCAGGATGGGTCCTCCAATTTCTTTATTTAAGTATAGGGTCGGCGCCACATAAGTACGTCCTATGAAAAAATATTCTTCCATGTAAAATGTAAGAAACCAACAAAATAGCCTTTATTTAAATTGAAGTGCTAGGCAGTAGAAAGAAAATCTTGTCATCCATGTTTAACGACAGTGAAAAGCAATACCAACGATTGGAAAACACCATAAAAAAATAAAAACGCAAATATTATATTTTCAAATAAGATGGGTTACAAAATACAACTGAGATATTTTCCACAATGATTGTGATTTTGCCTGCCACTGACCAATAAAAAATATGTACAATAATGAAGCTTGTTGGCAGTGTTCTCGGCAATCAAATCCTTGATTCATAAAAAACAACGAGTTGAATATCAATTTTGGGTCTTGGACTTAATTGGTGATGCCAACTATATCTATCCCAGTTTTTTGAATAGATTGTCTCCTCTAGATATGGCCTGCTTGCATTGGCTAGCTATTCAACATTCCATTCTTTGTTAAGCATTAATTTCCCTCTATCGTCGAAAACTTGGGGTTTAAGGTGTCGTCCTTGTAATGTTCCTGACCATTGACATCCGAGACAACTTAGAAATGCAATTTAGGCCCAATTCAAATTCGAGGGAGTCGTTTTATGTGACTTCAGTTATGGGGGAAACAAATCCTATTAGGCAACAAAAGCCGAGACAAAAAAAAAATTCAAGTATGTTGTGACTGCTATTTTCCCTGTATTTGATCATTTGTTTGGTTGAAAATCCTTCCTGAAGATTTGTATGTTGAAATTCTTTGTTTTATTATAGGAAATTGGAAGGAACGTCCAAGCCACCTGCAAAATGTTCTTCTGTTGAAGTACATGACTTCTTCCGGCAACACAGGTCTAGCAAGTGTATCAAATGTTGCAGATCACATCATAGTATATCTTTTGTCGTATGGGTGGAAAACATGGCGGCCCACAGAAAGGTCTAGAATGTTCAGAGGTGATGCCAAATATAACTCCATGCCTGAATACACTCAGTAGGAAATTATAAAATTAGATACCAACCAATGTGAGAAAATGTATGGGTGTTTGAATCAATATTCTGAAATTACAGAACGTTTTATGCCAAAGTTGTAACATAATTGACAGACAGTCGACTTCTATGTCAAATAGTTTTGAGCGACCTCTGGATGTAGCAAGAGACTCGACATACAATCACCTTTAGGCATCCACATAAGTGGTGACCCCAGGATCCAGATAGATTCAGCCTCGAACATTGACATTGGCGGTGACAATGGGAATAGTGTTACTGACTGCATTGTGACAATGTGGTGAACAAGCAGGGTTTTCATTGTCAAAGTACTTAAACTGGAGGATTGTCAGACCTACAAAGAACATCGATTTTAGTGTTTGTATCTCATGAAATATACAATGTTGGTTTGAGTCCATAAATATTTGGACGTTGGGTGTCCTGTGTGATAATGACCTTGACATTAGGCACATGGAAGACATATATTATCCGACATTTCAGTGTTAATGCAATTTCCATAGTGGACGACGGCTCAATTGCATTGGCACAAACAATAGTAATTTTGTGATTACTTAACATCCTTGAAGGTTGTGAACCCCAAACAATGCCTAAAACTTTTTGAACAGACGTCTATTAAAAAAAAAAATTATTCTATATTAAAAACAAAAATGTATGGTTTGAACATTTTATTTTTATTTTTATCAAATATCGCATAAATTGCAACAGAAGAAATGCATTTTCCCCATCCAACGCAAGGGAAACAACAGGAAGATTGACATTGGGTTGAAACAGATCTAGAAACACACCACTACATTAAGGTCTCTTCTAAAGAATGAAATAAGATGATTACATGAAGGTGGTAGTAAAAGGTGATTTTCAGAAACCAAATCATCACTTGAACATGTGAAACCTATTACAAAAGGTGGTAGTATAAAGTAATCCTCAGAAAATGTTGCAAAGTCCATAATGCAATTATATGTGTAGGAATATTAAAATAAAAAATGTGCAGTAGTGATAGGAATTTGATTGTATGTGGAGTCTGTAACTACATCTAGAGGACAGTGAACAAAATTTGACAAAGAACATGGCTTTCTGTCAAGTATTTTACCACACCCAGAAGTAGCTCAACAAACTTTGAAATAGAAACTTCTATAATTTTAGTATGTCATTTTATCCACCCATATAGTTTATCTTACCTGCTTCTGGGTACATTCGCGAATGGATTAATATTTCGCATCATTTCCTAATATCACAGACCATTTTGCAAGCCACAGTAAGTGCGACACCCCCAACGAAGACAAATTCTTGTGTTCTCTATAGAATTCGATACACTTCCCAAATATGTTTTGTTGGAAGAAACTATATACGTCAACGAGGGAGTATTTTTCACATCACCTAAAAATCCCTTCCAACTCCCAGCAAGAAAACAAAGAAGATCAACAAACAAATCTCTAGGTAGGATTCTCAACCAACCAAAGTATCGAATATAGGGAGAACACCAACCAAAAGATACTTTTTTTTCCCCTATCTCATTTTTTGTTGGATAAGAGGTTTTTTTTTGGATCAAAGCTCACGTCACATAAAAGCAGTCTCTTTTATTTCATTTGGGCCTCAATGGCATATCTAAGTTGTCTTACATGTCCATGACCAGGAACATTAGAATGAAGGCACCCTAAAGCCAAACTCTTTGATGATAGAGAGAGATGGAAATAAGTATTTAAAAGCAACGTTGGAGGAAGACAATATGATCTTCCATATATTTTGGTTTAATTCATCTTAATGATAGATGCTTTCGATATTTTTGATAATTAATGCCAATCTTTTAGAATATGTGCATTGAATAGTAACTAATAGCACGTATTAACATTCCCATATCTAAGTAGATTCTCAAATCTGACAACATCTAACATATGCATAGTATTAAAGAGGGACATGACGCCAAGGCCTCTATGGATGACACATTCGTTGATGGCAGAGAGGTAGTACAGTGTTTCACTATTACTGTGATGAAGCCTTTAAAAAACTAAAAGAGCCAATAAATTTTTTTTTGCAAATTCAAAATGTAGGTAAAAAGTTTTACCAGATCACATAATATTCACATGTCTATGCATTTTAATGGGATATGTCCTCGAGCTTTCCGCTTATTAAAGCCAATATTTTCGAACTTGTCTTATCGATTATCACTTTTGAAAGAATAATTAATGTCCACTGGGAAAGGTAGAAGGTAGCGGGGATGGAGGGGAGCGATAAATGCTTTTAAAATTTCCTAAACCTAGGAATGGGTGAACCCACGAAACTTTGAAAACTCACCTAAGTATGGAAAGGTAGGTCAGACATAAAAACTCATCGTTGGTAGAGGCAGGGTTGCAAGTTCAAGGAGTGCAGGTCGATTTGTAGAGCATGAAAGTTCTGTGTGCAAGATGTATACAACGAACACAAGTTACCATAGTTCGATAGCACCTATCCGCGAAGCCACGTTCATAAAATTGGCTAAGTATGCAACTGAACGGCGGTCGGTTGGAATCGTGATGTGAAGATATAGATTGAGATAACGATTTGTCAGTTCGCCACACCAGGAACCCACGAGCACATAAACGTGAGAAAGTATAGAACCAAAAACACATAATAGAGCCATTGTATTTGTATAGGCTATATGTAAGTTGCCTTTAATGGATGACAAGAAAATGATCTTAGATCTGATTCGGATGAGTTGTAAATTAATAGTAATTTAATGTAGTAGGTGGAGGAAGGCTCGAGAAGCCCCTCTTTTGTAAAAAGATAAAGGTATTGAAATCATAATGCATGAGAAGAGCATGAGAGGAGAATAGCTCTCAAGAGAGGAGAATTCTGGAGAGGAGAGGAGAGAATAACTAAGACTCTTTCGTAGTCCAGTCTTGTAAACATTGTAAAAAGCATTCATATTTAATAGAAAATAAGATTTCCCTGCATATGAATCTCTATGTGTGTTCTTTGTCAATGGGATTTTTTTTTTCTGAATGTTTACTAAATTTTTATGAGTTCCATGAGTATATAAATGTTCCCTTTGCAGGAAAAGATAGAACCCCTATCTGTTTGAATTTATGAGTGTTCTAGACTCTCAAAGCAATGCAAGGAGTGCACTCCAGAGTTAGTGAGAGTTCTAAGAAGTCATCACAAGGAGTGTGTAAGAAATCATTCAGGAGTTATGGGAGGAGCGTGTTAGGTGGGAACACTAGAACCAGTCATAAGATCAGAAGGGATAGCACAAGAAGTGCATAGAGGGAGCGCAAGGAGTGTACCTACAGTCATAGTAGTGTAGAATATTAAGGAAGAGTAAGCGCAAGGAGTGGACATGATGCACAAGTGAGTCTGTAAATTCGAAGAATCAATAGAGTAAGTGCAAGGAGTGCACAAAACCAACACTTTGTTAAAGTGCTAGTCAAGCTCAGGAGGAATAACACAGGGTGCCAAGAGGGCACTGAAAGAACACTTTGAGTATGTTTGAAATCTTAGAAGAAAGAGTGGGAGTGCTAGGAGAGTACAAGAAGTCATTTGAAAGAAAAAATGCCTGAGCCCCTTTGAAGTTTGAAGAGTTTAAATCTCAAGAGATATATCATTGGTGTGTGTAGAGCCTATGCAAGGAGTGTAGAGGGAGAGAAATTTCTAAAATTTCCAGAATGTGGAAGAAGCGCAAGTGTGTGCCAGAGAACTTATAATAAGTTCCAAGATTAAGAGGGAGAAGCGTAAGGGGTTCACCCAAACCTCAGTTGAAGTGTTGAACAAATATCAGGAGGGACAACATTTCATAGAACACAAAAATAGGCTAAGGATTTGAACCTGCAAAGGAAAGATCAAAGGCCAAGCCTTTGAAAACCTTGAGCAAATTCCTTTTTTGAATGGAAGCAAAGCTGCAGAGGAGGAAAAACCACAATAGCCATTGGATTAGTTGTGAAAAGAGATCTTSGTCGTTGGATTAAACCCAKAAARGAGGAGAAGCGCAATTGAGGAGATCAGATCCCAACCATTGGATCTGAGCGCAGGAGAATGTGAGCCGTATATCTTACAATTCATAGATTTGACACTTCGAGAAATATTGGCACTTTTGTTTCCAGAAGGAGAAATCCCTGAAGCTCGGAGTCCCGAAATAGATCCTAGTCGTGAAATAGATCCTAGTCATAGATTGGGAGTGAAGCGGGGTTGTTGATTTGTAAGCCCTTCGACACTTTGGCTATCCAGAATATTTTGGAGGTAGTCGTTGAAAAGAGGTTGAAGCCCAGAATCTCTGAAGCACTGAAGTTAATCCTAGTCATTGATCAAATGGGGAAATATCTGCCATAGTTATTCTTCCTTCACTAATTTGATGTTCGGAAGTTTGGGAGTTTGGTTTTGATTAAGAGAAAGGAACCCTGAAGCCAAAAGTTCTATAGTTGATCAAAGTCATTGGTTGTAGGAAGAGAAAGAGCCATAGATCGCTAGTTCCATGTTCAACGGTTTGGCAATTTGGTGGTGATTAGGAGCAAGGAATACCGAATCTTGGAGTTCCGGAGTTGATCACAGTCATTGATTGTAGGAGGAGAAAGAGTCGTAGATCATCATTTCATCTTTCGACAATTCGGGAGTTTGGTGGTCAGTTGGAGCGAGGAACCCTGAAGCATGAAATTTAAGAGTTGATCATAGTCGTTGGTTGTAGGAGGAGTGTGGAATATTGATCCCTGAACTCTTTGAGAGTTCTCCAATTTGGCTATTTGGGAGAAGTTTTTCGTTGAGGTTGGAAAAGTATAGAAGCCCGGATTCCTGAGTGAACACAGACCATTGATCCGAGGAAAACAGCAACCGTAAGATCTTTGGATTTTGGCCCTTCGTGAGTCCAAAGTTTGTAGGTGCAGAGTGTTGTGTTTGTAACTCTTCTGGAGCATCGGAGTCCCGGAGCTTTGATTATCTCCTTTCGAATAAGCACTCGATTCTAGCCCAAGGTCATATGCGATTCCATCGAGAAAAAAGGGGATTAGAAAAAGTGCCCACATGTTTTGTGTGGATATACATAAGAGGAAAAAGGGACTGTGAATATACTAGAGGATCCATCAAGGATTTAAGATATAATTCATCTCAAGAAGAAGATCCTAATACCAAGAGGTCATGTGAGCCCCATAGGGGAAGGGGTTTTCATCAACATGATGCACAGAAATTATGGCGCACAAGACAGTATGGAGCACAAGACAACATGGTGCATAGGCAGAGGAAGTGTGTGAAAGTTAATGCATAGGAAGACCGGAAGGTGCAGATGTTAGCACTCAATTTTTTATATGGAAATCTTAAGTATCTTTAGCATCCTTGTGCTAGACTTTTGAAATATTGTTTTTTTCTCATTTGCCCTAGTTCATAAATTCCAGTTTCCTCATTGATTTAGGAGGACTCTTAATTTGTAAATATTTTTCTCCAAACACCTTTGGCCTTTGTCGTTTTGACCTACATAACCAAAAAACCAACTTTTAGTAGTTTTTCCTAAATCTTTATTTTGTTGATTTCCATATGTTTTATTTTAGTTGCCTTTTCCATAAATGAGTTTATTGACTTTGATATAAGAGGTGGTGTGTGATTTAAAGTGGCTTAACAATAATCTAAACCTAAATTTATATGCATAAATCTTTTGCATTATCCTAAGTCTATAGTTTATAAAGCCACATGCCCATTTCTTATGCTAGTCACCAGTCATTACATTAAGCTAAGCTATGAGTTAAGATCACGTTCCTAATTCATAATCTATGAGTCAAAGCTAGGCTACCAGTAAAGCCTCAATCTCAAGCCACGCATCAAGAATACAGGTGTTGAAGAACTAAATATAGCCATGATATATATGATGTTTCTCCCATTTTCTTTCCCATTCCACTGTTTTCATGCATGGATGTGCGGAGTGCAGTGCGTTGAGTTTTCTCCTGGGCGTTGTGTTTTCTCCTGGGTGTTCTAAATTTATTGGGTGCTACCTACTCTCCTAGGTGCTGAGAATTCCATGGGTGCTACCCAATCTCCTATGCATTGCCAAATCTCTTGAACAGGAAACACATGCAGGCGCTACCTAATTTCTAGCAAAGGGGATTCTTGCACAAAGACGCACTAGAGTGGTGCTACCTATAGGTACCAGAAATATAGGGGGGGGGGATTATCATCTTAGTGAATGGATGATGATGTGGAGAAGAGATAAGACCATATGTGGCAGCATTAAAGTAATTTGATTACATTCTAACAACTAGGTAATAGGTGGCAGAGTATCCCAGCTTTCCAGATTTTCAAGCACAAAAATCAATAGACAATTCTAGAATCAAGGGAAGTCGAGATACAACATTAGTGAATGGATGATGATGTGGGAGATTGATAGAGATAGAATCTGGCAGCATGATGACATCTACAGACACATGGAAAACAAGGAGCTATGTATCAAAGGAGGTTCAAGTCATTTTAAAGATTGGTTTGATTAGTCAACAACACTTTCCTTTTTTATATCATAGGTTGTTAGTCAAGCTTTTAGATGGAATAAATGCTTAGAGATTTTCATGGAAAAAAGGATAGAATGCACCTCCAATTGCTTCCTTTCTTTTCTGTTATAAATCCATGATCCAAATGAGCAAAGGAGGTTCGAATGGTTGAGCTGAGGCTCCCGAATTGTAATGTGTTGATAAAGTCACTGTGAACTAGTTATGTACAGGATTTGAGACATCTTGGTTAATAGAAATCAACTTCTTATTTCATCTTATTTTCTTATGATGCTAAAGTGTTCATGATTTGAATGATTCACATGAATTATTTTGGTGATATTAC
Organism: Picea glauca; assembly: GCA_000966675.3. NCBI lineage: Eukaryota > Viridiplantae > Streptophyta > Pinopsida > Pinales > Pinaceae > Picea > Picea glauca. Next base: position 249,195 of record JZKD02S0283324.1, on the reverse strand, counting down.
GATGTATGTTTGATTGTAATATTATCATGATGTTTATTTAGTGTCCTTAAACTTTGAACTCAAGAAGATCTTGTGTTAAGGGTTTTTCTTCCTTAGGTTGTCTGCAGACCTGATGTTTACAACAAACTCTACATTCCTCTCACTAAAGTCTTCCCTTTGTTCACATTTTACTCCCACTTACATATTGAACTTAGTCAAGACCTCGATTGCTTGTGCATGCTAGACCAGATTTTTGAGTTAGAACATTATCATCTTGAGTCTTGTCCATGTGACCTTCTAAAAAAATCATTTAAATTTACAACACTTTTGATGTTACCAAGCTCACCTGATTACAATCTAAGGTGACTTTTGGAGTGATAACATAAATGGCACCATTGCTGGGGACAGATTTGAGTAGATTGAAGAGTTCCCTGGGAAGAATGACATAGATCCATCTCTTGATGGTAGACAAGTTGATTGTAATCATCTACCTGGCGACTCCATGAAGATGAACCTGTTGGAAAACTTGATTGTGGGAACAAGATTGGATAGAAATGGAAGGTAGAGGCAAGTTCAAGTATCAAGTTATGAATTTATTTCTGTAACTTGTGCTCTGTATCCTTCATTATTTCTTGAATTTCCTTGCACACATTAGGATAATCATAATGTGCTTTGTATACTCTAAGTACCACCAGCCATATCTTGCATATTCCTTTTTCAAACAAGTAGATTTACCCCCTTCCCATGACATTGATGTTAAGGATATCCATCCACTTCAAACACCTAAAGAAGATGAGGTTCATAAACACTTTTTTCATCAGCCTGAACCTTACGATTCTCTCCCTTCTCCAGATTTCAAAGTTGATTTATTACCTTATACCTTTCCCTCTGTTGTTAATAACTAGCTTGTTGAAATTCATCATGCACCAAATGATTATTGTCCTTTTGCAAATAATAAAACTGATTCAGTTCAGACTGCCAACTCCTCTGACCTTTACCAACAACCTTCTAGTGTTCAACAACCCACTGAGTTCCATTTTAAGGTTTGGGGAAATACGTTTGGACCTCTAAAGTGGCCATCCTTTCTTCATCCTTACCCTCTTGGATTTGTAGACTACATACCAACTTTTTCTGGAAAAGATAACACTACAGGAGAAGAGCATCTGTCATCCTTTCAAGACTTCATTGATAATCTAGAAATCTTGCATGAAGATATTATCATGAGTCTTTTCTCTAAATATTTGATTGGAGATGCTTCCTTGTGGTTCAATAATATGGAAGTTGCTTCCATTAGTTCATGGGATGGACTATATGACACATTTTTAAAATACTAGGGAGAGATAAATTCATTTGATCAGTACCTAAATGATTTCACTACTTTGAGAAGAGAAAAAAATGAAGTTATGTCTGCTTTTAATTGAAGGTTTCACAACTTGTATTGCAGCTTGCCCCTAGAAATTAAACCTTCTGATACTGTTTCCATGGTGTATTACATAGTGTCTCAACACTCTGACCTTGCTTTTTATCTTAGGGAAAGAAAATATACATCTTTATCACAGTTATTCATAGATGTTAAGGAAGTGGAGGAGAACCTCTGATTTTGTGGCAGGATTCTAAGTCAACATCATGTCAACTTTGAACATGACGCAGATTTTATTTGTTGTCCCTATGAAGAAAAGATAGTGGATGATTTGGTCCTCGAAGCAGGTATATTTGACAACCTTGCCTCTGAGGAAGTCACTGTCTCAAACATTGACCAAGAGCAGCTTGTTGTTGACAAACACTTTGGTAATGAATACTTTGTTGTTAGAAATCATCCCGAAACAAGACATTATGAATGTTAAGAGTCAAAGGTTTGTTATGGACAACCTATTTTTTATGGAAATACTAGTGATGGTGATAAACATAATTTTTCTATGATTATTTTGGAACCTCTTAGCACTTTGACTATAGATGATGATTATGATCATGATCCTTATAAATGCTATGGAGGTTTTGAAAGGGATTTTCATATAAATCTAATATTTATCCATCACCAACCAATGAACAGACTTGTCTTAATAAAAACTAGGTGTATGAGTAGCAGACTATCCCCTCGGTATATGCAGAGATTCTTAGCCATCAACCAACAGGTGGTTATGGAGTTATGAAATAGTTATTCAACCCACAAATGCTTGTGTTTGTCATTCAATCAAGTATGCCTGCAAAATACATCACACAAACTATCAGTAGCTTTGAAATAGTGAAGGTAACCTTTCATAAATTAATCAGGCATTGCTTTCAATTTCATGACACTGTCAATGAATACATAGAGTTGCACTTTTCAAATTCTTTGGAGCATGTGGACTTAGTATTTTTATCATCATGTCCGGGTGAGTATGGTTTCTTGAATGAATTCTTATCACTATTGTTACATTTCAAACATCAATTGTTGATCAGTGAAAGAGACGAGGTTTCTTCAATTTTAAAATTGCTTGAATGGTTGTTATGGAAGGCAACATTTACCTAACCAATTGCAGAGCTAGTTAGAGTAGAGTAGGGTAGGAAATAAGCTCGTTGCCTAAGAATTTATATTCTTCTAGTTTGCAGAAAAAATATCAGTCAGTTTGTGTGGATAAAGGTCAGTTTTGAAGGTATACAGAGATCAGTTGCACATGTCTTGAGAGTTTTTAGAGATTGGTTTCATAGGCCAGGATGACTCCATATCCCAATGGATAAGGAAACTGGAACTACTAGGTTCTTGGAGACTCACAGGGAGGTCTCCATCCCAGTTGGAGCCAAATGTTAGCACTCAATTATTTTTATGGAAATCTTAAGTATCTTTAGCATCCTTGTGCTAGACTTTTGAAATATTTTTTTTTGCTCATTTTCCCTAGTTCATAAATTCCAATTTCCTCATTGAGTTAGGAGGAGTCTTAATTCATAAATATTTTTCTCCAAACACCTTTGGCCTTTGTATTTTGGACCTACATAACCAAAAACCCAACTTTTAGTAGTTTTTCCTAAATCTTTATTTTGTTTATTTCCCTATGTTTTATTTTAGTTTCATTTTCCATAAATGAGTTTATTGACTTGGATAGAAGAGGTGTTGTGTGCTTTAAAGTGGCTTAAATCTAGTCTAAAACTAAATTTCTATGCATAAATATTTTGCATTATCCTACGTCTAGAGTTTATAAAGCCACATGCCCATTTCATATGCTAGTCACCAATCATTACATTAAGCTAAGCTATGAGTTAAGATCACATTCCTAATTCATAATCTATGAGTCAAAGCTAGGCCACGAGTCAAGACTCAAGATCAAGCCATGCATCAAGCATACAGGTGTTGAAGAACTAAATATAGCCATGATATGTATGATGTTTCTCCCATTTTCTTGCTTGTTCCACCGTTTTCATGCATGGATGTGCGAAGTGCAGTGCACTGTGTTTTCTCCTAGGTGTTGTAAATTTCTTGGGGTGCTAAATACTCTCCTAGGAGCTGCTAATTCCACGGGTGCTACCTAATATCTTGTGCACTTCCAAATCTCCTGAACAGAAAACACAGACAGGTGCTACCTAATTTCCGACAGGCGCTACCTAATTTCTGGCAAAGATGGATTCTTGCATAGAGACGCACTAGAGTGGTGCTACCTACAGGTACCAAAAATATAGGGGGGCCTGAATTATCATCTTAGTGAATGGATGATGATGTGGATAATATGTAAGACCATATGTGGCATCATTAAAGGAATTTTATTCCATTCTAACAACTAGGTAACAGGTGGCGAAGTATCCCAACTTTCCACATTTTCAAGCACAAAAATCAATAGATAGTTCCAGAATCAAGGGAAGTTGAGATAACATCTTAGTGAATGGTTGATGATGTGGGATATAGACAGAGATAGCAGCTGGCAGCATGATGAAAACTATAGACACATGGAAAACAAGGAGCTACGTATCAAAGGAGGATCAAGTCATTTTAAAGATTGGTTGGATTAGTCACCAACACTTTCCTTTTTTATAGCATAGGTTGTTAGTCAAGTTGTTAGATGGAATAAATGCTTAGATATTTTCATGGGAATAATACCAAAATGCACCTCCAGATGTTTCCTTTCCTTTCTATTATAAATCCATGATCCAAATGAGGAAAGGAGGTTTGAATGGTTGAGATGAGGCTCCCGAATTGTAATGTGTTGATAAAGTCACTGTGAACTGGTTATGTATAGGATTTGAGACATCTTGGTTAATAGAAATAAGCTTCTTATTTCATCTTATTTGCTTCTGATGCTAAAGTGTTCATGCTTTTAATGATTCACATGAATTATTGTGGTGATATTACAATTTATGTTTGATTGTAATATTATCATGATGTTTCTTTAGTGTCCTTAAACTTTGAACTCAAGAAGATCTTGTGTTAAGGGTTTTTCTTCCTTAGGTTGTCTGCAGACTTGATGTTTACAGCAACCTCTACATTCCTCTCACTGAAGTCTTCCCTCTGTTCACATTTTACTCCCACTTACTGATTGAAGTTAGTCAAGACCTCGATTTATTGTGCATGCTAGCCTAGATTTCTGAGTTAGAACATTATCATCTTGACTCTTGTCCATTTGACCTACTAAAAAACTCATTTACATTTACAACACTTTTGATGTTACCAAGCTCACCTAATTACAGTCTAGGGTGAATTTTGGAGTGATAACAACAGATACAACCATAGGAATGTATGAAGTGAAATCGAAGAAAACAGAGTTGAATAACCCTTGCAGGTGTCGATGAACAATGAACCTTGGATCAAGACGAAGCTAGTGCGACGGAGTGGACTGCAATGAGATGTGTGAAAGTTGCACATATGAAAAATTTATAGGGTGTCTTAAGATAGTACAATGAATGGTGCAGTAGAGTGTGACAAGACAAAGTTCGTGTGAAAAGTGACAAAGTGAAATGCGATGTAACGAGTGGAAGTTTGGAAGTCAAGTGAGAAAGTCACTAGGAAGTGCTAACAGGTCTGGTGGGGATATTATGTGAGTGCATTGGAAGGAAAGTGTGATAGGATGAAATATTTTGAATTAATTCTTGGGCTTCTATTTTATCTGCGCGGTAGGTGCTATGTAGACCATATTGTGAATTGTTGTGGAGATACTCCGATAAGACTATCTTTTGTTGCTAGAGATGAGTTTAATATTATTCATTGGAATATTTGGTCCATTCGATTTAGTCAAACAATTTCTAGTCATAACTTAATTATAAATATTCGTAATTTATATAGAAGTGTGTCCACATATAACTACCTAGACTTTGATCCAGTCAATATTTGTCCACAATATAACTATCATGCGTCCACATACTTTATTTAGACACAAGTGTAACTAATAGGAATTTTATTTGATCAAAATATGTTCATAGTGTAACTATTAAACGTCCAAATATAGGAAGGGGAAATCCGGAAAAAACATGATAAATAGCTATGTCCTTTGTTCGATTAAGTGGCGAAGAAGAAGAGCGAAAAAGAACGATGCATGAGAGGATTGGTGTCTTGATTATTTGCAACAAGTCAGTGCCTGAGAGCATTGATGTCGTCATCATTTGTAACAAGTTGGTGCCTGAGAGAATTGATGTCCTCATTATATGAAACAGGTGGGAGTCCATCGAGCTGAATAATTATAAATTGTAAGTCAATACTTGCAAAATAACATAAAGAAAGATATTTTGTGGTTTTCTCCCACATTGGTTTTCCACGTAAAAATTCTAGTGTAATATGTTTTATGTGTTGTGTTTTGATTTATTGATTTATTGATTATTAAGTAAGCACTTCTAAATAAATTTAAATTGTATAAAGAAAATAAAATTGAGAAATCTGATACAATATTGATTCCCCCCCCCCCTTAGTATTGATGTAATTTATAACAATTGGAATTAGAGTGCAGGTTCCTTCAGTAACAACCTAACAACAAGAAGGAACATCACACAGAAAGTATGGAAATTCAAGATTCCTATTCTTCTTCAACCAGACCTCCTCTTTCCAATGAAACAAATTTGGATATTGGAAAATCTGAATGAAGACCTACTTGATGTCAGTTGGTATGGAAGTTTGGAATACTGTTGTAGATGGTTATAAAATCCCAACTACTCTTCCAACTAATGAAGATGGTAATAAAAATTACTACAGTAATGCAAGAGTTGTGAATGATATCTAAGGAGGAATTGTAGAAACACAATTTTTCAAATTGATGTAGTTGGAATCTGCAAAGGAAATATGGGACAAACTGGTAAACAATTATGAAGGAGGTGAGAAAGTAAAGGTGGCGAAACTTCAATATTACAGAATGCAATTTGGAAGCCTAAGAATGAGGGAAGATGAAAATATTGCAGGTTTCTTTCTCATGGTAGATGAGACTATAAACAATATTAAATGGCTAGGTGAGAATATTAAAGAAGCTATAGTAGTTCAGAAGGTACTAAGTCTATCTCTTCCCTCAACACTTGATGCAAAGATTTTTTCTATAGAATAAAAACATGAACTAGATAATCTGACTATGGATAGGCTCCATGGAATTCTAACTGCTTATGAGATGAGGACTAGGAAAGAGTAGCCAGATATGAAGGATGCGATATTCAAGGCATCAGTCAAATCATCAACATCTCAAGATCATGATTCATCATAACACTTCTCATATGAACAAGAAGCTAACTTTGTAAGGAAACTGAAGAGGGGATCCATAAAATATAAAGGTATTTTACCTTTCAAATGCTTTCACTGTGGTAAAGTTGGTCATTTTGCATCTAAATGTCCTCTCAAAGAAAACAACACCAATTAAAAAGAAACAAAAGGCAAGGATAAACCTAGGGAGTTGAAAAAGAAAAATATTTTTAAAATGAACAGTTTTTATTCAAAAAAGGATAGCAGCAGCTCCTCAGACACTGAAGAAGAAGAATATGAGGCAACTATAATTCAATATGAAAAAATTCTCATGGATTTGGAGAAAAACAAATGTGATCAATAAAAAATAGACATAGAAGAGTGTGAAGTTGTAGTAGACATGGAAGAATAACTCATTGGTGCTCTAGAGGAAATCTCTTTACTTAAGAAAAAGAGCACACTAAGAAAATAATAGTTATAGTTTTATAAAGAAAAAGACAATGAGATCAGTGGATATATAGTCATCTTAAGAATTCATCTAGAAGAGGCCAAAAGAAGGGAAGAAATGTTGATGAATCAGATAAAATAAAAAGAAAAAATATGTGACAAAATAGAAGCATAAATAATTACCTTAAGAAAGGATCTAGAGAAATCCAAGACTCAAATGAAATTCATAAAATGATCTGAAGCTATAGATAAAATTCTTAGCAATCAGAGATCACTAGATGACAAGACATGGTTAGGATATAAGGAAAATCTGAATTTTTTCAAAGGTGAATCAAGCATCAACATGTCAACTAGTGAGAAGCCTACAAGTTATGAAAATGCTCTCAAGGGAAACAATAGTCAGCCTAACAAATCAAAAGTTGAAAAGAAGAAGCAGTTAGAAATGGACCATCCCAACTATGGAAACCAATATGAAGCAAGGAAGCAACAGGTGCCTGAATCTTATCAAGTTCGTAGACAAATACCAATTCATACAAGTAAGTTTTTCAATCCATTGCATCTAAATATTTTCTATGGATATTGTTTATCTTCTGTCAACTTTGTACATAAGGTTGTAAGTTGCAGAACTTTTAGATATAACAAAAATATGGGAATGGGATTAAGTAAAACTCGGATGGCTATGTTTCATAATTCCTTCAATAATTCCTTCTCCCCTCTACTAAATGATCTCAAGTACCACATATGCAATAATTTTGGACACAAGGCAAGTGAATGCAAAAGAGGGATGTTGTCCATTTATAAGCAAGACATACAAAAATATTTTATCAAGGTTTGGAGGAAGAAAAATAAAAATAAAGAAAATTGTAGACTAACTATATATGCCAAAAATCAAGAAAATTAATGGTATATTGGCAGTGGTTGCTCCAAGAACATGACAAGAGACAAGAGTAAGTTTGAATTCCTAACTAAAGAAAAAGGTGGTAATTTTACTTTTGGAAACAATGCTCCAGCCAGAATTAGAGGAAAATGAATTGTTGTATTAGATGATGATAAGAAAGGAATACCAAAGCTCAGAATATGTTGTATGTAGATGGCCTAAAACAAAAATTGTTGAGTGTAAATCAAATGTGTGACCAAGGACACAATGTTCTCTTTCATTCAAAAGGTTGTAAAGTAATGGATGTGAATACATGGAAAACTACTATAAAAATAGTCAGAACTTAAGGAAATCTATATGTCCTAGAAGAAGGCAAAGAAAAATGTTGTATTGGTAAAACTGATGAGAGATGGATTTGGCACAAAAGGCTAGGTCATATTAGTTTTAATCATCCTTTTAAGATAGGAAGAAAGGATGTTGTACACGATATGCCTAAAATTTCCAAAACTGAGAATATTATCTACAAGTCATGTTGATTTGCAAAACATTCAAGAGTTCAATTCAAAGCAAGAGAACACTCCACCAGTCGACCTCTTGAGTTGATCCATACAGATCTATGTATTCCTACTAGTACACAATCACCACGAGATGAAAAATATTTTATATTGTTGATTGATGAATATTCCAGGATGACTTGGGTTGGATTTTTGAAGCATAAATTCGAGGCTTTTGAAAAATTTAAAATCTTCAAGGCACGGGTAGAAAATGAAATGGACTTAAAAATCAAATTTCTAAGGTCAGACAAAGGAGGAGAATTCACATCTAATGAATTAAACATTTATTGTGAAAATAATGGGATCAAGAGACAATTTTATATTGCCAGAACCCCTCAATAGAATGGAGTAGTAGAAAGGATGAAAAAAGCAGTTCAATAAATTGTTAGGGCCATGCTTGATGAATTAGAAGTACCCAAAACCTTTCTAGGATAAGTTGTTCAAACTGCTATTAACATTCTCAATAAAGAAGACATAAAATTAAATAATGATAAAACCCCTTATGATCTATGGAAGGGAAGACTAACATGAATATATAAAAAACTTCAAAAATTTTGGAAGCAAATGCTACATTAAAAAAAATGAAGACAACTTAGTTAAGTTTGATTCTAGAGTTGATGAAGGTATCTTGTTAGGATATTTATCAAGAAGTAAAGGATACAAGTGCTACAACAAAATACTCCACAAGATAGTTGAAAGTATAGATGTAAAGGTAGATGAGAGACCACTTCATCCAGAGAGACACCAACACCATGATGATTCATATGATGAACCAATCAGAAATGAGCCACAAGAAGATGGAATGAACGAGTATCAAGAACAATAGGATTCTGAGGAAGAAGAGAGAATGGACACACCACAACCAAAGACCCCATCAAGGTATGTTCAAAAATATCATCCAGAAAGTCATATTCTTGGAAACAAGGAAGCATGTGTACAAACTAGAAGAAAACTTGTAGATGCATCTATCTCTTCAAATTATTCACAGTTATCCATGAGTGAACCCTAAACCTTTGTGCAAGCAAGTCAAGATGATCACTGGGTTAAAGCCATGAATGAAGAACTATATAAAATAAAGAAAAAGAAGACTTGGGATCTTGTTCCCAGACCCAAAAACAAGAATGTAATTGGAACAAAATGGGTTTACATAAACACATTGAATGACTATGGACATATAGTCAGAAACAAGGCTAGACTGGTATGCAAAGTGTATGCTCAAGTAGAAGGAGTGGACTTTGAATAAACCTTTTCCCCTATTGCAAGAATTGAATCTATTAGGATGTTTTTGGCTTTGCATGCTACATAAAATTCAAAGTCTACCAGATGGATGTTAAATTAGCCCTTTTAAATGGCGACCTAGAGGAAGAAGTTTATGCGGAGCAACTTGAGGGTTTTTAGCTAAATAACAAAAAGGATTATGTTTGGAGATTAAAGAAAGCCTTGTATGGGCTAAAACAAGCTCTAAGATATTGGTATTATAAAATCGACAAATATTTTCACTAGCAAGGCTTTAAAAAAGGAAAAACTGATATAAACTTATACATCAAGGGTGAAGGTAATGACCTACTAATTATTGTAGTATATGTTGATGACATTATTTTTGGTGGTAACATTGAACTAATGAGTAAGAATTTTGCAGATGCAATGCAACAAGAGTTTGATATGTCCATGTTAGGATAACTCTCCTTCTTTCTTGGTCTATAGATTCATCAATCAAAAAGAGGAATTTTCATTTCTCAAAGTAAATATCTCAAGGAAATATTGAAGAAGTTTGGCATGGAAAATTGCACACCAGTGAGCACTCCTATGACTACCAGTTGAAAACTCAACAAGAATGAAGATTATCCAGAAGTAGATAAAACCATGTATAGGTATATGATAGGAAGTTTACTCTATATCACAACTTCAAGGCCTGACATCGTACAAGTAGTAGGTTTGATGGGTAGGTTTCAAGCTAATCCTAAGGAAACTAATGTTCTTGTGGTTAAAAGAATATTTAGATATTTGCAAGGCACTTTTGATTATGGCTTGTGGTATCCAAAAGACACAAACCTCGTTCTCAAAACTTATACAGATGCATACTGGGATGGAAGAATTGATGATAGAAAAATCACTAGTGGAGGACTCTCTCTACAGCTGAAGCCGAATATATAGAAGAAACATCTTGTTGTACTCAAGTGTTATGGATTAAAAACAATCTTAATGATATCCAAGTTCCTTGTGATCAACCTGTATCCATCATGTGTGACAACACAAGTGTTGTTAATCTCTCTAAAAATTATGTTCAACACTCTAATTCTAAGAATATACCAATCAAATATAATTTTCTCAGAAAACGGGTTCAGGATCAGGTGGTCAAATTANGTATCAAAGGAGGATCAAGTCATTTTAAAGATTGGTTGGATTAGTCACCAACACTTTCCTTTTTTATAGCATAGGTTGTTAGTCAAGTTGTTAGATGGAATAAATGCTTAGATATTTTCATGGGAATAATACCAAAATGCACCTCCAGATGTTTCCTTTCCTTTCTATTATAAATCCATGATCCAAATGAGGAAAGGAGGTTTGAATGGTTGAGATGAGGCTCCCGAATTGTAATGTGTTGATAAAGTCACTGTGAACTGGTTATGTATAGGATTTGAGACATCTTGGTTAATAGAAATAAGCTTCTTATTTCATCTTATTTGCTTCTGATGCTAAAGTGTTCATGCTTTTAATGATTCACATGAATTATTGTGGTGATATTACAATTTATGTTTGATTGTAATATTATCATGATGTTTCTTTAGTGTCCTTAAACTTTGAACTCAAGAAGATCTTGTGTTAAGGGTTTTTCTTCCTTAGGTTGTCTGCAGACTTGATGTTTACAGCAACCTCTACATTCCTCTCACTGAAGTCTTCCCTCTGTTCACATTTTACTCCCACTTACTGATTGAAGTTAGTCAAGACCTCGATTTATTGTGCATGCTAGCCTAGATTTCTGAGTTAGAACATTATCATCTTGACTCTTGTCCATTTGACCTACTAAAAAACTCATTTACATTTACAACACTTTTGATGTTACCAAGCTCACCTAATTACAGTCTAGGGTGAATTTTGGAGTGATAACAACAGATACAACCATAGGAATGTATGAAGTGAAATCGAAGAAAACAGAGTTGAATAACCCTTGCAGGTGTCGATGAACAATGAACCTTGGATCAAGACGAAGCTAGTGCGACGGAGTGGACTGCAATGAGATGTGTGAAAGTTGCACATATGAAAAATTTATAGGGTGTCTTAAGATAGTACAATGAATGGTGCAGTAGAGTGTGACAAGACAAAGTTCGTGTGAAAAGTGACAAAGTGAAATGCGATGTAACGAGTGGAAGTTTGGAAGTCAAGTGAGAAAGTCACTAGGAAGTGCTAACAGGTCTGGTGGGGATATTATGTGAGTGCATTGGAAGGAAAGTGTGATAGGATGAAATATTTTGAATTAATTCTTAGGCTTCTATTTTATCTGCGCGGTAGGTGCTATGTAGACCATATTGTGAATTGTTGTGGAGATACTCCGATAAGACTAGGTTTTGTTGCTAGAGATGAGTTTAATCTTATTCATTGGAATATTTGGTCCATTCGATTTAGTCAAACAATGTCTAGTCATAACTTAATTATAAATATTTGTAATTTATATAGAAGTGTGTCCACATATAACTACCTAGACTTTGATCCAGTCAAGAGTTGTCCACAATATAACTATCCTGCGTCCACATACTTTATTTAGACACAAGTGTAACTAATAGGAATTTTATTTGATCAAAATATGTTCATAGTGTAACTATTAAACGTCCAAATATAGGAAGGGGAAATCAAGAAAAAACATGATAAATAGCTATGTCCTTTGTTCGATTAAGTGGCGAAGAAGAAGAGCGAAAAAGAACGATGCATGAGAGGATTTGTGTCCTGATTATTTGCAACAAGTCAGTGCCTGAGAGGATTGATGTCGTCGTCATTTGTAACAGGTTGGTGCCTGAGAGCATTGATGTCCTCATTATATGCGACAGATGGGAGTCCATCGAGCTGAATAATTATAAATTGTAAGTCAATACTTGCAAAATAACATAAAGAAAGATATTTTGTGGTTTTCTCCCACATTGGTTTTCCACGTAAAAATTCTAGTGTAATATGTTTTATGTGTTGTGTTTTGATTTATTGATTTATTGATTATTAAGTAAGCACTTCTAAATAAATTTAAATTGTATAAAGAAAATAAAATTGAGAAATCTGATACAATATTGATTCCCCCCCCCCCTTAGTATTGATGTAATTTATAACAATTGGAATTAGAGTGCAGGTTCCTTCAGTAACAACCTAACAACAAGAAGGAACATCACACAGAAAGTATGGAAATTCAAGATTCCTATTCTTCTTCAACCAGACCTCCTCTTTCCAATGAAACAAATTTGGATATTGGAAAATCTGAATGAAGACCTACTTGATGTCAGTTGGTATGGAAGTTTGGAATACTGTTGTAGATGGTTATAAAATCCCAACTACTCTTCCAACTAATGAAGATGGTAATAAAAATTACTACAGTAATGCAAGAGTTGTGAATGATATCTAAGGAGGAATTGTAGAAACACAATTTTTCAAATTGATGTAGTTGGAATCTGCAAAGGAAATATGGGACAAACTGGTAAACAATTATGAAGGAGGTGAGAAAGTAAAGGTGGCGAAACTTCAATATTACAGAATGCAATTTGGAAGCCTAAGAATGAGGGAAGATGAAAATATTGCAGGTTTCTTTCTCATGGTAGATGAGACTATAAACAATATTAAATGGCTAGGTGAGAATATTAAAGAAGCTATAGTAGTTCAGAAGGTACTAAGTCTATCTCTTCCCTCAACACTTGATGCAAAGATTTTTTCTATAGAATAAAAACATGAACTAGATAATCTGACTATGGATAGGCTCCATGGAATTCTAACTGCTTATGAGATGAGGACTAGGAAAGAGTAGCCAGATATGAAGGATGCGATATTCAAGGCATCAGTCAAATCATCAACATCTCAAGATCATGATTCATCATAACACTTCTCATATGAACAAGAAGCTAACTTTGTAAGGAAACTGAAGAGGGGATCCATAAAATATAAAGGTATTTTACCTTTCAAATGCTTTCACTGTGGTAAAGTTGGTCATTTTGCATCTAAATGTCCTCTCAAAGAAAACAACACCAATTAAAAAGAAACAAAAGGCAAGGATAAACCTAGGGAGTTGAAAAAGAAAAATATTTTTAAAATGAACAGTTTTTATTCAAAAAAGGATAGCAGCAGCTCCTCAGACACTGAAGAAGAAGAATATGAGGCAACTATAATTCAATATGAAAAAATTCTCATGGATTTGGAGAAAAACAAATGTGATCAATAAAAAATAGACATAGAAGAGTGTGAAGTTGTAGTAGACATGGAAGAATAACTCATTGGTGCTCTAGAGGAAATCTCTTTACTTAAGAAAAAGAGCACACTAAGAAAATAATAGTTATAGTTTTATAAAGAAAAAGACAATGAGATCAGTGGATATATAGTCATCTTAAGAATTCATCTAGAAGAGGCCAAAAGAAGGGAAGAAATGTTGATGAATCAGATAAAATAAAAAGAAAAAATATGTGACAAAATAGAAGCATAAATAATTACCTTAAGAAAGGATCTAGAGAAATCCAAGACTCAAATGAAATTCATAAAATGATCTGAAGCTATAGATAAAATTCTTAGCAATCAGAGATCACTAGATGACAAGACATGGTTAGGATATAAGGAAAATCTGAATTTTTTCAAAGGTGAATCAAGCATCAACATGTCAACTAGTGAGAAGCCTACAAGTTATGAAAATGCTCTCAAGGGAAACAATAGTCAGCCTAACAAATCAAAAGTTGAAAAGAAGAAGCAGTTAGAAATGGACCATCCCAACTATGGAAACCAATATGAAGCAAGGAAGCAACAGGTGCCTGAATCTTATCAAGTTCGTAGACAAATACCAATTCATACAAGTAAGTTTTTCAATCCATTGCATCTAAATATTTTCTATGGATATTGTTTATCTTCTGTCAACTTTGTACATAAGGTTGTAAGTTGCAGAACTTTTAGATATAACAAAAATATGGGAATGGGATTAAGTAAAACTCGGATGGCTATGTTTCATAATTCCTTCAATAATTCCTTCTCCCCTCTACTAAATGATCTCAAGTACCACATATGCAATAATTTTGGACACAAGGCAAGTGAATGCAAAAGAGGGATGTTGTCCATTTATAAGCAAGACATACAAAAATATTTTATCAAGGTTTGGAGGAAGAAAAATAAAAATAAAGAAAATTGTAGACTAACTATATATGCCAAAAATCAAGAAAATTAATGGTATATTGGCAGTGGTTGCTCCAAGAACATGACAAGAGACAAGAGTAAGTTTGAATTCCTAACTAAAGAAAAAGGTGGTAATTTTACTTTTGGAAACAATGCTCCAGCCAGAATTAGAGGAAAATGAATTGTTGTATTAGATGATGATAAGAAAGGAATACCAAAGCTCAGAATATGTTGTATGTAGATGGCCTAAAACAAAAATTGTTGAGTGTAAATCAAATGTGTGACCAAGGACACAATGTTCTCTTTCATTCAAAAGGTTGTAAAGTAATGGATGTGAATACATGGAAAACTACTATAAAAATAGTCAGAACTTAAGGAAATCTATATGTCCTAGAAGAAGGCAAAGAAAAATGTTGTATTGGTAAAACTGATGAGAGATGGATTTGGCACAAAAGGCTAGGTCATATTAGTTTTAATCATCCTTTTAAGATAGGAAGAAAGGATGTTGTACACGATATGCCTAAAATTTCCAAAACTGAGAATATTATCTACAAGTCATGTTGATTTGCAAAACATTCAAGAGTTCAATTCAAAGCAAGAGAACACTCCACCAGTCGACCTCTTGAGTTGATCCATACAGATCTATGTATTCCTACTAGTACACAATCACCACGAGATGAAAAATATTTTATATTGTTGATTGATGAATATTCCAGGATGACTTGGGTTGGATTTTTGAAGCATAAATTCGAGGCTTTTGAAAAATTTAAAATCTTCAAGGCACGGGTAGAAAATGAAATGGACTTAAAAATCAAATTTCTAAGGTCAGACAAAGGAGGAGAATTCACATCTAATGAATTAAACATTTATTGTGAAAATAATGGGATCAAGAGACAATTTTATATTGCCAGAACCCCTCAATAGAATGGAGTAGTAGAAAGGATGAAAAAAGCAGTTCAATAAATTGTTAGGGCCATGCTTGATGAATTAGAAGTACCCAAAACCTTTCTAGGATAAGTTGTTCAAACTGCTATTAACATTCTCAATAAAGAAGACATAAAATTAAATAATGATAAAACCCCTTATGATCTATGGAAGGGAAGACTAACATGAATATATAAAAAACTTCAAAAATTTTGGAAGCAAATGCTACATTAAAAAAAATGAAGACAACTTAGTTAAGTTTGATTCTAGAGTTGATGAAGGTATCTTGTTAGGATATTTATCAAGAAGTAAAGGATACAAGTGCTACAACAAAATACTCCACAAGATAGTTGAAAGTATAGATGTAAAGGTAGATGAGAGACCACTTCATCCAGAGAGACACCAACACCATGATGATTCATATGATGAACCAATCAGAAATGAGCCACAAGAAGATGGAATGAACGAGTATCAAGAACAATAGGATTCTGAGGAAGAAGAGAGAATGGACACACCACAACCAAAGACCCCATCAAGGTATGTTCAAAAATATCATCCAGAAAGTCATATTCTTGGAAACAAGGAAGCATGTGTACAAACTAGAAGAAAACTTGTAGATGCATCTATCTCTTCAAATTATTCACAGTTATCCATGAGTGAACCCTAAACCTTTGTGCAAGCAAGTCAAGATGATCACTGGGTTAAAGCCATGAATGAAGAACTATATAAAATAAAGAAAAAGAAGACTTGGGATCTTGTTCCCAGACCCAAAAACAAGAATGTAATTGGAACAAAATGGGTTTACATAAACACATTGAATGACTATGGACATATAGTCAGAAACAAGGCTAGACTGGTATGCAAAGTGTATGCTCAAGTAGAAGGAGTGGACTTTGAATAAACCTTTTCCCCTATTGCAAGAATTGAATCTATTAGGATGTTTTTGGCTTTGCATGCTACATAAAATTCAAAGTCTACCAGATGGATGTTAAATTAGCCCTTTTAAATGGCGACCTAGAGGAAGAAGTTTATGCGGAGCAACTTGAGGGTTTTTAGCTAAATAACAAAAAGGATTATGTTTGGAGATTAAAGAAAGCCTTGTATGGGCTAAAACAAGCTCTAAGATATTGGTATTATAAAATCGACAAATATTTTCACTAGCAAGGCTTTAAAAAAGGAAAAACTGATATAAACTTATACATCAAGGGTGAAGGTAATGACCTACTAATTATTGTAGTATATGTTGATGACATTATTTTTGGTGGTAACATTGAACTAATGAGTAAGAATTTTGCAGATGCAATGCAACAAGAGTTTGATATGTCCATGTTAGGATAACTCTCCTTCTTTCTTGGTCTATAGATTCATCAATCAAAAAGAGGAATTTTCATTTCTCAAAGTAAATATCTCAAGGAAATATTGAAGAAGTTTGGCATGGAAAATTGCACACCAGTGAGCACTCCTATGACTACCAGTTGAAAACTCAACAAGAATGAAGATTATCCAGAAGTAGATAAAACCATGTATAGGTATATGATAGGAAGTTTACTCTATATCACAACTTCAAGGCCTGACATCGTACAAGTAGTAGGTTTGATGGGTAGGTTTCAAGCTAATCCTAAGGAAACTAATGTTCTTGTGGTTAAAAGAATATTTAGATATTTGCAAGGCACTTTTGATTATGGCTTGTGGTATCCAAAAGACACAAACCTCGTTCTCAAAACTTATACAGATGCATACTGGGATGGAAGAATTGATGATAGAAAAATCACTAGTGGAGGACTCTCTCTACAGCTGAAGCCGAATATATAGAAGAAACATCTTGTTGTACTCAAGTGTTATGGATTAAAAACAATCTTAATGATATCCAAGTTCCTTGTGATCAACCTGTATCCATCATGTGTGACAACACAAGTGTTGTTAATCTCTCTAAAAATTATGTTCAACACTCTAATTCTAAGAATATACCAATCAAATATAATTTTCTCAGAAAACGGGTTCAGGATCAGGTGGTCAAATTATCATAAGTTCCTTCCAAAGAGAATATTGTAGATATTTTTACCAAGCCATTATCCATAGAACCCTTTGAGTATCTCAGAAAAATGTTGGGGGTGATCTCATCTTCCCTTCTTCAATAAAGAACATAGTTCACTACCTCAAAAGGTGCCCCATTTTTTGCAGTATCAAGAAGAAGTTTTCTTTTGTGGAGTTTCACACAGTTGAAGTTTTCTATGGCTCTCATTGGTATTCTTTTACATATCCAAAGAGGCATGGAGGAGAGAATATCCAAAGCCTTTCTTTGTATTTGTTGTCAAAGGGGGAGAATAGCATAAAGGCCATTGTTTTACCATAAAGGCAATTTCATAATAGAGAAGAAGGCTATTTTGGTTTCCATCAATGAAAAAGGGGGACTGTGTTGTGCATATGTTGTCATTGATGTCAAAGATGTAATGTACATGGCACACAAATAGTATAGTGCATAAGACAGTATGGGGCACACGACAACATGGTGCACAAGCAGAGGAAGTGTGTGAAAGGTAATGAAGAGGAAGAATGGAAGGCATCATGACAACCATAGGAATGTATCAAGTGAAATCAAAGAAAACAAAGTTGAATAACCCGTGCAATTGTCAATGAATAGTGACCCTTGGATCGAGATGAAGCCAGTGCGATAGAGTGGATTGAAACAGAATGTGTGAAAGTTGCGTAAATGAAAATCTATAGGGTTCTTTGAGCCAGTACAATGAACGAGTCAGTAGAGTGTGATGATGTGAAGTCTGTGTGGCAAGCGACAAAGTGGAATGCAATGAAGTGAGTGGAAGTTTGGCAGTCAAGTGAACGAGTCACCAGGAAGTGATAATAGTCTGGTGGGGAAACTGGGTGGGCGCACTGCAGGGAAAGTGTGACAGGATGAATACTTGTGACTTGAGTCTTGGGATTCTATTTTATCTGCACAATAGGTGCTCTGTAGACTAGATTGTGAATTGTTGAGGAGATGCTCTGATAAGACTAGGTTCTATTGCTAGAGATGAGCTAGAGCTTATTCATTGGAAGATTTGGTCCATTTGATTTAGTCAAAGAATGTCCAGTCATAATTGAATAATAAATACTCTTAATTTAGATAAAAGTGTGTCCACATATAACTACCTAGATTGTGATCCGATCAAGATTTTTCCACAATATAAATGTCATGTTTCCACATACTTTATTTAGACAAAAGTGTAACTAAAAAGACTTTCATCTAGTCGAAATATGTTCACAATGTAACTGTTACGCATCCACATACAGGAAGGGGAACTAAAG
Source organism: Picea glauca (assembly GCA_000966675.3). Classification (NCBI taxonomy): domain Eukaryota; kingdom Viridiplantae; phylum Streptophyta; class Pinopsida; order Pinales; family Pinaceae; genus Picea; species Picea glauca. The sequence continues at coordinate 230,153 of JZKD02S0283324.1, read as the reverse complement.
AAAAAACACAATAAATAGGGATGCACTCTATTCGATTAAGTGGTGAAGAATGAGAGAGAAAAAGGTCAGTGTTTGAGAGGATTGGTGTCACCATTATCTGCAACAGGTTGGTTCCTGAGAGGATTGATGTCCTCATCATTTTTAAAAGATTTTTTCCTGAGAGGATTAGTGTCCTCATTATCTGTGATGGGTGGGTTCCCATCAAGCTAAATAATTATAAACTATAAGTTGGTGCTTACAGAAGAATACAAAGAAATATGTTTTGTGGTTTTCTCCCGCGTTGGGTTTTCGCGTAAAAATTCTGGTGTAATGTGTTTTATGTGTTGTGTTTTGATTTTTGCATGTATTGTTGATTAAGTAAGAATTTATAAATAACTTTAAATAGTAAAAAGAAAATAAAATTGAGAAATTTTATACAATATTGATTCACCCCCCCTCTCAGTATTGTTGTAAGTTCTAACATATGGTCAAGTCATCGGGTTTAGTATTGTGTGTGAATCGGTTGTCAAGGAAATGGGTCGATGGTTGACAGTCGGGTCGGCAGGTTCATAAAAGTGTTGTGTGCACCCAAAGATGAATGTTGATATCCGATGGTCGATAGAATCAAATCAAAAAATCATATTTAACCTGATTTAAGATCAATGAATCATATTTAAAAGGTTGTTACAGTGGTAAAACAATCAGATTTTTTATGTTTTTTTCTTAATTTTTCATATTTTTGAAAGTCATTAACTTGTGGGGCATTTTTTAGTCCCTAAACGATGTTTTTAGCCAATAAAAACCCATGATATAAAACTATACCAAGGAACACTTGTCTCTACAACTCAAATAAAAGAGTTTGAGGAGATCTTTCCAATGAGCTAATATGTTCGCAAAATAGAGCTTGTATGAGAAAGTTATAGCCAAAACAGTGGGGGTAAAATTTCAACATTGGATTACTTCCAGAGGGCATAACTCACTGCTAAGAAGTTTGTTTGTAGCATAGAAGCAGTTTGTGGAAATCATGTGAACCATAGAAAACAACCATGGAGCCATATTTAGGATATGTGTATGTAAATGTGTTGGGAGAGAAAGAAGACACATGTAGCATACAAGGATAACTTGGGTAAAATAATGAAAACTTCTTTGTACCATAACTTTCAACTCGGAGCTCGGATTTGAGCAAACAAATAGTCATTGGAAAGGTATTGAGGAGGAGAAGAGACATGTCCACCCAAAATTTTGTTTTGGGAAATAAAATTTTATATAAAGTGATAAATATATTTCTATAACAATAAAAAAGTGGAAATTGTAACATGTAAATGTTGTAACTTTTCACTCAAAAATCAGATTGAGGCATGGGTGCAGCCATTGGAAAGTTGTTTTAGAGAGGAATGCATATAAGGAATCATATTTTCATTTGGTGCATTGTGTCCTTCATAAATTGGGATAAAGAGTAACTTATATTCTAATTGATGAAATGTTTTATTCTATGCATGTTTGTAACATCCCGCTCTGGCGCACTTACAAAACTTATTCTTTGAGGACACTTGCTTGCAAGTGATCTGAAATTTTATGATGATAAAAAATTTATCCTTCATTATGATGCGTTAATATGGATGACAGGATTTTTTACTACTTTGATGTAGACAGGTGCTACTGACTCAGTTTCATTGAGTGTGCAGGGTTTTGGACCTTGAGGATGCAGAGGCATCGGTGGAACCCCCTTGGACTCCGAATTGACCTTATCAGGGAGTGTACTATTTGGATTGATTCATTTATGGTGATATTGCTTTGTTTTGATGATATGATATTGATTTTATGATCTGTTTTTGACATGTTCTGACACGATGGTTGATGATAGCTTGCCGACCAGACTCACATATGGAGTAAAGGGGCCACACACGATTTCCAGAGAGGTTGAGGGAGAGGTGTGGGCAGCATCCCTGTCACAGCCTACTAGCACTCCCACTGTGGCTTGAACTATAGGTTAACGATTACCTAGTTCGAGAGGATCCATGATGCCGTGAGGGTAGACTGCGACAGTCGCTCACAATGATTCTAAGGGGCACGCAATAAGGCGGGGGCCTTATTCCTTAGAGCCCTTAGTCTCCCACAAGTTCACCTGGCAGAGTGTTGACTCCAGGGGTTATAGATGTCTACCAATCAGTCAAGTCGGTGAGTGGCACCCTTGGAGCATGTGGTGCATCTTGAGGGGCACGCCACGCAAAAGAAACACAAGTTGGCGAGTGGCACCCTTGGAGAACGTGGTGCATCCTGAAGGGCACGTCGTGCGATAGAAGCAAACGAGGCGAGTGGCACCCTTGGAGAAAATAGTGTGTCCTGAAGGTCACATCGCATTGATGATGATAATGAGACAACCTAGATGACCCTAAGACCTTAACGCCTTAAGAAATTCTCAAAAAAACTCCCCTAATTAATTGTCGCCCAGTTCAAATCTAAAGATAAATTTAAAGCATCTCTAAGATAAAATTTTGATAAGCCCTAAGAAAAGATCCTACAAAAATAAACATAAGGGCGTAAACTAAAACCCTCCTAAGTGTTAGTTAAGGTCTTCTTAATTTAAGGGGGGGTAAAGTAACGAGGAAGATAAATTAATTGAAACCCATGGTTTTTTTTTAAATTATAAAGAAGAAATAAAATTATTTAAAGTGTGGGGGGTATAAAAGTTAGGATTTCAAAAATATAATGAAAAGATTTATAAGAGCATTTATCTTTTTGGGGTTAAAGAAAAAAAAGGGGGGAAGGAATAAATAATAGAAATAGGGAAACTTGTAATAAAAGAAAGTAGGGGACATAGGGTAAAAAGAAAAAAGAAATCAACAATTAAGGAGTTACTAAAAATCAACAACTTCATTTTAGGAAAGTTATTAAAAGCATGAGAGGGGATCTAGGAACCCTAGGAGTAATTTTAGGAGCAACTATAGGGGGGTGAGGGAAATGAGTCTTTTAATATTTTTAAAGAAAATAAATTTTGGAGAAACGTGGGGGATGAGTGACACTTGGACGGCAGAAAATTTTTAGAGGATTGTCAATAAAACTTAAATTAATAATGATTTAGGAAAGTAGGTGGGTCTCAAATTTCTATAAAAGAAGGGGAAAATGGGGAAGAAGGGAGGAACGGTTAGCGTAATGTTACGTTGCCGGATTTTGGCTTGACTATTTGATTGTGAGGAGTTGGGAATTTCTCAGCTGTATTGGAGTGGTAGCTCAGCCTTGGAGGCGAGCTGAGAAGCTAGTCTTATCTCTGTATCTTGTGTGGCCCCTTTGCGGCTCGGGGGGCTAAGGGGGAAGTAGAGTACCCCTAGCGATTGGCTAGGAGGTACCAGTGTACTCTCTACGGTCAGCGAGCAGGAGCGGCGTGGAGCGGGAGCAGCACGGAGCGCACGAACGACACTCGCGGGTGGCATTGAGGCAATGGTATGTTTTCTTTTATTTGTAGAATTGATGCATTATGACTCATGCTGGGACGGGTTATCAGTTGTGAATGGACTAAATGGATATTTTTAGTTACTTACTTAGTGGTTAAATTCGTTTCTGCTGTTTTATTCTTAAGGTTCTCTCGTGTTAAGTTTGTGGTTGAAAACATGTACCGGTTATATTCTATGGGTTTGGGGAATGATTTACAATTTATTGCTACTGAAAAAACTCCAATCTTGGATTTGGTTGCTATGTGAATTTTGTGTAAGTTTTGCGATTGTCAAGCCATTGTATCTAATGTTCTTCCCTCTGCTGGATAGTTAAAGGAACAGAAAAATAAAAAGGGAAATAGATTAAGGGCTTGTCCGCATGTTATTCACTGGAATTCTGGTGTTGGTTAGATTAATCGATTCCCTGCCAGCATGTTTTTGGCAACCTGTTAATAAAAGGAAAACATATAAACATTCTGGGTATGCATTTGGGTGCCCCAGGGGTGGACCAGTGTTCTACGTTTTGTCTGCGTTAATGGGGTATTGGATTGAAAAAGAAAAAGAAACCCTTTCTGCCTACAAATTCTTACACAGAACCCTGTCTCTTAGTTTTGTCCAAAACTCAGAAATTATTTTTTTCTGAGGAATAGTAAGGTGATGTATCTTTTGCAGCCTGCTTTTTGTTGTATTTTAGGTTGCCTCTACCGCTGAGATCTCAAGAAAACCCATACCTTCCACCTCTGCAAGCATGTGTTAACCTTTTTTTTACCTCGTCTCTACTTGATTCAAGATCGCCACACTTCGCCTCTGCATACGTTGAGATGGGTGGCATCGAAGGTTGATGAGCACGGATGCGTGTTTTCAAGGCCTACTCAGTGGTCATTCCACTGTTGAAATCGCAGTGACCTTTTACTCATGCGCTCATGCATGCTGGGGAAAAAACATGACCGAGATTTCTCACCCAGTTGCAGGCTACGCCCTGATTAATGCACCTTTATCCTCGCCGTATCATTTGTCCACTGAAAACCTTAATCATGATTTCCCTCCGATTTGTCTTGCTGGCGCGATATCTTATATCGCGATTGGTTTTTAGTCTGTGCAGGACAGGATTATCTGCGGGTTTTTTTTGTGATTCATGGCCTGCGTGAAGGGGGGGAAAATGCCTGTGATTTACCAACTAACCTCTGCAGTTGATATAACTCCTCGGCATTTCTGCGTAAGTAATGACCAGCGTGAAGGGGGGAACATGCCTGCGTTTTACCGTCTAATCTCTGCAGTTGATATAAATCCTCAGCCCTTTTTGGGGGTGCATGGTCGTAGCGTTTTAGGGATGAGAACCTACGTTGAAATAGGACAAACTCACGCTGATCACACTTTATTTCCGTTTAAATATTTGGGTGATTATCATTTTCATATTAGTTAATATTATCGTTGCAATATTATGGTTTTAATATTAAGTGATTAATAACATGGTTTTAATATTTCTGTTCTAATATTTGGGTTCAATTTTGTCGTAGTAATATATGGTTCTGCATCATAGTTGTAGTGATTGATAATCCAAATCTGTAGCGAATGCCACTGGAATGTAATCTGGTGGTGATTATATTTTCATTTTATTATGATAACTAGGGTAACGTTGATTCTAGTTGGAGCTCTATTATGGCGTCATACAGTAATGAATACTAGTGTTGGAGGCAGGAACGTAATCTAATTATTTTAGTATATTTTGTTGCCGATTAATAGAATATAAAAAGTAATGTCAAATTGTTTGTGATACTGTTATTGCA
>JZKD02S0283324.1:159791-188506 GCA_000966675.3 Picea glauca | reverse complement strand
ATCAAGTAGTGAAAGATAATTGTCTTAATCGAGAATGACAACACCCATAATTTCATTCATCCTCATGTCACCCAAGAAACACATTGATATTTTCATATTGTTAGAAACTTTAAAATTATAATTGCTAATGGGGGATCTATGAAATGTGGTGTACAATGTGAAAATGTGAAACTTCAAATGGGTGATTATTCCCATAAACTCATATGTTTCCCATTGAAATGGGTGGTTGTGATATTCTTTTGGATGTTGAATGGATAATACTATAGCACCCATCACCATGATTTCTTGGAATTATACATGAGTTTTCATAATCTAGAAATAATCATCTCCCATCCTATGGAAAATATTCTAAAAAAAGGTCATTCTATCATTATTACATACTTCCATGTTATTCAAGCCTTTGAGAACACTTCTCATCAAGTTCATTCTGATTTGCAGTTAGTATTGGACAAACACCAAAAAGTCGTTAAACATCCCTAAGGATTACCACCCTCGTGGATAGAGCATGATCATAGAATCCCACTACATCCTGGTAGCCTACCACCCAATGTGTTCCCATTCCATCATCCTTTTTCCCAAAATAATGAAATTGAAAAGAATGTACATGAGTTATTAGCTATTAGTATCATCTATCCTAGTTCTAGTCCCTACTTTTCTCTAATTGTTATGATTCTTAAAAAATAAGGAACTTGGCACATGTGTCCTAATTTTTTAGCTCTTAACACCTTAAAAATCAAAGATAAATTTATCATTATAGAAATTGATGATCTGTTAGAGGAGCTACGTAGAGCACATTTCTTCACCAAACTTGATATTCACTCTATTTATCACCAAATTCGCATGAAGGAAGCCAATATTCCTAAAAATGGATTTCCATAGTCATGAAGGTCACTAAGAGTTTTTGGTAATGTCTTTTGGCCTTTGCAATTCCCCATCCACCTTTTAGAGCCTCATGAACCACATATTTAATCCCCTTCTATGTTGTTTTTTCCTAGTCTTCTTTGATGATATCTTGGTCTACAACAAAACTTGGGAAGCAAATGTGGTGCATGTGGATTGGGTCTTACAACTCCTCTATCATGATCAATTATTCCTCAAGCATTCTAAATGTGTTTTTGGTTCTTCCAAATTTTAATACTTGGGCCACATTTTTAGTGGGGAGGGTATGCATGTTGATCCTAAAAAAATTGAGGAAACAAAGGATTGACCTCGTACCGACACCCTCAAAATTTTGTGTTGTTTTCTTGGCCTCACACATTATTACAGGAAGTTTTTCTAGAAATATGGTAAATTTTCCACTCCTCTCAGCACCCTACAAAAAAATAATTCCTTCATTTGGACTAAGTAGGTTGAATAGGATTATTAGGCTTTAAAATCTACTATATGTACCACACTAGTCCTTTCCCTACCTGAATTCAATAATATTTTTGTTTTGGAATGTGATGCCTCAATAAAAAGGATTGGGCTATGTTAATGAAATAAGTATGCTCCCTTGCCTTCACTAGTAAGAAATTGTGTGATAGAAACATGGAAAAATCCACACATGAGAAGGAAATGTTGGTTATTCTTCATGTAGTTGATTTGTGACATCCTTACTTCATGGGGCGTCGTTTCCAGATTAAAATAGACCATCAAAACTTGAAATAGTTCTTGGAACAATGATTGTCGTCCCTAGAGAAACAAAAGTCATTCACAAAAATGTTAGGTTATGGCTATGACATTATATAAAAGAAGGGAAGGGAAAATGTGGTGATTGATTCTCTCTCTAGGATGTATGATGAGTAAGGTTCCATATTTTCCTTATATTTTCTAGTCTCTAATTGGGTACAAGAGGTATGTCAAGAATTGTTAGGGGATTCCCACCAACTATAGGTTGAACCACATGAACTCCTAGGTTACATGTAGTGGGATGATGAGCTCCATTATAAAGGTTGTATTTTTCTTATTCATAATTCATCATTTAAATCGAAAGCGTTATTTGAATTTCACTCCTCTCTCACTTATGGTCATTATAGGTTTGAAAACAAATACGACATGATTAAGCATTCTTTCTTTTGGGAAGGCATGAAGAAGGGTATATGCAACTTTATGGAAAAATGTGATACTTTCCAACGACACAAAGGGGAAATAGTAAAACCTCCAAGAGCATTACAACCCTTACCCATTTGTTCTACTATGTATGTTAACATTTCTATGTATTTCATTGTGAGGTTACCAAAATACAACAACAAATATGTAATCATGGTATTTATTGATTTCCTTTCCAAATATGATCACTTTTGTGCCTTAGAGAACCCATTCAAAGCCTCCACAGTCACACAAGTCTTCATGCACAATATTTTAAAACTACATGGAATGCATAAATCCATTGTGACAAATCATGATCCCACCTTCACTAGTAATTTTTGGATTCAAGGTACCCAATTGAATATTAATACAACATATCACCCCCAAACTAATGCCTAAGAAGAAGAAATCAACAAATGTTTGGAAGCTTATTTATATTTTTTTTCTTCAAACCAACGATCTCATCAGGTCTAATGGTTGCCCCTAATTGAATCGTGGTACAATACCACCTATCACGGTTCAACTAAAATGACCCCCTTTGAGGAAATCTATGGAAAACCACCTCCAACGATGATATTGTACTTACCAAACCTCTCTAAGATTCAGGAGGTGGAAAACACACTGATAGCTTATGATGACATTATTCGTGCCCTCAAAGATAATTGGGTGTTGGATTATAATTGCATGAAGAAACAAGTTGAAACATTGCTCTGAATTCCCATTTGACAAATGGGATCAGGTGTTCTTACATCTCCATCCATATAAGTAGACCTCATTCAAGGAGAAGAGTGACCAAAATTTAACTCCTAAGTTTTATGAACCCTATACTATACTCACACATATCAATCTAGTGGCTTACAAATTGGCTTTTCCCAACCATTCCAAGATCCACCTAGTGTTCCATGTGTGTTTCTTGAAGAAAGTGCTTAGGTCCAATTGAAAAGTTCAAACCATCCTTCAAAAATTAGATGAAGAGGGTTCCATTTGGTTACAACTTGAAGTCATTTTGGAAAAATGTGAGTGTCATATTCACTAGCATGCTATCTATGAAGTTTTGATCCAATGGGAGAATACACTACTTGAAGATGATACATGGGAACCAAAAACTATTCTTCACCAATTTCCTCGTCTCCTGCCTTGAGGACCATATGTCTTTGTAAGGGGGAGGGCATGTTAGGGTCTCACCTTAACTTCCCTAGTTAGTGGAATGTATTGTTACTTAATGTATTGAGGGACATATTTATTAGATAAGTCCCCAAGAAGTGATAGAGTGTAAAATCAATAAATGTAAGTGGTGTCTTTAAAGAATGTCCACTAGTTGGTGGTTGAGACCTCATTAATGGAGGTACATTAATTGGTTAGGGTTATGGTCAATTAGAAACTATATATAGTAGAATAAGTTGTGTAATGGGTTGTTAAGTGAATATTATTGTATATGGAGTTATTCTCATGTTGGAGGTTGTCTCCTTGAATATGAAAATCTATTCTAAATATCAATAAAGGTTTGCTTACTATGTTATTTTTTTTTATTCTATCCTTGTTATTTTCTTTCCATAACTATATTTCCATCTATCTTTCTCTATTTAGTTACTTTCTACAACTCTTTTTTCCTATTTTGTTATGAATATTGTATCTCAGTTAACAAGGAACACCACGACGCTTCAACCACCAACCACAATAGCAACTACTATCCCATAAAGACTCAACCAAACTAGAAATAGAGACATCATTGCAAACTCCACATTGATATAGTTCATTTGAACTAATTAAGCTAACCCATTGGGATATATATGCATGTATCTTCCAAAGAAGAAATAAAATTTTAATTAAAACTAGCTACCTTGCTAACTGAAGTGTGATGGAATAAGGCATCTAGAATGGTCGATTTCCAAGTAATGGATTTAGGAGAAATGTGTGCATAGAAGGTTGAGACCAATTACCATATAGACTTGGAAAAACATAGAACAAAAGAAGATGTTTTAGTGTTTTTGGTCTATTGTAGGATGAGAATTTTAAGTTTACGAACAACCAGGTGAACAAGACAATGGAACTAGTAAGGCATTCGAATATGAAGGATGAAGAAAAGAAGGATTCCTTGATTCTTTAGGGTATTTCAGGGTATTTACCAACATACTTTTTAACTATGTTTCTAGATTTGTAAGAACTACTCAAAGAATTAGCAGTGATTTTGAGTTTTTATGTCTATTTGAAAATTTTCTTTTAGACGCTCCCTTTGTGTTTTATATTAATGTGTTGCATGGAATAGTTGCAATGTCTCTTTAATACAAATGATAATTGTTTCAATTAAAACATAATAATAATAATTTATTTAATTAAAACATAATATTAATAATGTGTGTTTACTCTTAAAAGAAATTGGTAGAAAAGAAAATTAAAAAATTTAGTTAAAGATTTTTTTTTTCACAATAATGGTTAAAGATTTATATCAAAAAACGTGGTAGCCAAACTATATAGTTAGTTTACAAAAGGTAAGGTAGGTGTTGAAGCTATGCCACTATTTTTTCCCATCAATAGTTTCCACCAAAAAATACTTACATTCATTCTTTTGAAAACATCTACCTACAAATGGGAAAATATACTATCATAAAACTAGCTCAAAAAAAAACACATAGTGACAATACATACAAGAAACATAAAATAAAACTAGAAATCTAATTGAGCCTTGTGTGGGCAGTAATGTTTAGGTCCAAATGTGTTGTTGCTTCATCTTCTTCAATTTCCTCAAAGGTAGGTGTGCTCGAACATTCCAGTGAAGTTCCAACTGCTCACACCAAATGGATGAAATTAGAATCCATAGTAGTTCTAGGAAGACCATTTGAGGCTAAATAAACACAAGTGTCCATAGTATTGGGCATGGGAGACTCTAGAATTACTCATGAGAGATGGGGATGTTCCACCATTCTTCCAACTACAGCTTACAATGACACTATGGCATATGCCATTTTGAGCTATGTTTGTCGATGGACAATCATGAAACCATGCATCTATGCTTCTCGTTCTCTCAAATTAATAATGTTCTCATCTACTTCAATGGAACATTGGTCGTGTGCCCTATGATTTTCCCTTGTTTGGATCTATAATTCCTTTGTCCTACTCCTTTTTTAGTTGACCATGAATAGATCCCCTTACCATAAAGGAAGACTACAATCAATAATACCCACACCTAAATGGAGGACCAAAGCCCCCCCCAAACTTTTTGATTGCATGGTTGACCTTTTCTTTGGCCATATTTATTCCTACAAACCTACCAAACATCCCACATGTGAGAACAGTGGCCTCTCCTATACCCATATTAACAACGTCATGAGAGAATTCAATAACCTCGAGAGTGATGTGAGGAGGATTAATGAAGACCCTTGCAATTGATTTCATTCTAAGACATGTGTAAGGGAGGAATGATATCACCTTAATGAAATTCATGATAGGGTAGATGTGGAGATAATAAGCCTACCCCACTTTTATACTAAGAACACCCTCACTGAGCAAGACACTAGCATTCACTTTTGAATTCGCTTCCAAGTTTAGTGAGCAAAGGATATGATAAAATTCAATTGTGTTGAGTTACATTGCTATAATAATTGGTCAGTGCACTCTAGCAAGAAGAAGGCTAATCAAGAGTGCTTGATTATGTAAAAATCTAATAACAACAATGGAGTCTACACCAATAACTATGAGTTTGTTAATTCCATTGTTTTTTACGATGATGAGTTCTTGTAGCATTACAAGATCTTCCACTTAATTATTTTAGGTGACACCAATATACCAAAGATCCTTAATTTATTTTCTTTATTTAAGATCATGAGTGACTCTCACACCTATCTCCCCATTATGAAAGACTAATAATGTTTATGAATAATTATATTTTATAAATTAAATTATATATATATATATAAATAATTAAATATAGGTTTAATTAAGGATATCAATATTTTCAAAAGTGAGAGGCTATAGATTATTTTGAATAAAATGAAATGGTATTTTATCATCTATATATATTTATATAGGATATGAAGTACACAAATTTAACCATAGACTTATGATATATGTTATTTTATTTATTAAGTTTGAATACCGGTGAGAATGCCATGAATACCAATATCGAATATCGATTGTAAAATCTTCGTCGATCTTCGATCTTCTTCTATGTTAAAATTATTCATATCGCCTGGAGGTCACGCAGTAAAATCCTAGAGTTATTTTTGCTTTGTCGCGCAAAGCTTCTGCCAGTGCCACAGGTCTCTGCGAAGTATATCATCCTCCATTTTCCATCCGAAGAGGGTGTCATATTTCATTACCGTATGTGCGTGAAAGAAATACACGTTTGCATCATGACAACATCCCAAGACATAAGGAAGAAGGTGTGAAGTGGCAGAGCTGTGAGGCCCAAACCTCAAGACTTGGCATTAATCAACGAAGATCCAAATGTTAGGGCATATTTTGAACAGGTCGGACGTATGCGCTATTGCGATAAAATCCGAGGATACAATGCGAAACTGGCTGAACAGTTTGCTCTCAAATTTAATGGGTTCTACGCGATCATTGTAGGAATCAAATTCCGGGTGACGAAGGAAGCTCTATCAGTCGCGAAGAAGATCCCTCTATGCAGTGAAAGGTGGTCTAAGGGCATGCCTTTAGACATATTATGCTATGAAGAATTTATCAAGACAAACTTCCTGAACAGGAAAATCGAAGTAGGCGTTCCGAGTCGGTATCTACGGGAACCTTTTCAAAAGATCCTAAAGGTGATTAGAAGGTATTTCACCTATGAAATAAGGTCTGACAAAATATACCTAAATCACATCAAGATGTTGATGCATTTCACAGGTAAAATACCTTCGAAATTACCTTTCTTCTTGCACCAAATCCTAGGAGGAATAGAGGACAACGTCCAGGCCAAAGCAGACTAGTTGAGGAAGAAATTATTCCATATATCATTAATTAAGTTGTTGGTATTCAAGGAATTGGGATAGCTAGACAAAAACTGGCATTCGTTCCTAATTTCAGTCGACATCCTCAGGGACCCCAAAGGAGACTTCCCTCTACCCATAGGGGGAACAACATGTCATAGCACGAGGGAAATAATAGAAGAGACCACGAGAAAAGGAAAATAAATAGAAGACTCGTCATCCCAACAGTCTGTACCCTGGAAAAGAGGTAGGTCGAGGTTGATCAAGAAGCCCAAGGAGACCCAAGCTCCAAATGAACCACGCACCCAATTTGTTGTTGAGAATTTACTCATGTGCGTTCTTCAGCTAGAACCTGTTGAAGGTTCAAACTGGGGAATCATTGAAAGATGGAGAAGGTCAGGAACTGAAAACATGGAGGTTCAGTATTCTTCACAATAGATGAAGCAAGCGCAACTCGCTATTGCCTAATTATACCAGGAGAATAGAGAATTGAGAAAATAGCTAGCAAAAAAGACTGTCGAAACAACAACATTGCAGAGCCGAGAATGGAATTCAAACTGGCTCAAAAGACATCTCAGAGAAGCTCATTCAGTTGTACGAGGAGCATAGTATTTCAGAGGAAAAAATAACAGAGCACTTCAAGGAATGTGGTTCAGCCATGAAAATCATACGCGTGGATCTTGCCAATGCTCAAAAAAAGATAAAGGGGAATGTAGTCGTCTGGAGACAAGTAAATAATATGAAAAGATGAAACTGGTCTCTTAGGAAAATAGTCAAAATATTGAGATTGCAGGTGGGACCAGAGGAATGATTGACATGATCCCATTTTTTTTTGAACGTGGCACGGATTTTTCTCCCCCCGTTCCATGTATCTTGTCGAGAAACAAGAAGTCTAACGGGCACCCGCGTGGTGAATATTTGTCGCGTAGATGTTGTAAACTCACCCGTCGAGTTAGGAAAAATGCATGACAGTTTTGAAGGAGATGTGTGACCCCTCAATCGTCATCGCCACCTAGAAATCACGAGAAAAAACCCACAATCATCCACCATACCAACTCACCACATGCATACTACAACCAGTGATCGCGCGACAACCACAAGAGCCTGTTACACTAGGTGGAAAAATTCTAAAAATGCGCTCGATCATTCAGGTAACCACTCAAAAGGAGAAATGTTGACGCATCACCTCCTAATGATTGAATCTTACTAATGACCGAACGATCATGATAAAGACGTCAGTTATGACATGATTGTGTGCAGTCAGGTTTCCATTTTAGTAAGTTCTATTTGAAAGGTCATCTGGCAAGGAATAACTGGAGCCAAAATTCTAGGAGAAGTAGTTTGAGCATGGTATCCCAAGGGGCATAGTTTTCTCTATATTTGTATCTTTTCAATGTAACCAGGGTTGGTTGGAAAAGTAGTGTAGACAATAGACTATTTAATGTAATCTTTGAACCCAATTGAAATATAATGCATAAGTACTGAGGCTTTGATGAAAAGATTCTAATGGTGGTGGTCTGATGTATTGTGATCTCTTCTATGTATGTACTTCATGTTTTCTGTATATTCATGTCTTACTCTATTTAAATTGGAACGTTTAATAAGTCTAGAATTCATCGCGTGGTTCTCTAGACTTCACCATTTAAACTCCTATTTTTTCTTATAAGTAATTTAGATTCATCTTCAATGGTGTTGTGAGTTGCTTTATGTACTCTTTCTTTCACCATACACAACAAAATTTGAATTGACAGGCCATTTCCTACTTAGCCTTTATCCTCTCAAAGTTTCATTCACCAAGTCATTTATTTCTCTCGCTTTTAGGATATTGACTCCATGGCCCAAGGTTTTGTATTTCCTTGCAAGCTAAACCAAAAATTCCCCACAAACACATCAATCTAGCCAACAATTCTAAGTTATTATCTATTAGAGACTAAGTCTCAAAGAGAGAGCCCTCTCTAGGTTGGAAACGCTAGTTTCCAGTCTTAAATTTGGTTTGTAGGTTACCTCTGTCATTTGTTTTCTCATCTAAGGAAATTTACAGAGTGCTAACATATTAGCGTCGTTGTCGGGGAAGAAATTGAATAAGACTTTCCCTGGGAGAACGACTAAAGTTGTAGTTTTGACCCCTGAGGGTAAACAGTGGATCAGACATCTATATTGGCTGAAACCTTTTTTACCCTGGAGACTCCAATAAATAAGAGAAATAGCATAGAATAGTAAGAATCATAAATCCTATCTCCAAAGAAAGTTTATACCAGATCCAACCCTGATCCTGAACCTGTAGAACCCGTGCCTGATCCTGAAAAACTTATGTGCAGAGAAAAGGAACAGGTACTAGACCTGTTCTATTACCTGGACAGAAACCTATCCTTACCCAAGGACAGAGTACAAAGCATCAATGACCTTGATTTTGATACATTGTTTGAACAAACCCTATTCAGGTCTAAATCAAAAACCTACTTTGATGAGATAGTCTTCGATGAGAAGAGGTTTCAATATTTGATACCATATAAAATCCCGTGAGTTGTTATAATCCCCACTCTTAACATATATCCATTTCAAAACCCTCCTAGAGTTATGGATGCCATATTCATCCCTCTTTCCTTACTATCCCAACTACAGGATTTTCCCCAAAACTATAATCAGAGAATCAAGCTATATGATGCCGAAGGAAATGAATCTTCCCAAAAGCACTTGGATTGGATTAATGATTTTTTTGACCTGGAAGAGGTCGATCACGAGGATGCAAAAATGAGATTGTTTGTGCAGAGTCATTCAGGGGAGGTCAGAAAGTGGTTTAAGGCCCTTCAAGCAGTGAACATCCTCAATTTCACAGCATTTGAAACATCATTTCTTGCTAGATCGGGAAACAAAAATAATCCTCTGCAAGTACTAACTCAGTACAATAATATAAAAATATCACCAAAGGAAACAGTGCAAGATTTTTCGGCCAGATTCATGAAGGTTTATAACTCAATCCCCACGGAAGTCAAACTGCCTCCCGGAGCTGCCTAGTTTCGATACATTGATTCATTTGACAGTGATTTTACCTTGTTGCTAAGAGAAATAAGATATAATACTTTAGGCACTATGATGAGTGACACAATTGAAGTCGAAGTAAATATGATGGCATCGGGAAAGATCAAACAAAATTTTGACAGAAATGGGAAGAAGCCCCAAGGGGACATGCAACCCTCTACGTCTCGATCGTCAGATGAAAAGTTTGATTTGATTATGAAAACTGTGGAGAAGCTTATGGAAAGGATGTCCATGGAGAAAAATCCTGCCACTAGGGAGAAGCATGATTTCCAACCAATAAATCAATACTTTAGAAGAGATCCAGTCTCATTTATCAGGCAAAGGGACTAGAGAGACCAAGATGATCATCATATAAGACCTTCTTTCCAAAAAACCTAATCAATTGAAGACTTTGATCAGATGATCCAAGACTAGATCCATTACTATGACGATATAGATACATATGTGTTCTTAACAAAGGGAGAACATGATCACTTTATGTACGCGAATGATGTCTTTATGTTGGAGACTGATGATACACTGTCTTCAGAAACAGAGGAGTTCAGGAAGGGATATCACAATGCAATCATGCAGTTTCAAAAGAAACATAACCTTAGAAGTAGGAAGACTCTTGTAGAGCCCCCGCAGACAAATACCACAAAGGAACCCCAAGTGAATACACCTTCTTCAATCCAACCAAAGAAATACAATCCACCAAGGGATGCAACAGAGAAGGGAAAATCAAAGGAAGAAGCCCTAAAGAAATCTCTTGAGGCAAGTAAGGAAATGGGCTTCAAAGAGGTAGATAAAGCTCTTGCCCCTTTTAATTTTGAGAATGAAATGGCCAAAATCAAAATATTTCTTCCTTTTAATGAGATAATTAAGAAGAGAGAGTATAGGAATCAAATCATTAAAATGTTAAAGATGGAAGAGACTCCCAAGACCTTGAATGTTCAAGACGAACACCCTGCCATCTTATTTGGTCCGTGCATAGAAGAAACTGGGGATACTGAGGACGTTCCTCATTTCTATGTCAGTCTCAAAATTCATAACACGATTTTGCATAACGCCATGTTGGATTTGAGCACGTCGCATAATCTCATGCCAAAGGTACTAGTCATGGATGAGTTAGGATTGGACGTCACCAGACCTTTTAAATATATTTGCTCTTTCGACTCAATAAAGGTGAAATGTTTGGATCTGATCAAAGATTTGGTCATGTCATTATCTCAAATCTCATTGAAGAATCTGGTCATGGACATGGTGGTTTTTGACATTCCCCCAAAATCCTTCATGTTGTTATCCAGATCTTGGGCCGCGAAATTAAATGGAACCTTGTAGATGGACATGTCTTATGCCACCATACTAGTTTTTGGCCAAGAAACAAGACTGTACAGAGAGGTGTTTCTCAAGTACATGGTGAGTAGTAAAACACAATCGAACAATCATCTTATCTACTTTGTCGACACTAAAATTGGCTCCTCTATTTTTATAATGACTTAAGTTTTGAAGAGGGGGAGCCAGCGACTGTCATGACTGTCGAAGATAACGTCGACCTTTGAGCATAGAAATGCACAGATCAGAGAAACCATGTGGAAAGTGAAATGTGGAACATGAGCTTCGATGGATTTTTCAGTAGGGAGGGAGCTGGAGCTGGTGTGTGGATCAATCCTCCCAAAGTGGGCTCAAAAATTTGCTCTTACAAGATCGCCTTTGATTGTACAAATAACATGGTCGAATATGAGGCACTAATTTTAGGTTTGAGAACTTTAAAGGAATTGGGTGCTAAAATGATAGCAGTGCATGGAGACTCTGATCTCATCATAAATCAGGTGAAGGGTATATACCATTCCAAGCATCCCAGACTAAGAGCATATAGGAGTCTAGTGTTGGAACTCCTTAAAGAGTTCTCAGAGTATAGCATGTCAGTGATCCCCAGGGGGGAAAATCAAATTGCAAATGCCTTGGCCACCTCAGCTTCAGTGTTTAAAATTCCAATTTTTCCCAATAGGAAGTATGAAATTGAAATCAAACGCAGGCCCATGGTACCTGATAAAATCAAATATTGGCAAGTGTTTGAAGATGACAAGCAGGTGGAGAGGTTCCTCCAAATGAGTGACAAGTTTGGTAACGTGAATATTGATGATGATTGTTGTTGTGAAGAGGATGAAGACGTGGTTGTGCGTAGTAACGATGACCCCTTTTAGAACCATATAGTTGGAAGGGACATAGTGAAGCTAAAAAACAACATTATCCCCAAAGGTTTTGTTCCATTAGAAAAGATGTTTGATGAAAATGATGTAGCCAAAAATACTAGAATCACTATGAATGATGAAGTATATCGATTATTGCAACATTGGGACTCAAGAGAATCCTAAGATAATTAGACTTTCAAAGACACTCGGTCTGGAGATCAAGAAAAGATATATCAACCTCATGAAATATTTCCCTAATGTTTTTGCATGGAGTTATGAAGACTTGAAAGTCTATGACACTAGAGTAATTCAACATGTGATTCCCATAAAGGAAGATAAAAAACATTTCAAGAAAAAGCTAAGACAGATCAACCCCATGTTGTTTCCACTGATTGAGAAAGGGGTAAAGAATATATTTGATGCCAAAATTATTATTTCTTTGAGATTTTCATAGTGGGTGGCCAACCTTGTGCCTGTAAGGAAGAAAAGCAGCGAAATAAGGCTATGTGTAGACTTTCAGAACATGAACAGATTTTCCCTCAAAGACAACTACATGCTTCCTAAGATGGACTACATCCTGTAGAAGGTAGTTGGATCCCAAAAAATATCAATGCTGGATGGTTTTTCTGGTTACAATCAGAT
Organism: Picea glauca; assembly: GCA_000966675.3. Classification (NCBI taxonomy): domain Eukaryota; kingdom Viridiplantae; phylum Streptophyta; class Pinopsida; order Pinales; family Pinaceae; genus Picea; species Picea glauca. Next base: position 175,656 of record JZKD02S0283324.1, on the reverse strand, counting down.
CATGGTACACCCGGACGACCAGGAGAAGACATCCTTTAAGACATCGTGGGATACGTTCATGTATGCAAAGATTCCTTTCAGGCTTATAAACGTTGAAGAAAATTTACATAGGGCCATGGATATAACATTTTCTGAGGAGAAAGACAGGTTTATCGTGATTTACTTGGATGACATCACAATATTTTTTGACTCAGACGAACAACATCTTGAGCATCTAAAGAAGGTTTTCCAGAAATGCAGAAAGTTTGGCATATCATTAAATCCAAAAAAATCCAATTTCGGGATGCAAGAAGGAAAGATGTTGGGACACATCATGTCAAAGGAAGGCATAAATATAGACCCCAACAGGGTGGAAGGGATTCTGAAGATCAACACTTCTAGAAGCAAGAAAGAGGTGCAGTCTTTCCTGGGAAAGGTGAATTTTCTGAGGAGGTTCATTCCAAATTTAGCCGAGATTATAAAGCACATCACGAGTATGCTTAGGAAAGGTAAAGAGATAAAATGGACTCTTGAAGCCAGTAATTCGTTTGAAGACATCAAGGTGGAACTGACCAAATATCCATTGTTATCCAATGCAAATTTCACAAGGGACTTTATATTATTTTCCTTCACCTCAGAACACACCATCGTTGGCATCTTGTTACAAAAAGAAGAGCAGAATTTCGAAAAGCAGATAGACTATTTCAGCGGAAATTGAGAGACTCCCCACTAAGGTATGATATCATGGAAAAACAAGCATATGTCTTGTTGAAGGACCTCAAAGAATTCAGGACTTATATACTACATTCCCGTGTCATTGCTTATGTTCCTAGCAATTTTGTCAAAGATATCCTGACTCAGCCTGATCCTGATGGGAGAAGAGGTAAATGGATCGAAGTCATGTTGGAATATGACCTTGAAATCAAGCCTATGAATATGATTAAAGGTCAGTGTCTAGAAAAATTGATGGAATAGTTGAACTGCGACATTTTGGGAATAAATTTCATTGTCGATCTGTTGGAGAATTCACAAGAGGAAACTGTCCTGCGAGTATCTTAGAATTTCATTGACTCACCTTGGTATGCTGACATTATTTATGTGTTAAGGAATTTGCAAACTCCTCCAGGGTTGAGAAGAACAAAAGCTAGGTTTTTTAAGTTGAAAGTGACTAAGTTTTGCATCCTGGACAACTCTCTGTATTGGAAGGATCCGGGAGGGATATTGCTGAATTGTTTGTTGGAAGAAGACACAGAACGAGCTATCAAGGAGTTCCACAAAGGGGACTGTGGGGGGAATAATTACTGGAATACCAACACGCACAAAATATTTAGGAAAGGATTCTATTGGCCCAGTATTTTTGCGGACGTATACAAGGAAGTTCCCATTTTCCACGGGTTCCAGATATTAGATGGAAAAAGAAAGATGCAACCCTTGCCTTAATCCTATCTCTATCGAAGAACCATTTATGCAATGGGGCTTGGATTTTATAGGATAAATCTATATTCCATCCTCAACATAGATGGATACTAATGGCCACAGACTACTTCACCAAATGGATTGAAGTGGTCCCCACAAGGACAGTTACTGACACAGTTATTATTCAGTTTCTGGAGACCAATATCCCATCTAGATTTTGTTTCCCAATCAAGATCATCACGGAAAATGAAACGACATTCAAGTCTAAGAAGATGGAGAATTTTTGTAACGATTACAACATAACCCTGGGACATTCTACAGATTATTACCCACGGGGTAATGGATTGGCAAAATCATCCAATAAAATTTTAACCATGATTATTAAAAAACTCATGCATGACAACAGGAAGGATTGGCACAAGAAGCTTATCTACGTGCTATGGTCTGACAAAATCACTACCAAAAATTCCATCTCCACATCACCTTTCCAAATTTGATATGGCGTGGAGGCAGTTTTCCCCACCTCGTTGGGATTTCCAATCAGGAGATTGCTGCAAGAGCAAGAAGCTGAACCAAATGACACTAAGAGGAGGATAAACAAATTGGTTCATGCGCAACAAATGAGGGAACAATTTTTCAACCAATCACAACTTCACCAAGACATGATGAAGAAGATTTTTGACAAGCACACTAAGCAGGAGGATTTCAAGGTAAATGATCTAGTGTTGAAGTGGGATGCAAGGAATGAAGACAAAGGGAAACATGGAAAGTTTGATCATATTTGGATGGGGCCATTCAAAGTTGTTGCGTATCACGGGAACAATGCATATTTGCTAAAAGAGATTAATGGAAAGATCACTAGAGGGGGACCTGTGAATGGCAGGTTCCTTAAACATTATATGGTTTAGTATGGTCTGTTTCAGTCTTTCATGTCATTGTAAATATCCATTTTTAATGTTTTTAAAGAAGACATTTTGAGTCAATAGTCAACATAAAATTGAAGCTTGAAGTGAAGGCCCTAAGTTATGATGAGTCTAGTCATGACTATTTCAATAAGGTATAGGGTGAGTCTTTTTTGTTGTTTTAATTTCTGCAAATCAAATAAACCCCAATGATTAGGCATTTGGTCTTTTGTTCTTTTCCACCTCACCAGGAAGATAGAATCCCCATTGGAGCCAGTTGTTAGCACCATCATTTTTTCAGTTAGAGTCATTCCTAGATGAGTCGTAGTTCATGTGTCGAAGCATGTGAGGTTAGGGATTGAACAACGAATTCGTTTAAGTCAGTAAGTGGTTGGCCTGGCCCTTGGAGTTGGGAAAGGGCATCATAATTATCCATGTGTGGATTGTAAATGTCTTTTTCCCAAAAGGTCGAGTCTTGTCAGAAAGAGGGAATTTACGTACCAAAGGTCGAGGCAAGTTGTTATAATAAAGGTCATGTCCACAGATATAACGACCATCATCACATAATTATGAAGTCAAAAAGTTTAATAAATCAAGGCACTCATATCAAGTATACTCTGTAGCTCTTATCATATGTACTTTGCACACTTCGAAGTGTACTCGTCGCATGACTGTGTTGTGAAAATATTCAACCTGCTTCAAAAATTATCATCACCATGGATTTGGTGTCCTCTGCCATGATTCCATCCCCCACCCATTCAATTATAAATACCAGTCACCATGCATGTTTTGCCTTTACCATCTGAGTTTGTGCGTTGTCTACGATTTTTCCTGCAAGTCCTGGGCCCTCTCACTATGGGAAGGTCGATTTCCATCAGTTATTGTGTGAACCTGTTCATTCAATATTGTTGCATTTCCTTCATCTTCAGTCATGGCTTGAATCATGTTGGATTTTTTTGTGAGCTATTCTTTCGGGTGATAATCACTCTCGCAGTCATCCTTTCTTCCTCAGAGTCCTTTCATATCGTGTCAAATTGTTTTTTGTATGATTTCCCTGGCTCGCCACCGGTGTCGCAACTCCTTTCCACCATGCCATAAGTTTTTGGCATGCTTCCCTACTGCAACGAGCCTATTGTTACCGTTTATCATAGTGTCGATTGTCTTCTGCGCCAAAAGTATTCATAGTGCCTGGCAGTCGCGCAGTAAAGTCCTAGAGTTATTTTTGTTTGTCGTGCAAAGCTTCTGCCATTGCCACTCTGAAAGGTCTTTGTGAAGTATATCATCCTCCATCTCTTGCGCGAAGATGGTGTCATATTTAATTACTGCACGTGCGAAACAAATACATGTTTGCATAATGACAACATCCCAAGACATAAGGAAGAAGGCACAAAGTGGCAGAGCTGTGAGGCCTGAATATCAGGACTTGGAATTAATCAACGAAGATCCAAATGTCAGGGCATATTTTGAACAGGTCGGATGTATGCACTATTGCAAGAAAATCCGAGGATACAACACGAAACTGGCTGAACAATTCTCTCTCAAATTTAATGGGTTCCATGCGATCATTACGGGAATCACATTCCGAGTGATGGAGGAAAATATGTCAGTCGCAACGTAGATCCCTCTACGTGGTGAAAGGTGGTCTAAGGGCACACCTTTATACATATTATGCTATCTAGAATTTATCAATCCAAACTGCCTGAACGGGAAAATCGGAGCGGGTGTTCCAAGTCGGTATATATAGGATCCTTTTCACAAGCTCCTAAACGTGATTAGAAGGTATTTCACCTATGAAATAAGGTCTGAAAAAATATACCCACATCAGATCAGGATGTTGATTCATTTCATAGGGAAAAGGACTTTTAAATTACCTTTCTTCTTGCACCAAAGCCTAGGAGGAATGGCAAACAACATCTGGGTTGAATCAGACTAGCCAAGGAAGAACTTATTCCATATATCATTAATTAAGTTTTTGGTAGTCGAGGAATTGGGATAGCTAGACAAATACTAGGATTCATTCCTAATTTCAGTTGACATCCCGAGGGACCCCAAAGGATACTTTCCTCTACCCACAGGGGGAACAACATGTTGTAGCACGGGGGCGAGAATGGAAGAGGCCGCGAAAAAAGCAAAAGATATAGAAGAATCATCATCCCAACAACCAGTACCTCGGAAAAGAGGCAGGTCGAGGTTGATCAAGAAGCCCGAGGAGACCCAAGCTCCAAATGAACCACGCACCCAATATGTTGTTGAGAATTTACTCGTAAGCGTTGTTCGACTAGAACCTGTTGAAGGTTCAAGCTAGGGAATCAGTGAAAGACAGAGAAGGTCAGGCACTAAAAACATGTAGGTTCAGGATCTGTCACAACAACTGAAGCAAGCATAGCTTGCTATTGCCGAATTATACCAGGAGAACAGAGAATTGAGAAAACAGTTAGCAGAAAAGACTATCGAAACAAAAACATCACAGAGCTTAGAAGGGAATGCAAATTGGCTCAAAATACATCTTAAAGAAGCACAAGACATGATCATTCAGTTGCGTGAGGAGCAGAGGACGTCATAGGAAAGAATAGCACAACACTTCAAGGAATGTGGTTCGACCATGAAAAACATGTATGCGGCTCTTGCCAGTGCTCAAACAAAGCTAAAGGGGAATGCAGTCTTGCGGAGACAAGTAAAGAGTATGAAAAGAAGAAACTAGTATCTCAAGAAAACACTCAAAATATTGATATTACAGGTGGGACCAGAGGCATGATTGACATGATCCCAATTTTTTTTTTGAACATGGCAGGGAATTTTTCTCCCCTTGTGATTTGTCTCCTGCTAAGAAACAATAAGTCTAATGGGCACCCACGTGGTGGATATTCATCGCGCAAATGTTGTAAACCCAACCATTGAGAAGGACAAGTGTAGAAGAAACGCATGAAAAATTTGAAGGATATGTGTGGCCCCTCGACCGTCTTCACCACCTAGAAAGCACAAGCAACAACCCACAATCATCCGCCATACCAACTCACGACATGCATACTATAGTCAATGATCGTGCGGTAGCCACCAGATCCCATTACACTAGGTGACAGAATTCTGACAGATCACTCGATCATTCGGGTAACCACTCAAAAGGAGAAACGTCGATGCATCACCTCCTAATGATTGAATATTATTGATGACCAAACGATCATGATAAATACATCGATTATGACATGATTGTGTGCAATCGAGTTTCCATTTTTAGTAATTTCTATTTGAAAGGTCATTTGGCAGGGAATAACCAGAGCCAAAATTCTAGGAGAAGTAGTTTGAGGCATGGTAGCCCAAGGGGCGTAGTTTTCTCTATATATTGTATCTTTTCAATGTAACCAGGGTTGGTTGGAAAAGTAGTGTAGACAGTAGACTATTGAATGTAATCTTCAAACCCAATTGAAATATAATGCAGAAGTCCTAAGGCTTTGACGAAAATATTCTAACGGTGGTGGTATGATGTATTGTGATCTCTTCTATGTATGTACTTCATGTTTTCTGTATATTCATGTCTTAGTCTGTTTAAATTGGAATGTTTAATAAGTCTAGAATTCATCGCGTGGTACTCTAGACTTCGCCATTTAAACTCCTATGTTTTCTTCTAAGTAATTTAGAATTCATCTTAAATGGTGCTCTGAGTTTCTTTATGTACTCTTTCATTTGCCACACACAAAGAAATTTGAACTGAAATACCATTTCCTGCTTAGCCTTTATCCTCTCAAAGATTCATTCACCAGGCCATTTATTTCTCTCGTTTTTAGGAGATTGAATCCATGGCCCAAGGTTTTGTATTTCCTTGCCAGCAAAATCAAAAATACCCCACAAATACATCGATCTAGCCAGTGATTCTAAGTTATTATCTATTAGAGACTAAGTCTCAAAGAGAGAGCCCTCTCTAGGTTGGAAAGTCTAGTTTCCAATATTAAAGTTGGTTTGCAGGTTACCTCTGCCATTTGTTTTCTCAGCCAAAATTTTTTATAGAGTGCTAACAATTCTTATTCCTAGTAGATTCATACCTTGGCTTTGGTGGAATATTAGATCTCACCAAGGATGAATTAGTGGCTTAGACTATTCTTATATAGAGTGTTTACACTTGTTGGGATGGATTTATTAAGGGAGTGATTTGCACAAAAGGAAAGTTGAGCTTGTGTTGCGAATGGTTGAGAGGACAACATCCATGGCTGGTGGAATGTTGGTTAAGGTGGTTGGAGATAGCATTGAGAAAATTCATGGTAGTGTCTAGATATAGTGGATTCATGAGCAACATAGGTTGGGTTGGGTGAGAGGTGGAACTTATATATGGTTCTTGTTCCTAGTATATTCATACCTTAGCTTGGGTGGCATCCATAGCAGGTCCCTATGGATGGAAGGTCGATTACTCCTATGAAGTTGGTTTCCTATGTATAAATTAGAATAAATATAAGTACTCATATATGTTTTGTATTATTATACTCATGTGCTTGAATTCTATTTGGAAATGAATGTTATGTATGAAATGGTTTATGATTCTTCATGAAAATGAATGGGGACATGAATTATTATGATATCAACTCTTAAAATGTGTATAGAAATATGTATTGTCATGGATTCAATTGTTGTTATGAATTTTGTGAAAATGAAAAAGTATATATGTTTAAAATTGAAGTATTTGTTGATACATAGCAACATTTAATTGCATTTATAATTTATTTAAATGTCGTTGGGTACATTTTATGCATTTATGCTTCCCAATCTCTCAAACTCATAATGTGCTCACTCACTTCAATGGAACATTGGTCTCATGCCCTATTATTTTCCCTTGTTTGGATCTCTAATTCCTCATTCCACCTACTCCATTATTTAGTTGAATAAGCAACAATTATGTTAGTCTCCTTAGCATTCCTTTCACAATGCTTTAGAACTTTCTGGAGCTCCTTCAAATTACAGATAATATAGCACCAACTATGTTGGTGGTAGTGTGTTGTGGATGGATGCCCTTAATGCAAAGGAAGACTCCTATCAAGAATGTCGACACCCAGATGGAATACCAAAGCTTCCCCAAACTTTCCAATTGCATGTACGACCTCTACTATTTCCATATTTGTTCCCCAACATCCCACATGTGAGAATAATCACCTCTCCTACATGGAGATAATAATCCTAACCCACTTTTATATTATGAACACCTCACCAAGCAAGACCCCAACATTCACTTTTGAATTTGCTTCTAAGTTTAGTGAGCAAAAGATATGATAAATTTCAATTGGGTTGAATTCCATTGTTATACCAATAATTTGTTAACACACTCTTGCAAGAGGAAAGCTATAAAAAATTGTCTTATAATATAAAGCTCTAATAACAAACATGAAGTTACCAATCACTATAACTTTATTAACTCCAATTTTTTTTACAATGATGAGTCCTTGTAACACTACAAGAGCTTCAACTTCATTATTTTTATCGACACTAAGACTTAAGCATACTTAATTTCATTTATTTCTTTAAGCTCATAAGTGACCCTCACACCTATCTCCCCTTTGTGAAAGACTATTATATGAACAATTATATTTTGTAAATAATATATATACCAAAAATAAAGATTTAAGACACATATATCTAAATCATTTAACTTTGCTTTTATATATACATAAACTCACCAAAAATAAGGATGTTAAGACAAATATGTCTAAATCATTTAGCTTTACTTAAGGTTATCAATATTTTCGACAAAATAAGAGGTCACATAAAGTGAAATGACATTTTATTCTATACACTTTTATATATTATATGAAGTACGCAACTTTAACCATAGAGTTATGATATTTGTTATATTCATTCATAATTAAAATTCCGTCGTTGTTTTCTATGTAAAGTTTGAATATTGGTGAGAATGTGMCATCAATACCAATATCCAATCTCGATTGTGATAGACTATCTTTGATCCYCATGATTGAATTCAAAATTMAATAAAGAAATGGAAACATCAACTCACATCACTTCCATTCATTGAAAATGGTTCATGTGTATATCTTTGATCCTCATTATCGAATTCAATGAAAACGGTTCATGTCTATAACTTTAACAAGGCCCATTTAACATTTATTAAAGGGAATATAATATGGAATCAAAACTTTAATAACATTAAATGGGCCTTAAATTTTAACATCCTAACTACATTTTTTTTTATAATTTTACTTCACTACTTTATTTTAATTTTCCCAACTTGTTTACATTATTATTTATAAATCAAATATTAACTAAATTATACAACTAATAAGCAATCTCACATCCAAAATTTTCATTATATAACTTATAAGCAATCTCACATCCAAAATTTTCATTATATAACTAATAAGCAATCTCACATGTATTGAATATGTATAATAAAGCGTTATGAATATTGATTTATTGAAATCAAACAACACAAAATTGATAATGGTAATGACAATGATAATGACGGTATTTTAAGTTGGTTTTCCAAGTAGAAGTATAAAAAACTACAAAGTTGCTTGACCATGATATTTTATGTTACATCGGTCATACATACACAATGAAATGTGTAGATTTTTTTTTTAAAATGCTTACTTTTATAGGCATAGACATACAGATTATTACTTTTTTATGTAACAAGTAAGAGGAATATGGAGATTGAAGTAACCGACTTTTACTCATCGAGGAAGAATATTGGCAACAAAGAAGTTGTGCAATCTGGTTAAAATGTGGCGATCGCAATATTAAGTATTTTCATAAAGTTGCCAGTGCAAAGAGAAATCATAAACATATATGGGAGATTTGGGATGATCTCGGGTAGGAACATAGAGGACAAGAAGCTCTAAAAACTAAGTAAAATAGATATTTCAAAAAATTATTTTTTAAGGATCCCCATATCTCTCCTGTGGATCAATTAAATCTTGTTCGATTGTTTCCATGTTTTATTTCTGCCGAGGACTCTATTCTCATGGATAGACTGGTGACCAAACAGGAAATTTGGGATATTTTAAAACTCTTTGCAACTGACAAAAGTCCAGGCCCGAATGACTAGACAGTTGAGTTTTATTCAATTTTTTTTTATGTTGTGGGGGATGACCTACTGGATTTAGTTGAAGACACAAGGACCATAGCAAGGATAAAAATTTCCTTAAATACTACTTTCTTGGCAATGACTTCAAAGGAGAATAATCCCCGAACCTTTGGGGATTATAGACCAATCACGCTTTGCAATCTTTGCTACAAGTTGGTTTCTAAGGTAATTGCAAATAGGATAAAACCTATTCTTTCGAGGGAGATTTCGAGCGAACAACCGGTTCTTGAAGGGCAGGAAAATATTGGACACCATTGGTATGATGCAAGAATGTCTTCATAATATTAAAGCCAAAAAACATAAATCCTTGATTCTTAAAATGGGTCTAAGGAAATCTTATGACTGTGTCAATTGGGAATTCTTACGTCTAATACTAGTTCAAACTGATTTCAGTGTTCACTCTATTAATTGGATTATGAGTTGTGTGGTGAGATCCTCTTTTTCGGTTCTGATCAATGGGGAGGCCTATCCATTCTTCACTAGCGAACAGGGATTGCGTTAAGGATGTCCAATCTCACCATTGCTCTTCATTCTTGTTATGGAAAGCATCAGTCTTCTTTTGAAAAAAGGACAAGAGGAAGGCAAATTAACAGGCGTCAAGGTTTCCAAAATTATTAAAGTACTTCATCTTATTTTGTTGTTGATGTTCTTATCATGTCTAAGGATTCTCTGGATGAATGGTAGGTGATTAAATCTTTGTTGGAACTATTCTGTTGTGCTTCAGGATTAAAAGTAATCCCACAAAAATTGACTTTTCATTTCTCTATGATCCATGGAGTAACTTTGGAGCAGTTTAGGACTATGTTTTCTTTTAATTTTGTGGGATTTTGTTACTTGGGGTACTACTTAAAAGCTGAGAAGAGTACATTTGAAGACTAGATATGGATTTTGGTTAAATTTGAAAAAAAGATCATGTAGTGGTGCAATCGATGGTTGACACTTGGTGGAAGATATACTCTTGCAAAAGCGGTTCTTGAAACTCAATCTGACTACTAGATGGCCCTGGTAGCAATTCCAGTCTATGTTCTCTCTAGGACCCGTAATCTTATATTTAATTTCAACTGGCCAGGGGGTGTAAATACATAGGGAACACATCTCTGCAGTTGGGAGACAATAGGAAAGCCGAAACACCTCAGTGGATGGGGTCTTCAGAATATCTTCCTTTTTAATTGTGCCCTAGAAGCAAACTCATTATGGCGAGTTTTGTTTAAAGAAGGTATTTGGCAAAAAATGATCAAGGATAAATATTTCTTATATTTTTCTATGGCAACTTGACTTAGGTCAGCTTCGCCTTTCCAACCAGCAGTTTCATAGATATGGAAAAACTTGCTAAAGTATTTACCTCTCATCACGCGTTGGATTAGCTGGAATCTTGGAAATGGCTCCTCGATTTTAATTGGTTTAGATAATATCTTGGAGATTGGTAATTCCTCTTTATTATCTCCAGAACTTCGTGAGGCTCTAAAGGAGAGAAACATTTGTTATTTATACCAATCTTGGGCACAAGCCTCCTTGGGATTCATTACTAATAAATGGAAATCCAGTGGTGACTTAGAGCTCATGGGAAATCTGGTAGTTGAATGGATTGCATATTGTAAGGCTCTCATCCATTCTGGGATTCAACTTCAATCTAAAGAAGAATCTCTTATCCTGATAGGTGTTGATCATTCTGGTGTTATCAATGTTAAAAATGTTTATAATGCATTGGCAAAGGAATATTCTCCGACTCAAATAATAGGATGGCGAAGACAATTTTGGAATTGAGATCTGGCTCGCAAGATAAAACTATTTATGTGGTTGGCGCTGGAAAATAAAATCTTTACCTAGGATAATCTTAGAAAATGAGGTTGGGAAGGATCGAGTTTATGTTATTTGTGCCATAGAGATGAGGAGACAATATTTCATATTTTTGTAAGTTGTACATTCTCTAAAAAAATTTGGTTTTCTCTGTCTACAGTTTACAATTTTGCTACAATTTGGAGAGGTAGCATACAAACGTTTTTTTATGAAAATTGGCTAAAACTGGAGAAAGATCGGAGTACTCTTCCTGAATTAACTTGTTATATTTGGTTGGCTAGGAACAATTGCATTTTTAATCCCGCACAATTATTGTTCAGGGATTTGTTTACCAGATTCGAGGTATGATGGAAGCTTCTTGTGCTTGAATTCCTCTTTCCCATTTTCCCAAAAGGAAAAAAAAACCTCCTGATCTTTCCATGCATAATATTTGTGGGTTCGATGGTGTTTCACAAAACAATGGCATTCCATGTGGAGCGGGAGGTATCATAAAAACTGAGTAGAACACAATGTAAAGGTGGACTTTCAATTGCGGGATAGGAACAAATACCAGGGAAAAACTTCTTGGAGTGTGGGCAACATTATCTTTATCACACAAACTTGATATTGACCAGCTTTAGTTACTAGGGGATTCAAAGATAGTGGTGGATTGGTTAAACCATAAGTGTAATTTTTATGTTACTTCACTCTTAGGCTGGATGGAGAAGATAAGGATCCTCACTACACTATTCAAAGATATTATATTTGATCACATATATAGGGAAGAGAATGTGGAAGAAGATACACTATAAAAAAAATCTCTCCAGGTTTTGGAAGGGAGGATCCACTTCAACAAATGGCGGGCCCCCCTCTATCTCTTCGACTATATATCTGATAGTTAGTACTTGGGGAAGTCTATGACTTCATTACATTTTTGGAGATATCTCTGGTACTATTTTGCAACTTGCCATTAGACAATATGGACTGCCCATTGCAATTTGTTTGCAATTTTTGGACTATATTCATAGGGATAGAGATGGATTAGTATATTTCCCTAGAAATTATCCGGATCTATGTAATGTAAATCATATTGTATATGATGGAGGAATATATCCTTAGTTGAAGGCCACTAGTGGGCACTATAGTTTCAACACATGTACTCTCTTATGAGAACAACATATATTAAATATATATTGAGAAATTTTCTACTGAAAAAAAAGTGTACGAGGAATTAAACTAAGTAATAGAGTACATAAGATCAACATTCATTGTCATGCAATTTCTTCAAGTACCTAAGACCAACATTCATTGTCATACAATTTCTTCAATTACCTAATACCAACATTCATTGTCATGCAATTTCTTCAATTTAAGGACAAAGGTATTTGTCTTTATATTACCAACATGGAGTCGTTTCAGATGGTAAATGTATTATAATTTTTATCTAGAAGATGAAAATTATCTTTTTGTTATCACCAACATAAAGAAGAAAATCAGAATTGCTAAAATAAGAACAAACTCTCATGAGCTCCATAATGAAACAGAGCCTTGACCAATTCCCAAAACACCGATGGATGAAATAATTTGTCCTCTTTGTGATGCTAATGTGGAGGATGAAAAACACTTTCTCTTATAACATCCTACATACACACATTAGATCTCAAGTTCAAAATATTTATAACAATATTGAACTTCCTAATGTTTTAATTCATCCAAACTATGGAGATTTAGGAACACTTATTTTCAATATTTTCAAGCATAGACACAAAATTCTAAAACAAACCAAGTAATTCCTTACCATTTTTTCTTGAGGCCTGATAGACCAAAATTGGCCTTAATAGATGTTAATAAAAAGAATCATCATATATATGGTCTTAATTTTTTAAACACAAATTATTTTTATTTTTTTAAATAGATTGAATTTAATATTATAATTTTTCTCACAATTTATCATCAAATTTACTATATAAATATGAGATTTCATATATTATAATTTGATAAATAAAATGTTGTCTTCTTCATAGAGTCTATTTCTATGCTCACTAGATTCAATAAATTAATCCCTCATGCTATTAGTTTTGCAAAGTTTGAGGTTTATCTTTTTATCACTAGGGTGTCATTTCACATTTTTATTTTCATGTGCAATATTTGTTGCTAAATTAACTCAAGTTTCGAGCAAAGCATCATTTTCTTAAACTTTAAACTTCCATAGATTTGGCTAAGAAGGACTACTAAGACTATTACTATGCAAAGGTTAAGCCTCTTTTACACTCTTTTGGCTTAAATATTGACAATATTCGACCTTCTAGCATCTCTACACTTGATCCTATATGATATAAAAGAGATCCATAAATCAATTATAGAGGAGGTTCAAAGATAAAACCTATGGTATACTTGGAATTCATTAAGTAAGCAATTTTTTTCCAGAACTTCATTATTATTTTTGAATAAGATTTCTTTGACAATTAAGATTATAGATATATACAACACATTTTATGTAAAACAAATAAGGTCATTTTATGTAGCAAACATGAGAATAGAACCTTAGAAACTAAAATACTCGAAAGGCAAAGTCCAAAAATGCCATATAGAAAGCAAGCTCATATTGGATAGGGGTCATCTTTATCCCTTGGGTGCAACACCCAACCTTCAATCATAGGTCAAGGTTAGTTATTATGGGTTTACTTCAAAATTAATCATTATTTATTTACTTATCTCAATATTGAGAGGAATTCTACCATCACTTTGAGCTATCTTAGGGGATAACTCTCTCATAGCCTTTGTGTTTATCTTGAGAAATTCATAGTTTGTTTTCATAAGCTAAGGATGGATAGTTATCCTCACACACATAATTATTAATAAATATGTAAACAATGTAATAGGGATCTCAAATCACTCTAACCCCTCATTTTCTCTTGTTCGACCTATTATGAGATCTGTTGGATTACTGAGAGGGGTGGTGAATCAGTAATAGCGTAATTATAATCATTTTTCTTCAAATGTTATATCAATGTAGAATTATTATCCAATCATGAGCAATAAGAAATAAACAATCACACACATACATAGTACACCAGTGTTTTACGTGGAAACCCAAATCAGGAGAAAACCACAGAATGCTTTTTTTTATATGTATTGAAGAATTACATTCATTGGAAGCACCAACTTCCTTTGTTTTCCAGCTGCAACTGGAAGGAGGNCCAACCAATAAATAAATACTTTAGAAGAGATCCAGTCTCATTTATCAGGCAAAGGGACTAGAGAGACCAAGATGATCATCATATAAGACCTTCTTTCCAAAAAATCTAATCAATTGAAGACTTTGATCAGATGATCCAAGACTAGATCCATTACTATGATGATATAGATACATATGTGTTCTTAACAAAGGGAGAACATGATCACTTTATGTACGCGAATGATGTCTTTATGTTGGAGACTGATGATACATTGTCTTCGGAAACAGAGGAGTTTAGGAAGGGATATCACAATGCAATCATGCAGTTTCAAAAGAAACATAACCTCAGAAGTAGGAAGACTCTTGTAGAGCCCCCGCAGACAAATACCACAAATGAACCCCAAGTGAATACACCTTCTTCAATCCAACCAAAGAAATACAATCCACCAAGGGATGCAACAGAGAAGGGAAAATCAAAGGAAGAAGCCCTAAAGAAATCTCTTGAGGAAAGTAAGGAAATGGGCTTCAAAGAGGTAGATAAAGCTCTTGCCCCTTTTAATTTTGAGAATGAAATGGCCAAAATCAAAATATTTCTTCCTTTTAATGAGATAATTAAGAAGAGAGAGTATAGGAATCAAATCATTAAAATGTTAAAGATGGAAGAGACTCCCAAGACCTTGAATGTTCAAGACGAACACCCTGCCATCTTATTTGGTCCGTGCATAGAAGAAACTGGGGATACTGAGGACGTTCCTCATTTCTATGTCAGTCTCAAAATTCATAACACGATTTTGCATAACGCCATGTTGGATTTGAGCACGTCGCATAATCTCATGCCAAAGGTACTAGTCATGGATGAGTTAGGATTGGACGTCACCAGACCTTTTAAATATATTTGCTCTTTCGACTCAATAAAGGTGAAATGTTTGGATCTGATCAAAGATTTGGTCATGTCATTATCTCAAATCTCATTGAAGAATCTGGTCATGGACATGGTGGTTTTTGACATTCCCCCAAAATCCTTCATGTTGTTATCCAGATCTTGGGCCGCGAAATTAAATGGAACCTTGTAGATGGACATGTCTTATGCCACCATACTAGTTTTTGGCCAAGAAACAAGACTGTACAGAGAGGTGTTTCTCAAGTACATGGTGAGTAGTAAAACACAATCGAACAATCATCCTATCTACTTTGTCGACACTAAAATTGGCTCCTCTATTTTTATAATGACTTAAGTTTTGAAGAGGGGGAGCCAGCGACTGTCATGACTGTCGAAGATAACGTCGAGATTTGAGCATAGAAATGCACAGATCAGAGAAACCATGTGGAAAGTGAAATGTGGAACATGAGCCTCGATGGATTTTTCAGTAGGGAGGGAGTTGGAGCTGGTGTGTGGATCAATCCTCCCAAAGTGGGCTCAAAAATATGCTCTTACAAGATCGCATTTGATTGTACAAATAACATGGTCGAATATGAGGCACTAATTTTAGGTTTGAGAACTTTAAAGGAATTGTGTGCTAAAATGATAGCAGT
>JZKD02S0283324.1:124800-150225 GCA_000966675.3 Picea glauca | reverse complement strand
TATTGAAGAGATCATTTTATAGAAGGAATTGGTAAACATAGTACTCAATGGTTGTCCCAAGACGTAGGATGCATTTTCCACAAGCATGAACATAAGGAAGGAGTATCCTACATTTGAAGAAATTTGGACTTGATGTGCTCGAGAAGAATCAAGGATCAGTGCAAAAGAGAAACCCCAAAAGAGGTACGATGATCAAGCCTTCACAGCAAGGTTCAAGGATTTCAGGAACAAAAAGAAGTTTGGCTCTAGGAAGGAAACACACGAAGCATCAGTTGTCAAAGGAAAGGAACCCTCAAAGAAATCCAAGAAGGACAAAACATAATTATTCTTCTAAGACAAGGTAACAATACTCTTCATAGTTCTTGTACATACCATGTTTTTGGTACATATCTTGCATATCTATTTCTTAGAAGAAAATATGTTCAAAGATAAAATATACTTATGGAAGAAAAACAAGATAAGGACTGCTATCACTATGACTGTAAGAAAAGCTACAAGATAAGCCGAAATCAGAAAGAAATCTAGAAGAAGTAAAGACAAAAAGAAGTCAGCAATCAAGAAGAAATTGGAAAAATATTTGTAACCCCTTGCAGAAGGAAATAAGGATGTAGACGGAAGCATGGAATCTCCTAGATGGATGTATTCGATTATATATTACCAAAAGAAGAGAATGCATTCATACATGAACCAAGTTTTAGGAGGGAGCTAATCCTATGATCCATTGGAGATGATAAAGTATATATCCATGGTAGCATCCATGAAAAGTAGTACATGTTTAATTTGACTTTAGAAGAAGTCTTCTTCGAAAAGAAGCCTTAAAGTATTCCTGGTCCTACGATGAAAGGAAGAAGATGGAATCTTCAAAGCATGGAATCTATAGAAAAATCCATGGACCCAATATCTAAAGAGAAACATGAGGAAGAACATGAAGATTTCAAGAAAGAAAGAGAAGCTAGAACAAGCAGTCATTGTATCAAGAATCACAAGATTACCAGCTTGATATGAACTCACTAAAAGCAATCAAGCAGAGGTACCGAAAGTTGTGATGAAGAACAGTGTATGAAAAACTTATGAATGTAAGCATTGCGGGATCCAGAACTAGAGGTTCCCCTAGATGGAGGGAGAAGACTATGATGATTACTTGTTCAAGTAAACCAGAGATATCTCTACATGAGCCATTATATCGTTCGCAATATCCATAGGTTGGAATTGACATCAGATGAATGCAAAGACTTTTCTCCAGAATAATTGAACAAAGAGCATATGTAGAGCAACCTCAACACTTTCAGGTATACCAGAAAGAGACCCTTTTATGCAGATGGAAGAAGACAACTTGGTGGAGAACCTCCAATGCACAACAAAAATGTGGTGAAGAATTTCTATAACAGATATATTGTATCATAATGATTACTCAGAAGATCAGGATGATGGATTGCCAATCCATGACAATGATCTCATGATGATAGAAGAAGTGCCACATGGATATGTTCCAATTTGACCCTTGCCATGATGTTATAAGCTAGCAGGAAACAAAAGAGCTGAATTCAACTATGATATATTGTAATGATCAAATTTATATGAATCCTTCAGAGAAAACCAGTGTTCCAGAAAGACCGAAGTACATTGAGATAAAGCATTACATTCTCTATGATGAAGTCCAGAAAAGAGAAGTGGCTCTCCAATATATATCTCCATAGATGAGCAGATAAGCACATATTTTGGTAAATCCTATGTCCAAGATGAAAGACTTTGCATACTCAAGCTGGAGCTCGTGGAGACAAATTCCTTATTGAAAAAGGAAGATATGACTCCTAGGTTGGGAGGGATCACTAATGTGTTATTGATTTATGGACAGTCATTTTTTAATTCGAAAAATGGTTCAGGATGAACAGTTCCTTTTCAGTTCGGAAAGTGGGTTGAGATTTATGACGGACAAGCGTTTTCCAGTTCAGAAAATGGTCCAAACTGAACGATCATTTTCATAATGAAAATGGTTCAATGGATTGTTGATGTACCATAGACAACGATTTCCCATTGTGTTTAACATGGGGAATGTTCTAGGACAATCTCTCTTATTGATGGTTAATCAAGAAGACTGGTCCACCTCATCGGACAATCATTCTTTAGAAGTTCACAGTTGTGAGCAGTTTCAAAGAATGGTCTGTTTTGGAGATTGGTGTAGGACAGTCATTTCCTTAGGAAATGGTCCGAACAATCATTCCCTAGGGAAGATTCATTCTCTTCAAGTTGCACTTTGTTTAGTGCCGGAGGAATGGCCCAGATAGGTGAATGGTCCAAGTTCAGCAATCAGGGACAAACATTCCCTAGGGAAAACTCATTCTCTCCAGGTTGCACTTTGTTTAGTGTCGGGGGAATGTTGCAGGCTCATAAATCAAGACAATTATTCTTCCTTACTTGAGAAGAATAGTCTAGATAGCTCATCATTGATGTTTGACAATTTGAGGTCAGATGCTCTTCTAGATCTCACAGATGTGAGTGGAAGAATGGCCTAGATGATTAATTTTATATCATAACAATGTTTTTTGTGTAGGTTGATATCAAATGATTGTTATGGAGACTGTATGTCTTTGGATAGTAGATGTATTCTACTGTGGTGTATGTGTTCCACTGATTGTGATTATATGTCATTGATCAAGTATTTGTGTGTTACTTGGTGTGGTAGTGTACCACTAGATTTTAGTTATGTAATACAATGGATAGACACAGTTTTGTTCTATTAAATGATATTGTTCCAATTTCCTTGAAGACTATCAACAGTGTTGGAAATGATTATCAGCTAGATGGATGATCAATGGACAAAACTTTCTCAGAAGGAAAATAGTCTAGGACATATATTCTTCTAGGACATATGGTTCTTCTGTCACTCTATGGAGTGAGTAACTTATCCAGCATCATATTTGATTACTCAGATGGAATATGGTTTCCAGAGATGATGCAGTTGATGAAATTGATAATGATGATGGTGCTCATATCTTGAGATAGTGTGTACGACTATGATGATGCTACTGATTCAATGGTATGTTTGTGCTCAAGACCATTGTCTTCAATACCTCCCTAGCTAGGAGGGATTTTTGATATTATGGTAGTTGTGGGAGGTATTTACCTCCATGTGTAAACCTGACGAGAATAGAATATTATGGGAAGAAAGAAGAAACCCTAATGAGTTGGCTAATAATCCTAGAAGACAAATCGGCTCAAGAGGATAATTTATATTAGGTTATTAGCCTCCAAGAGATGAATTCGGCCAGAAGAAATATTATATACTAAGTAAATAGGCACCCAAAATGAGAATTCGACCCAGGCAGTTATCTACAATTAGTATAAATACAGGAGGACAGTCTTCATTCTGGCAGGCATTCTCAAAACTAGAAAGCTCACTTGTGCGCACTGCGGTTAGCTAGTTTGTGTGCAAGTTTGGAGGAAATCTTTTGTTGCAGCTAGCAGATTATGTTTTGGATTGGACTATCTCTTGGTTATGGTTTGGACTATCTGATCAGCTCTTTTTTGGTGCACTATCCTTGGAGAAAGGTGTTCCACCCTTTGTTTGGCTCTCTAGCCTAGGGTTTTCTTCCAGAGTGATTCTCTGTCAAGGTTAAGGTACTTGGAGGGTGGCTTCGGCCTATGGTTGGGTGATAATAGTGATATTTTCTATCGTAAAATGAGCACATCCATGATATTCTAACAATTATTGGTCATATTATTGCTAAAGTACACTAAGAATAACACTCAAGGATATCACTCTCACTTACCAAGGAATCATGTAGTACGCTAAGGGTATAGTCTATCCACCTTAGTTGGTGTTGTTAAATATTCAACTATGTAATATTTTTGGAAAACCTCTAGTATATTGAAGAGCTATAACACTTGACACTCCTATATCCATAGGACCTTGCAAATCCTAACCTCTTCCTGCAAACCCTAGCTTATGTAGTGCACAAGCAGCAAAATTCATACACATTTCACAATATTAAGAATTTGGAAATTTCATCAATGTTATAGTACACAAGATGGATTAATACGCCCACGCGATTTAAAAAAAGAGTTTGGTTATTTCCAACACCATTACCAGAGACCTGTATTAACAAAATCCTTTTGCGGTGTTGATTTCCGTGGTATCACTCTACAGTAAATAATTTTGTTTTCTATACCCACTCACACCATTTCTTGTGCCCCCCTTCAACAAATTCCCCTTGGGAAAATGATCATGTTAGGATACTTCTTGAATAACCTCTTGAATTTACCTAGTGGTCCCATGAAAAACACCCACATCATGTCATCCATGGAGGATGTAAAAAAAATAGTGAAGTCTCTTGCCCAATCAATTAGCAAAATGGAAATCAATATGCCTTCCCTCACTACATAAGTCAGTCTTTGTTTTGATCAAATTGTGAAGATGAAAGGTAAGCCTAAGGAGGATGACAATGATTTTGGTGAAGGATTACATAAGGTTAATCACATTGAGGAGGAATAAGTTATCAATCATAACTTCTCATTTTTTTTTATTGTTCCCACACTCTAATGCCCCACTTTCCTAAAATTGATCTGAATAAATTTGGTGGGTCAAATATGATTGCTTGGATTGACCAAATGGGGAACTAATTTTCCCTTCATGACATATAATATGAGCTATTGAAACTATACATAGGTGTCCTATATCTATATAGGGAGCATTAGCAATGATGGAAATGGCATAAGAAATCATATTTGGGGATCACTACATGGAGGTAGTTTGTGAAAACCCTTTTGCTTGATTCATCAGAGATACCAACTTTTTGGACTAGCTTACCAAATTGTGCCAAATAGGAATGGTGGAATAACATATTGATTCTTTTGAAAAAATAGTTCTTAGAATAAAAAAAATTACTAATAATTTTTTTAAGAAATTATTTATTAGTGGTCTTAAGGAGGGAATAAAAGCTCGTGTAGAGATGAAACACCTTGTTACTTGGTTGGAGGCCACTGAGATTGCTCATCATGCCCAATTCATATCCTATCCTTAGTCCAAATATTCTTACTTTCCTTCACATCTCCACCCAAATATGGTGGCTCCTCAACAGCCTAGCCCACCCCTTAAGGTCCATAAGTTGACATGGGTGGAAATAGTGGAACACCAAGTTAAGGGTATATGCTACAATAGTGATGAGAAATATTATCCGAGGCATAAATTTAAGGGACATAAATTATTTATGGTCATTTCTAATAATGAAATTCATGGAATAATTTTGGAGAAAGTCCCTCCCATCATTGAGGAAGTTGTTATTCCTAACCAATATGGTGAATAACCATAAATCCCCCTTCTTGATTTGACCATTCTTTCTTTTCCTCCAAAGTTGGTTGGTTATATCAAGTATCAGAAGATCATTGTATTAATTGACAATGGAAACACCCATAATTTCATTAATCATCATGTTTCCCAAGAAACACATTGATATATCCATATTGTTAACAACTTTGAAATCATGATTTTTAATGGGGGATCTATGAAATGTGGTGGACACTATGAAAGTCTTACACTTCAAATGGGTAAGTATTCCCCAAAAAATCACATGTTTTACATTGAAATGGGTGGTTTTGATATTGTTTTGGGTGTTTAATGGCTAATATTATTAGGACCCATCACCATGGATTTCTTGCAATTATACACAAGTTTCATAAGGATGCCAATTCCTACATGTTCAAAGGTCTCAATGTAGGCTCTCTGGAAATAATAAGATCCCACCCTATGGAAAAGATTATGAAAAAGGGTCATTTTGTCATTATTTCACACTTCCATGATATTCAAGCCTTTGAGAACACTTCTTATCAAGTCCATCCCAATTTGCAGTTAGTATTGGAAAAACACCAACATGTCATTGAACATCCTCGGGGATTACCACCCTCATGGATAGAGCATGATCATAGCATCCCACTACTTCATGATAGCTTACCACCCAATGTGTGCCCATACGATCATCCTTTTTCCCAAAAGAATGAAATTGAAAATATTATACAATATCTATTGGCTATCGGTATCCTTTGTCCTAGTACTAGTCCCAAATCTTCTATGATTTCCATGGTTCTTAAAAAAGAAGGAACTTGGAACATGTGTCATGATTTTTTTTAATCTCCTAACACCTTGAAAATCAAACATAATTTCCCATTCCAGTCATTGATGATCTCTTATATGAGCTACATGGAGCACAATTCTTCACCAAACTTGATATTCACTCTGGTTATCACCAAATTTGCATGAAGGAAACTAATATTCCTAAAACAACTTTCCACACTCATGAAGTTCATTATGACTTTTTGGTGAATTTTGTTTGGTCTTTGTGATGCCCCTTCCACCTTTAATATCCTCACTAATGACATATTTAATCCCCTTCTATGTTTTTTTCATAGTATTCTTTGTTGATATCTTGGTCTACAACAAATCTTGGGTGGTAGATGTGGCACATGTGCATTGGGTCTTACAACTCCTATGTCATCACCAATTATTCCTCAAACATTATAAATGTTCTTTTCGTTCTTCAAAAGTTGAATATTTGGGCCACATTGTTAGTGGAGAGGGTGCTCCTATTGATCCCAAGAGAACAGAGGCAATGAAATATTGGCCATCCCAATACCCTCAAAATATTGTTTGATTTTCTTGGCCTTGTGGGTTACTATAGGAATTATTTCTAGAACTGTGCTAAGATTTCCACTTCTCTCACCACCCTACAAAAAAACAATGCCTTTAGTTATACTAAGGAGGTTGAACATGATTTTCATGCTTTAAAAGTTGTTATGTATAGTACTAGTCCTTGTCCTACCTAACTTCAACAAGAATTTTGTTTTAGAATGTGATACTTCAAGAAAAGGGATTAGGGATATGATAATGCAATAGGTATGCCCCCTTTCCTTCACCAACAAGAAATTGTGTGATAGAAACTTGGGAGAATCCACCTATGAGAAGGACAGGTTGGTTATTCTTCATACAATTGATATGTGGCATCCTTACTTCATAGGGAATCATTTCTAGATTAAACAAACCATTGTAGCTTGAAATATTTCTTAGAACAAACGTTGTCCTCCCTAGAGCAACAAAAATAGTTCACAAAATTTTTAGGCTATGACTATGATATTATCTAAAATAAGAGCAATGAAAATGTGGTGGTTGATGCTCTCTCTAGGACATATGATGAATGTTATCACTGAAATTTCGTCCACAAATGGTTACAGGAATCCAACATCTCCAAACACCTATTATTTCACCCACAACTTGAAAAATCAATTTCCAAAAAGGCACAAACTATACAATTGGTTAAAAAATTTACATGCACAAAAGAACTACAGGAGACGCATGCACATGCACAGGTCTGAAATGTCAGAATAGTGCACATGCACCCAAGGTGTGACTATGTATGATAAAAGAGTGAATTCCTAAGAATGTCGAATTTATGGTTCTTTTCAGCCGGTCACCCACTTTTGGTTCATCTCCCAAGTCAATTTGACCCTCAAATACAAGCTTAATCTAAGTGGGGGGTTGTTCAAAGACCTAAGGGTGACCTAAAGGGCCCCTTGGTCACACTAAATACCGGTTGGATAATGCCTCAAAGATTTGATATAAAAAGAGACCATGGGTGCACTATGAATTCAAGAATCTATTTTTATTGTTATGCTACCTCTATTCTCCTACAAGGAACCTCTTTCCTTTTTGGAGCATACTAGCATCATTTCATTGAGCCATTCTCCTCACCTCTTGAGGGAATGAGCTTTGGATTTATTCACCATTTCCTTTCTAGTTTTCTAATTGTAAGAAGAGATATCACATAAGGGATCAAAGAGCCCTCCCTTAGAGGAAGAGGGGACCCATAAGTCTCCCTTTCTCTTTGGTGTTTTCCCACTAATACAATCTATCCATTGGTGGCATGAATATTGGTCAATTTTTTAGTTGATTTTGGTTCTAATTTTCTCATGCATTGTAGTTTTGTTTCTTTAGTTGTTATTATCTTTGTTGTTTATTCATTTCTTGTGCTTTATGTGCCATACTCTTGCACTAACTTCTGTCATGTTCAGCTGACCCAACTGGACTTTCAGGTATCCCTCTTTTGCTCATTCAAGTGGCGAAAAGGATACAACAGATTGGTGATCGTACTAGGGATAATGTATCAATTTCCTCCCTATTTGGTTTGTTTGAGAACTTATTTTTAATCTATTTAACTTGCAGGGATCATAATCAGCCCAAGCCTACCTACAAAAAGCTGAATTTAGAGCTGGAATAAGAGAATTTTATTTAAAATTTTCTTCCCGGGCGTGTATCAGAACGTGTGCGAGTTTTCTAGCCCATAGGTGTGTCTTCAGAGCACATGCGCCAATAGAATTGTGTTTTCAAGTGCATTCTATGCACAGTGCACCAACAGGTCCTTGTTTATATGCGCATTGGTGCCACATGTGCCTTTATCTAAGCTAGAGCCCGTGCATTTGTCTAGAAATCCAACATTGTAAGAGTTTTTTGTGATGTTTGGAGGGCCCCTAGCCTTCTAAATATTGATTTCATGCAATTTGTAATATGCACCACACTTAGATTCTCTCTCCACATGAAGGGTTATTCAAAACATAGGAACTTAGGGGGTTAAAAACCATATTTTTTCCTCTTTTTTATTTGAGTTTCTACATGGATGGCTTGTTTTGATTGTAAAAACTAAGTTGGAATCATTCACTATCACATATATAAACACTTTCATTGGGACTGGAAATAAAACTTCAAAAATTGAGTATGCTCTTCTCTCGCACCATAGAGTGATCTTGAGAATCATAAAAATGATTGAGGGAATATTCCATCTCCCTTAAAACAAAATATTTAGTAGAGGACAAAGCCCCCCTAGGGCCCCCTCTTAGTTTCTTTTTTAAACATCTTAAATTTGTAAGGGCCCATACATGCCCACATTTTGCAAAGATAGGATAGTTTTGAAACTACTTTCTTAGTTTACATCACTAAGGGAGTTTAAGATTATTGTAACAGGCCCATACATGCCCACATGCTTGCAATATAGTATAGTCTTTTGAATCTTTCTTAGATTAAAATCACATTAGGAAGTTTAAAGGATTAGTAAAGGACCCACATGTCCACATGCTATTTCTTTAGGGACTTTAAAATTCCACAAGGTTGTACCAATGGCATCTAGTAAGATAGGTAATCAATAATTGTAAGGACCACACAAAGTCCACATGCTGCAAGGTGACACCTAACTTATTAAAAATTTGGCACATTTTATTACTTTCTCACACACAAAGTCACTACTCACTCACACAATTTCATCTCGAATTGTGGAGGTTGAAGTAGGTTTCCTCCAAAGGGATTCTGAAACGTCCCACTATTTCTTGAAGGAATTATCCACTCCCACTTAATTCAAACAAGATTGGTTCACACCCCCAATCTCTCAAACAACCACATCTAAACATTTTTTAAAAACTCACTAAGTTTTCCTCCATAGGAGTTGCCAAAATAAATTTTTAGTCTAGGTAGGATCTCGGGAATAGGCATCCAAATAAATCCCCATTATCTGGTTCTCATATCTTCGAACAGTAGAAGTTGACAAATAGGGGACTTTAAAATCCTCCAAGTCAAGTGTTCCTAACACCATAAGGTAGGGAGATACCCATGAAGGGTCGAAGGCCAAGGTCCGGTTGTTCTGTGCGTCCCCCCTTGAGGCACCCACCTCTTGGATGGGATCTAGCCCGTGACCCATTTATGAGGCCAAAAATCTAAATGTCGCACTTTGACTGAGGCACCTAGTGGCCAAATTTCAGGACATATACCCAAGTGGCAATTGTGGGTTGCAATTGCACCTTTATCAGATTTTGTGTGGCTCTTGGGAAATATCACCAGCTCTGTTGGGATATGCACCCTCTACCCCTCATTATAATTGATTGTTTCATCCTTCACTAGTTCCTCTTTCGGTGGCTTCAGACTCCACTGTTGAGTTCTATTGGAAGGTCTAGTGCCATTTGAGAGGAAGGATGTTACGTCTTTTTAGGACATGAGCATTTGTTTTCTTTGTTCTCCCTCGCTGACAAAATCCACCTACCCACTTGTATGCTTATTTTCAATTGATTTATGTATGACGCTCTTGTGATTACATACGATTGTGAGATATATTGTTAAGGTCTAAAATTATACAAAAACTCTTGTTCATTTTATTACTCTCATCACCATTCACACACATTCACTTTGCTAGTCAGACATCATAGGGTACCCACAAAATCCCCATCGTTCCAGATGCTTGCAAAACCTTCCTCCTCTTCTAGGAGGAGTTCCTAGTCTCGCCAACTAATTGACCCAACCCTCTCACACCCCTGTGAGTGTTACTATATTGGGATCAACATTGATTGGTTCCACTCTCCTTGGGTCCACTTCCCAAGGTCAACCATCCACTAGCTCTCCTTTACAAGGAAGTGGGGGGGAAACTTCTTCCCAAGGGGGGACTACAACTCCACCTAACCTTGCTCATGGGTCAGGTACACAAACCACTCACACCATGGGTAGAAATAACCCTCCACTGCCACTCTAGATGCCATATTTTTCCTCCCTCAACATACCGGATCTTAGCAAACTCACAAATGATCCTATATTGCACGACCCCACATGGCCTGCAATGCCTACCAAACTACCTTCAGACATTCCCAAGTTTGAAGGAAAGGGGAGAGAAGATCCTGCCAACCATGTCATGACCTTCTAACTATGGTTCTCTTCAAACAACATCATGGATGACTATGTTCGATTAAGGTTATTTCGGTGCACACTCATAGGCCCATCAACCAAGTTTTATGTAGACAAAAAACCAGGGTCCCATGTGACTTTTGAATCACTGCCCAAAACATTTTTTACCTTATTTCAACTACCAATTAACCATAAAAATGGTCTAGAACTTCTCTCTAATTTTAAACAAACCTCGACCACGCATATCACCAACCACATTCACAAATGGCGTCGACAACGTGGTTTATGCAAAGCATAAACCACCAAACAAAAATGCCTCGATTGGTTTCTCAGATCACTCATCCCTCTCCTTGCCAAAGATGTGGCCTCTACCTTCCCCCAAAGTGAAGAGTAAGCCATTAGCAAGGATCAGCAATATGACCTCATTTATTCACAGTCAGGATACTTATATACAGTACTACTTGACACCCCGAGACCTGTACCACTCGGTAAGGACAAACCTGGGATGTCTCACTCAGTAGATGGATTGATTGGTACCACAACACACCACAATCCGTACATCCAACCACCACCTATGTATGGTACACCCCAACATCCACTGGTGTATGGAGGACCCCCTTATTACCCTCCTCACCCTTATCAACAACCATACCCTATTGTTCCTCTTCCACCCATGAGTGGACCTGCGTCAGCACTCATGATGCACCCTATAGTTCAAACAAGTTCTGGTACCCCCTCTACCCTAGCTTACACCTTGAGCATGAGTGAAAGCACTATGCATTCCTATGTACCCTACAGATAGTTACCAAAAAATAATCCATATTTTTCATTTCCTAGTCTTCCACAGCCCATTGCTCCTCCACAAGGACAACCACACACTGGGTTTAAATTTTCTTATCCCTCTCCCATTCAGCAATTTCAAAATTTTGAACAAATGGATATGAAAAATCTGGCCCATCAGTCGAATAATGCCAAAAAGAAAGGAAAAAAATGAAACAATAATAACCCAAGACCAGGGGGAAACAACCCCCAATACAACCAACATGCTAGGGGCAACCAGAATCGGGGGAGCCAGAACCCCCATGGGGGAAATAGCATCAAACGCCAAGGGAGGAACAACAACAACCTTTGGATGAACTTCCCTTGTCCCCTTTGTGGTGAGCATGGTAATTATACTCACCATTGCCCCCAAAATGTTGACTTCAAATGGATAAAAGATTCCATGAATGCACCACGTCCTCCAGCGTCGCTTGCTCCTCAACAGGCCCCACAACAGTATTTGCAACAACCACCCCCAGTGGTATTGAAAAACCCTATTCCACATCAAGGTGTGATGAATACTTAGCAAGAAGTACACCCTACCCCACCATATATGGGACAATATCAAAACCCTAGGAATCTGGCGAATCGCACTATCCTCCTCACTAGAGAAAAAGAAATTCTCCTACAAACATGCAGTCATCAATACAATGCACCCCCTGAATCTACCCCAACCACTTCACTAATAGTTCCAGTTACAGTAGTGCAACCTTTGATGATTCCACACCCTAGCACTGAGCCACCCCTTCGTATTCCTCTCATCCCATTACAATAGAATGTCAACAACCCTCAGGCTAGGGTGGCACACAATTATAGTCTCGTTGATGACTTGGGACAATCTCTAGCAGCCATGTCAGTCTTGGAAGTCCTCCAAACCTATCCCACTCAACGGAAATTACTTATTTCTGCCTTGGGGGCATTCAACCCTACTGATACTAGACTCATCACTTTTGATCTAGATTGTGGGGAACCTCATCTCCTCGCTTTGGTAGCTTTCCAGATACCAGTTAAAATTCAGAACATCACAGTTCATCGATGCATCATTGGTGAAGGTGCATCCACATGCATCATGTCCAAAACCGTATGGCAGAAACTTGGCTCCCCCGAGCTAATACCATCTGCCATCACTTTGAGAGCTTATGATGGATGACCATCCTCTCTTGAAGGGCTCTTTCAAAATGTCCCCATTGAACTTGGGGGAAAAACCATTCTTATTGGCATTGAGGTTATCTATGCCCCGCTCAATTACAACATCTTGTTTGGACGTAGTTACATGTAATCTATGAAGGTTGTGGCCTCTTCTGTGTTTCAAACGATGATATTCCCCCACAATGGGAAGATCATCACCATCGACCAAGTCTCACATTACGAGCTCAACCCTTCCTCCAACATCGATAACATCCTACCTTTCATCCACACTAATTTCGATGCCTACCCACTCATCGAGATGGACCCCAGAATTTTCAAGGACCCATCCTTGCTAGAGACATACCATGGAGCCCCACCTCTCATACATCCTTCAACACAAGTGTTTTTCATATCTTTCGATGGAATGGAAACTAGAGATACCATTCCTCCCATCGAGGCTTCTTCACTCCTTGACGTCCCACTAGTCGCAAAAACCCTACCTCAGGAACCCCCTGAGAACCCTTCGACACCACTTGTTCCTAGTTTCACATCTCGATTTGGGAGATATTCCCCCAAACCATTACACAAATCCCCTTCTTCTACCCCCCACCGAGCGTACAAGATTTTCAGGTAGCCACAATGCTTACCCTTCATAAAATGGTGCTTTCTATTCCAATTTGGTATCTCGACCCACCTGAGATGGTTCCTCAACCATCCCTCCCTCCCCAAACCGAGGGAATCATGATGCAGATTCCAATACTCACTCCAACCGCACCACCTTCACCCCCACCTACCAACCCCATCACCACAACTAGGGGTGGGCGGAATAGGAAAGAGACCATCGCTCCAATTACTCCCCGAGTTCAGCCTCCTCATGCACTATGTGAGAGATAAATATACCCCACAAATAGATGTCCCTCTCTCCTTGAGCTACGCAATTTAATCCAACTCCCTCGAGCAACCACACCACTTGTCGTTTCATCCAGCACATCTAGTACTACCACCATGTCCCCTACTACATGCAGTAAAGGGATGCGAACCAAATTTGCATGTGCCATCTGTTCAGAGTATGGCCATTACACCCACCATTTCCCTATGCTACCTTAGTTTCGACATACGCTAACGGTAGTACACCAAAGATTTCAGCAAGAACCCCCTCCATCTGCGTCATCAAGCACTCGAGTCACCGACATCCATTATATCACAACCTTAGTCAATGAAGTGATGAGATTCCCTTGCTCTCTTTGTGAATCACTTGATCATTTCACATACCAGTGTCCTACGATCATTGAATACAGAAGCTGCCAAATGGACCTTATTCAAAATCCTCCAAACCCCTCACTTCCTGCGATACAAGTGATTCCCCCTACTCCCTCTCCAGATATTGTTCATATTCTCTCTCTTGAGCTTGAGGCACTTCCCACTCCTCCATGGTTCATGGAAATCCTATATGAGGATTTTCTCCCAAATCCCCCCAATTCTCTGGTTCATTTACTCACAGAAATATTACAACCGAACACAATTTGTAACCCATAGTATCTTAACATTTGGTTTATTTCAAGAACTCCATCGCACCATCTTCATAATACCTCCTCTATGACTTCACCACTTGAATACCATCACATGGTAATAGTCCCCAAGGTTACTTCCCCAGATCCCCTATATTCACACACCTTCCACTATGACGAAGATATCCTCAAGGAAATAACTACACCYGATTKCCCATGGAATGCGCTCCACCACATAGCACTCTTTCTCTCATAGGAAGCCTTCGACCCTCCTATTCAAGCCTCCATATGCACAATCAAAACTAAKAATTTCATCCCATCGAGGCATATAGACTGGTTCAACAACCSTATCCYTKCCCTCGATGCTTTTGAAGAAGGAAACATGGCCAACATTCCCCCCAATGTCAAAATTGACATTTCCGTCAAACCAGGAATCATAGAGGAAATTACCATTGGTGCCACATGCTCCTCRGAAGAACTCACAGCTTACAAATMTCTCTTCYAGGAATACTAGGACATTTTTTCCTAGTCATACACAAATATTCCCGAACTTGATTCTTCTATTGTAGAACATCGTATCGACACATGGCCTGATATCACCCATGTAYGACAAAATAAACGCCCACTACACCCATCCAAAGTAGCGGCCATCAAATCCAAAATTGARAAACTAYGGGATGTCAGGTCCATATACCCCATTGCATAGACATCATGGGTTTCCAATCCCATCCCTGTCAACAACAAATAGGGCACCATTCACGTCTTCACTGACTTTCGCGATCTAAATCACACTTGTCCCAAAGACAACTTTCCTATGCCTTTCATCGACCAAATTATCTATGAATGTACCAACCATGAGGCCTTTTCCTTCATGGATGGATTCTCTAGATGCAATCAAATACAGATCCACCCAACAAATCAGTATAAAACTGCATTCACCACCCCATGGGGTAATTTTGTGTATCGTGTCATGCCTTTTGGACTCAAGAACTCTGTGCAACATTCTAATGAGCCATGACCTATGTTTTCCATGATCTCACTTGCATCATCCTCGCTTACTTGGACGACCTCACTACTCGATCCAAGAAATGAATATAACATATAAATGACTTACGAGTTGTCTTTCAATGGTGTTTCCAGTACAATATCCACTTGAATCCCCACAAGTGTATATTCTACATCACCATTGGACGCCTCCTTGGGTTGATTGTCTCCCAACATGGCATCACTGTGGACCCCCTCAAAGTCCAAGCCATTACAAAAATTCCACCACCCTGGAATTTGCACCAACTGTAGAGCCTACAAGGCAAAGCCAACTTTTTTCCACGTTTTGTCCCTGACTATGCCACTCGTGTGCACAGTTTTCTTCGCCTACTGCATCATGATATCCCATTTCAATGGGATGACCATGCCAAACCTCTTTTGACGATTTAAAAGCAGTGCTCTCCAACTCCCCGTTTATTTGTCCACTCGACTATGATCACGACTACATCCTCTACTTATCGGCCTCATTCATTTCAGTAGCAAGAGTTCTCGTCCAACTAGGGGATAATGGTCACAAGCACATCATTTACTACATCAGTAAAAACCTTTTAGGATGACCCTTTAAATACAACCACGAAGAGAAACTTTCCCTCACAGTTGTCCTCGCAATCCAAAAACTGTGTCATTATATCTTGCTTCGCACTACCAAAGTCGTTGAAGATTCCAACCCCATGCAATACTTGCTTAGTCGACAGAAAATTAATGGTAAACTTTCCCAGTGGATCATCATCCTTCAGGAGTACGACCTAGATTTTTCAACTCCCAAAATCAAGAAAGCACTCATTCTCTTCGAACTCATCACGACATTTCCCTTAGATGTTGCTAGTTCGCCTGTCAATACGGACTTCCCTAACAAACACCTCTTATACATCCCCTCAGATGACCCGTGGCATGGAGACCTTCTCGTCTACCTTCAGACATAGAATTTTGGGTCTCACCTCTCCAGAGACAATTGTCGGTGCATTCTCCATTAGGCCCCTCGATATATCCTTATCGGTGACATATTATATCAACGAGGGGTCTTGAATGATTTCCATAGAAAGACCTACGGTGGCCACCTCTCAGGGATGTCCACTGCCCAAAAGATCCTTCGAGTAGGATAATTTTGGTCCACATTGTTCCACGACTGCATCCATGCCGTGAAACAGTGTGACAAATTCCAGCTTTATGCAAACAAAGCATGAGCACCACCCACTCTTCTACACCTAGTCATCACTATCGGCCCCTTTTGCAAATGGGGCATTGACTTCATGACTTGCAACCCTCCATATAGCAATGGAGATAGGTACATTGTCATGGCAGTTGATTACTTTACCAAATGGGCCGAAGCCATGCCTACTTTCAACAACACTGCTGACACCGCAACACGTATTTTCTTTAATCGAGTCATCTCCCACTTCGGAGTACCACTTCAGCTAGTCTTCGATCATGGAAAGAACTTTGAGAATGATTTATTCGTCAAACTTTCCTCAAATTTAGGCTTCTCTCATGAGTTTTCCTCACCCTACTACCCTCATTCCAATGAATAGGTAGAGGCAATCAACAAGGTCCTCAAAACCATGTTGCAACGTACTATCAACAAACATAAAACCAATTGGCATCATACGTTGTTTTCATCACTATGGGCTTATCGCAGGATAGTTAAAACTTCCATTTCTTTTACACCATTCCATATTTTACATGGGTTCAAAGCCACTCTCCCCATCGAGTGAGAAATTCTCACATTTTGCATTGTTATCGAGAAATTACCTGACACTACTCCAATGGAGCAGCGCTTTCTAAACTTAGAGTCACTGGATGAAGACTGTCAGTATTCATTACAGAACAATGAGGTAGCCAAAAAATGGTCGAAGGCCACCTTTTACTATCATGTTAACCTTCGCTCATTTAATGAAGGAGACCTTGTCCTTGCCTACGATATCGCTCATGATACCCTCAGGCATGGAAAATTTGAGTCATTATGGCATGGACCCTACATCGTCCAAATCTGCCTCATTGAAGGCACCTACATCCTAGCCTCTCTAGAAGGCTATCCTCTCAAAGAACCCATCAACGAGTTGTACTTAAATAAATTTTACAACTCTAGTGTAGCACTGCCTCCAATAGGCGGTGGAAATCCTCTAACACCCTGACGGCCTCTGTTGGAAGAGAATGTGATGGCCCTACACCGGGGTCATCAAATCTGCATCTTCGGCTAGCTCTTGCATCATCAGCTAGCCTCACACTCGCCTCATCTCTATGACGTCTCTCTCCTATCCACGGATCTCCCCACGGTGGCCTCACTGGCCCTTAATGAGTTGGTGCTCTAATCAAATCCACCTCATGGCCACACATTTGCACATACAGAAAACAACAATAGCATCAACATCCATCGATACATACAACATATGCTATATTCTCAAAATCACAAAACATGAAACATGATAACATACCTCTATGGTCCCAAGCCTCTCCAGGAGGTAAAACCATATCTGGGTCCTATCGGAAGTCCATCCCAGCATATGGGAACTGTAGTATGATCTGTGGCATCTAGCACCACACACGCGCCAGCTCAGCCGTAAAGTAATGGCCACCCTCCCCACCCCCATTGCGTACCAAAATTGATCCCCACCACATCAATCGTGGCTCCCATGTAGCAGCCACCTCCAACAAAACTCTCAGGCACAACAAGGGAACCCTCTCCAAGAACCACACCACCAAGATCGACTCAAAGGAAAAATCCCCTGAGTTGGAAACCCGACACCAGTTGAGATGCCCCATCATCTTGATGTGCAACATCAAGCCTCGAGAAAAATGCTCTCTACATGATCCTCGGCTGACCACCACTGATATGTTGAGTAGCTAAGGATACGTAGATCCTAACCATCATCTCAGTGATGCACCAATGCATCCATCGCCCCAATATGAACAACCAACCCAGACATGAAATCCTCCCCAAAACAGTAAGTCTGGGCCAAATCTACCAAGTGTGCCTCCCTTGGCAACTGGGGCTCAGCAAGTAGGGCCCTCCCCAAAAAAGGGAGCCCGATCAAGAAATAGACATCCTCCATCGCAGAGAATGTCAGTTGCTCCCATCGCACAATGAAGAACTACATCTTAGTGCTCCACATAGAAATCAAAAACTGCAACAGGTACTTTTGTGCCTGAAGCAGTGAACAATCAAAGAACTTTAGCAACCCAGAGGCTTCCAAATGTCCCCGAACACCTATCTCATCATCCCTCACCACCTCCCTGGGGCGCGCCCACTCCCTCTCCCTCTAGTGAACTGGAATCCTACACTGATCACTTGCATTCACACAAACAACACTTGATCAACCATCACACTTCATACAAAAACTTCGAAAAAGACAATTTTTTCATCCCCTAGCTTTGCCTCATGTGCACGACAGTCACCCCCACAGGCGTGCACATATGCATGCCTATTCTTTGCACAGTTGCGCATCAGTGAGCAGTCGTCAAAGAAACATATGCATATGAATGTGCACCTGTCACACACACAGGTGCACATCAATGCGCACTTGTTCACCCCACAGCTGCGCACATGTGCACAGTTGTTTCTCTGACAGTTGCGCACATGTGCGCAGCTGTGGGGTGAACAGGTGTGCAACTGTCAGAGAAACAGTTGTGCACACATGCACGACTCTTCTTCGAATAGGTGCACATCAAATGCACACATGTTTCCCTTACTCATGCACCCCCATGCACACTTTTCCTCTATACAGTCATGCACGCACGTGTGGGAATCCTTCGATCGTCCGCGCACTGGGGAGGCCACCCTCACAAAACCCCACTCTACGACCCTCAGTACAACCCTACCCAAAGAAGATATTGTAATTACTATGTAGGAGGATGAGACCACTAACCTAGCTCTCGCTAATCCTGGATCGGCTAGATCAAACTCCCAAAATCTCTAAATCTCCTCTCAAAACCTCTCGTCAACTCATTATGGAAGAAGGTACAAATGAGGTGGCAATGTGGGCCCTACAGCTATATATAGTCCCTTTTTCCAAACTTCCATGCTCAATTACAGGAGCACTGAGCGTCTGTTTTCCAATCCATCTTCAACCATGGGATCTGGATCCTGCCACCTACACAGTCACATTCCCTAGGTCACCATCCATCCTAGGCCCCTGGGGAACATTTTTCTCACATCATTCCTAGGTACGCATGCCCATGTTCAAAATTATTGAATAACTGTTATATGTTCCTTATCTACAGATATTGTTCACTTAGGATATTCATTTTTCATGTGTGCAGGTACTTGGTCATCACCCACTAGTGCAACCCCTTTAGGTATATGATCGACACTGGCATGTAAGCATTCCCTCTGAATATCAATTTCATCTCCCAGTCACACCCTCTAACATTTGCTAGTAGGATCCTCACATCCGGCTCTATAGTACTATCACCTCCACTGCATTTCAGTACTGTCAACCGATAACACTCTCTCCTACATGAGTTGTCCCATTCATAGTCTCCTTCGACACTTTGACACTTATGCTTCTTTCACCCCCTAGGGATGGGAGTCTTGTTAGTCTTACGCATGTTCGATAATTATCCACATACTCCTTCTCCTAATTTTTGCTAGCTTTCCCAATGGACTCCTAGGATATCTCCTCACAGTTCTAATTTGACTACACCATCGCAGTATCATTAACCTTCCACTTTCATCCACAATTAGTTTTCCCATCTACAAATTTCCCTCCATTCATTTACCTCATACAGAAACCCACCCATGGGGCCCCCACCCTCTGCCAATTCTCCATACAACTTGTGCCCTCACAAGCCAAGCTATCTTGCACTAGGGCACCTATTTTTGTATATGTATGCTTATCCCACCTTATTATTTATTTATTTGGTAATTGTACAAAGACTTTCGTTTCCATCATTTACATAGCTTTGTGTTGTCGCCTTTAGCAACCTTCCCTTTTCCAACAAAGCAACCCCTG
Organism: Picea glauca; assembly: GCA_000966675.3. Lineage (NCBI taxonomy): Eukaryota > Viridiplantae > Streptophyta > Pinopsida > Pinales > Pinaceae > Picea > Picea glauca. Next base: position 130,075 of record JZKD02S0283324.1, on the reverse strand, counting down.
TCGCCCTTGGTTGGGGAATTCCTTCACATTTTATGCTTGTTGACACCATCCATAAACCCCGAGTATCCATCGGTCCATATACCTTTGATCTTTGAGTTTGTCCACTTTGTCATGCCTCTGGCACAATTTAAACTCGCATCTAGTCATCCCCCTGATGCTAGATCCAGTTTCCCAAGTTGTTTCCACTCATACTTCACATATATCCCCAACCAAGGACAGTCTTGAGTTTCACCAAATTTGAATTTTCCCATGTATCTCATTAGTTCCTGATCTCATCCAATGGATTTCATGAAGCCTTTCCTTCTTGGAGTCACGTCCCCTTTACTGTCAACATCAACATAGTTTCCAAAAGGGAGACAATATCTTGACTCTCATTGCCTTTACAATGAGGAGTCTTGGACGACACAGTGAGAACCATCATTTCTCTCTGCAATCGTTGACCCCCATAACATTCGACGCCAACACAATCTCATGTTACATTGGGTCTTACTTCGCAACTATTGTAGTTGTTTTATACTAGCTGAAGATCTTTGAAATTTGTTGGGTTATCAATGCCTGTCAATCATCGACACTCTTTGCAAATTTCATTGCCTCTTTTTTAAGGTAATTTTACCATAAACAATTTTCATCTTCCATTATCAACCTGCCCTAGAGGGCGCTACATTTATCTACATCAACATACAACTTCAGTTACTATCTTACACATTTTGATTTACATGACACGAGCATGGGGCATGCCCGCCTCATTTGTATATAGTTTTTTTATTTTTCCACACCTTGAGAAAGGTTTGGATCCCACAAGTTCCCCTCTCCCTCCAATGGGTCGCTCTTGCAATTCCTCTCAACACTCTTTCTTACAATGGTACTCTCAATAAAAGAAACATTGATTTATTTTGGCTATACATATGCTCCTAACCTCATACATCAAAGGGCATTTGTTATCACTGAAATTTTGTCCGCAAATGGTTACAGGAATTCAGCATCTCCAAACACCTATTAGTTCACCCACAGCTTCAAAAATAGATTTCCAAAAAGGCACAAACTATACAATTGGTTAAAAAATTAACATGCGCAGAAGAACTACATGAGGCGCGTGCACATGCGCAAGTCAAAAATATCATAATAGTGCACATGCACCCGAGGCACGACTGTGTATGGTAAAAGTTGTACACTCCTGATAACAACGCATTTATGGTTCTTGTCAGCCCCTCACCCACTTCTGGTTCATCTCCCAAGTTGATTTGACCCTCAAATCTGAGCTGAATCCGAGTGGGGGGCTGGTCAAAGACCTAAGGGTGCCCTTAAGGGCCCCTTGTTCACACTAAAGACCAGTTGGATAATACCTCAAATATTTTCTATAAAAATAGGCCATGGGTGCACTATGAATTCAATAATTTATTTGTATTGTTATGTTGCTTATATTCTCCTACAAGGAACCTCTTTCCTTTTTGGAGCATACTAGCATCATTTCATTGAGCCATTCTCCTCACCTCTTGAGGGAATGAGCTTTGGATTTCTTCACCATTTACTTTTTAGTTTTCTATTTGTAAGAATATCTCTCACATATGGTATTCAATATCCCTCCCTTGGAGAAAGAGGTAACCCATAAGTCTCCTTTTCTTTTTGGTGTTTTCCCACTAATACAATCTATCCATTGGTGGCATGAATATTGGTCAATTTTTTGGTTGATTTAGGCTCTAATTTTTTATACTGAGATTGGGGTGAAGTAGTATCAAGTACAATTTAAAACCCATTTCAACTTATACTTAAACCATTCAATTATATCCAATGAGAAATGAAAAATAGTATAAGATTTACACCAATACACCACAATACACCATGCACAATATATGCGAAATAATCAATAGTTATTGTTCAAGGGAAGTAATGACTTCCAAAGGTAGCTACAAATTCCAAATATAAAGGGAGGGATAAACCTCCAAGATGAAGATACAATCCTCTAATATCAAGAGAGGTTTGACCTCTCCATCCTTTCCCCTTCCTTCCACCCAAAAATATATGAGATTTAATAAAAATTTACATTAAATCGTCACCATGAACCAACCATCACATAGATCCTGATAATGCTTCCTGAGACTTATTCAAATTATGTAATTATTCAATTCTTGGAATACTCTGATCCTATATATAATATTACTCAATGTATTATCTGAAACTCCTCCAAGTTTCACTCCTTTAATCCTCCCCAAAAAGAAATTATAGAAAGAATGGTAGACTTTATTCAATTCTAGTTTATTCAAGAGAGTGAACTTGTACAAAATGCCCTGTGCTCAATATTTAACATCAGATTCTGAAACTCGCAAAAAAGAAACTAAATTTCATAATATTTCCAATTAAATTAGCCCCATGTCATTTGGATTATCTATGAAGAAGTTATGATTGTTTTACCCGGAACACTTTTTTATTGACTAGCTTCAGGACTGGTCAAAAACCCTATTTTCCATAGAGTGTATCTCCATAATTATAGATAATAAAGATCTAACACTTTTACCACAGGTACCTTGATATGTATTCTCAATAGCATAGCAATTTCACAATTTGAATCATTCTAGAAAAAAATTTATAGCGAAAATGGTAAGATGACCTGTAAATAACATACCTTAGAACACATCACCAAAAGACTTCATCCTCCCTTGAAATCCGACCTTCTTTACTTTTGATTTCCTTTGAAATTCAACTTGTGTATCAAATGAATGTATAATGATATTTATTTATACCATTTATGTCACTTCCTTTTAACATTAGGTACGACCTGACACTTTCTTATTTTGTAATTATTTTCTTTAATTATCTTCAAGGCCTACATGTACTTCCTTCTTCAATTCACTTTGTCATCTTCAAAAATTCATTTCCCCTCAACCATGAGGATCCACGTGACCTGCCACATACCAATGGAAACAACATGATGTATACTATCTATCCATGGGTGTTTTATATGCATGTGAATTGTACTTCATTTCTAAATACCTTCATCAATCTTGCGGTCCAAAACCAATGACTAGGGTTGACATCAATGACAACAACCAATCTTCCAACAATCCCCCCCTTTGTCATTGATGGAAACACTCATTCTTCGCCTCTCATCATGATCCCAATTTCTCTCCCCATTTGACAAAAATGGAAAAGGGTAGGGCTTCTCCCCCTAATTTTAATGGCAAAAGGTAACTCTCTTCTTTGGGGTTGCTCCCCCTGAACATGTGGCACTCAATAATACTTCATCCTTATTTTTAGTCTTTGGGACTTTTTCTTCCTTGGAATCCTTTTGTGTGGCTTCTATATTCTCTTTCTTCTTCATGTATAGGATGTATATGTTGTTCAGTGTTCTTGTTGTAGTTGCAACCAATCTTCTTGAGCTATTTTCTCTAATTTTACATTTTTTGGAATCAAATGTAAGAGTGTATCCTTGATCACACATTTTACTAACACTGAGTAGATTATGCTTCAAGTCTTCAACCAATAGGACATTCTTTACTTTTACATTTTTTCTTCCAATATCTACTACACCTTCTCCAAGTATTTTGGCAGATGAATCATCTCCAAATGCAACATTGTCACCCTTTCTCTTCAAGATGATGAATTTGTCTTGATCCTCAGTCATGTGTGAAGAACATCCATTGTCTATGTACCATTCATTTTCTTCTTTACATTCTTCAGCGGTTAATGTTATTCGACAATATTCATTGTTTGGAATCTCTTTCCTTCTCCATAATGTGGTTGGCATAGGGACATCTTCATTCATATATTTGCAATCTCATGCTTTATGACCAAGATAATTACATTTGTAGCATACAATATTTTTTTCCATCAATGGGGAAAATGAATTATAACTTATGTTGACAAATCCACGATTATTTCCATATATTCTATTTACACCATTCATGTTTCTTGTGTATTTGTTCCTTTCATTGATTCTGCAATTAATTCCCTTATGTCCATTGCAAGTATAACAATGACCAAGAAATAAATTTTAATACCTTGGAGTAAGTGGTCTTCTTTGTGATGTATTCCATCTGGGTTCATGATCTACTCTTTTGTAGTTTCCTTCATATTGATTGAAACTTCTTTGATTCCTGAAGGTAGGAGGTCTTCTTGGATATTCATCTCTTTTGTAATCATTCCTTTTTTTTTGTATACTAGTCCACCTCTCATCAACTATCTATGTAGCTCTTTCTTCAACCTTCTTGTTGGTATTTGCATCTTCTTTGTATGAAGTTTCACCCATAAATCCAATATGTTTTAAGTATTTTGGAACTTGATAGTTTCTTAATCTCTTCCTCAATGAGACAACTTCTTGTTCAATTTTCTCACAATCTTCTTCTTTCTTCATCATTTTGACATTCCTTACTTCTCCTATTCTTCTTTTTTCTTCGAGTAGAGTTTTCAAGGAAATGTTTTCTTCTCTTAGTTTCTCAAAGTATTCTAATTGTTTCTTCAAGATTACAATTGTCTTTTCACAACTACCCAATTCACTTCTTAGTTTTCTATGCGTGTCTTTGAGCTTGTTATTTTCAATCTCAACATTCTTCAAATTTTTAAGATTCTCGTCTTCTTGTTGAATAATTTATGTTTCATGATTTTATTATTCTTCGTTGGAATTTTATTGTTCATTGTCATCTCTTTCAATCCTTGGATGAGGACATTCAAATTCAACATGTCCTACTCCTTCACAATTAAAGCAAAATAATTGACCTCTATTTGCTTCTTTGAAATATGAGATGTTGTAATTTAATTCAAATTATTTTGCTTCTTCCCTTGCATAAAGGTCTTGTATCTTGTCCCAAAACTATTTTGATGATGCACATTATCCTACCTTGGATTTCACTAAATCTATCAATCCATACAAGATGGTATCTATTGCCAATTTGTTGTTCCTTTTTGCTTCCTTTTTAGCTACAGTCTTTGGTTTCTTCAAAGCATTGTATCCTAAAGAAACTGAGAACCAAACATCTACCCCAAGAGATTTTAAGTAATTTTCCATTCTATTACTCCAATATTCAAAATTGCTTCCATCGAATGGTGGAATCCCATTTGGAATTTTTTCTTCCATTTCTTCTTAGGATCTTCCTTCTAGTGGTTAAATTGTATTGAAGGTAACCCGCTCTGATTCCAATTGTTGATACTGAGAGGGGGGTGAAGCAGTATCAAGTAAAATTTAAAAACTTTTTCAACTTATACTTAAACCATTCAATTATATCCAATGAGAAATTAACAATAGTATAAGAGTTACACCAATACACCACAATACACCATGCAC
>JZKD02S0283324.1:78004-102758 GCA_000966675.3 Picea glauca | reverse complement strand
TTATTTTAAAGTTGTGTTGGGAAAATTAAAACATCATAATAAATAGTCAACATCGTCGACACATCAATCACATATATTAACGAAGAAATAATAATACATTAATAATCCAATATGATCCATTGTCAACACCTCGTCACCATGAACCATGACACACACATCAATGTATTAACATATTAATTAACAACGGCCCAACATCATTGCATTCTACCATTAATAACGACGCATAACAGTACAAATCTTAAACATTCAATGCATATCATAAGGACCATCATCAAATATCACTAAGAAAACATATGATACCATAACGAAACATAAGGATCATAAAGATAATATCAAGAAACACATAATATAATACCCACCCAACCTACCTACAAGGTTAGGACCTCTAAGACACATAAGTAATGCTCAAGCCCAGGTTTCGATTGATTTTAACCATTTAAGGTCTCAAAGATGGAGACTATTATGAGGAACAAGGAGGTGTCTACATCCCACTATCACAATCAATCCAGGCAGCTAGCTAAATCAATAGAGTCTGTGATCATTGACCACATCAATCCATCAATCCTAAACATCAATTAACATGATGCACGAGGAATCATTCGCAGAGCTCATCATTTATCATATCATTTTAAATTTGCGCAAGCAGTCTAAAGTCTACAACAATCATTCGTTAATAATTTCATGGCACAATAAAAGTTGTTAATTAATCATTCGTTAGTACATTAATGATGCAAAAAAGGGTTCTTAATCCATCATATGACCACATAAATGAAGGCGCAAGGTAGATGAATGTATACATAAATTTTGTAAGGAAATCTAATCACAAACATAAATTAAACATCGCCTAGAGTTGAGGCACAAGAGTATCATCAATTGATTCGTTGCGCAAGATATAAGGTCTAACATTCATTCACCACATCATAAATTCATCACACGCAAGTAGTCTGATGTCTCTAATATCATTCCTTACATCAATATTTCGTTGCGTGTGAGGTGTCTAGGGTCTAACTTCATATATTACTTTTAAAATTTAGTGCATGCAAGGTTTCGATCCCATTAATGCATTATTTCCACATCAACAATTCAAGATGCAAGATAAGTCAGTTTTATTTCGCAAGGTGCTAGAGAATAAGATAAATGAATCAGTCATACTTCACAATAATTAAGGACACAATATTAACCAAAATCAATCCAATTAGGCGACATCCATAATTAAGGCACAATAGAAACTAGATATTAATCTATCGTATCGTAATAAATTTAAAGGCACAAATAATAATTGATTAATCAACATACATTACAGTGAAATTTATTCCGCACAAGGTATCTAATCTAAAAACTTCATGGTGCGAATGCATAATGAAAAGAACACACGTCAACCTTATTCAAGGCATGCGAGATCTAAACACTAATCAATTTATTTAATCAACATCACCAACCTTGGTAGGTTACGTCATGATCTGAATGGTGATTGATATGATTTAATATGTAAGGTACATTGCGCACTTGCTCAAATGTACATCAATTTCAATGACAAAGATAATTAACAACACTTAAATCAAGTCCTTTTAGAATAACCTTATATCATCGATACATATCAATGGAACCAACTATTGTTCAATATTAGTAAATGAAAAGCCACTATGACCACATCCTCATTTGATCCAACTTGACACCAAAACAAAATAAAACAAATTAAAATAAAATAAACCCTACACTACCCATTATGAAAACATTAAGCAACTTAGTTACTCATGTAACTAAAAATCCATACTGCCCAAGGCCCCTCAAATTAAATTAATTAAGTAAATTAAATTCCTATTGGTAACTGGTGTACAGGTCTTTATTAAGAGATGGTGAGAACGTAGGCCCTAAATCGTGGTGTTGATAAAAATAAAAGTATTAAAGGAGATGAGCATCTCATTGCTCAACATGCTAGGCAATGGGAGGAGGCATGGAGCCCTGAGCTAAAGGGATTGTTGTATAAGCAGGGAACAGTGGGAAAAATATGAAAATGAGATGATCTCACAAAGGTCCAACAAAAACGCAAAGAGATATAATGAAACTAGATTTAAAACTCAGAGGAAGGTGCATTCACAAAGGAAGGTGATATCCTTTCATTTTGTCCCCAACAGTGGATTAAGGTAAAAGCTCCCCCAAATCGCATCAAGACAAAATCAATGGGTTGAGTTAAGCAGAAACTCTAAGGTTCCTTCTCCCAATTATCCCAGCCAAGAAGGAGGGCATTTGTTTGAATTAAGGATTCATTTAAACAACTTTTCCTTCATAATTCCATATTCCTATCTGTTTAAGGGTAGGCAATGATGTCGTTACTCGCCTGAAGGTGGCTCAAAAGAAATTAAAGAAACTCTAACTTAATTATTTTTTTTATTAGCCACTAAGTACGAGCTCATTTTCAAAAATCATAGATCGTGAGGTTCAAACACACAAAAAAAGGGCAGAGGTTTCATAAATGGAAATTAATTCTCAATAAAAGACTTGAATCACACAGACAATATTTCATGCAAATTTAGGCACACTAGCCTTCTTCATTTCAGATCAACTACCAAGTAAATTCACCCACTACAGTTCCATAATCCATTACGATTTTCATCAACATCTAAACCCATATACAAAAATTAAACAATTAGGAATGCACATTTAACATGAGTATCGTAACCAAAGGCGAAGAATCTAAAGTTGTTGTTTCGTGCTCGTGCTCCGTCCAGTTCTCAAATTGCTAATCACTGAGACCTCACGGGTACCTCCCAGCCAATGTTAGGGGTACTCTTCTTCCCATTGATTCCCCCGAGCCACAAAGGGGCCACTCACACAAATCAGAGAAAATATAGCTCCCAGCTCTCCTCGTAAGGTCATGTTACCACACTCTATTCGAGTTAGGTATCCCAATGCCCACAAGAAAAATCAGTTAAGAAAAATCTAAAAACATAACCTTACTCATACCATTCGTGATCCATTCCCCTTCTCTGCCATTTCTTTTGTAGAGTTCTCTTAGTGTCCCTTTTCCAAAATGCACGTTAAATTATTTTTATTAGAAAATATTCTCCCCTGTACACTTGTCACCCAATCCCTTAGTTTCACTAGAAATTCATTTAATTGATTAATTAAATTTCCAATTTCTCTCACCCTCCTAAAAGTGTTCCTAAAAATGCTCCTTGATGTCCCTTTATTATTTCAAATTCTATTAATGATTGACGCCTTTCTTAAAGCTTAGTTGAGTTCTAATTAGGAAATTTCTCTAGACTAGATTCATTTCTTTGTTCCACATTCCTTTTGCATTTAATTTCCCCTTTTTGTTTAAGTTCTAATTTAGCAAGTTTTTCACATAAACAACAATTAATTTTTAGCTAATTTATTTCTCCTTAAATTCTAATTTGATTTTTCTTCATCCCCCCTTTTATTAATTTCTTAATTAATTTTTTTTAGTCCTCATATCCTACTTAGACCAAGGCTTTAATTTCAACTAGGCTTAGCAAATTTTTAAGGGAAAATTTATAATTAATAAACTTTACTCATAGATAATTATTTTAAGCTTGGCCATGTCAAAGTAAGATATTTTTTTCTAGGCACCTAGGTTCATTGACTCACCTGTGTTTGAAAATCACGACGTTCCCTTCAAGATGCACTACATGCTCCAAGGGTGCCACTCACCTTTGTTCATGTTTCATTTATGCAACGTGCCCTTCAAGACTCACTACGTGATCCAAGGCTGTCACTCGCCTTTTGACTAATTTTGGTAGACGTCCAACCCTTTGAGTCAATACTCCATCAGGAAACCTTGTGGGAGACTAAGGGATTCTAAGGAATAAGCAGCCTACATTATTGCGCACCACTTAGAATCTTTGTGAGCGATTGTCTCAATCTTTCCTCATGACATCGTGGATCTCTCGAACTAGGTAATCGTAAACCTACAGTTCGAGCCACGATGGAAGTGCTAGTAGGTTGTGGCACGGTTGCTGCCACACCTCTCCCTCAATACATTTGGTTGTCGTGCATGGCCCCTTTACTCCTAATGTGAGTCTGATTAGAAAGAAATCGTCAGCCTACATCCATCAATGAAACATGTCAGTGATCCATAAAAATCATCACGATATACCCAAACATATGTCACATATGCATAAACAAAAATACTCAAACCATATATAGTCCACTCCCTGACTCGATCCAAATTCCAAGGAGGTCCATCGATGCCATCGACATCCTCAATCTATCAAGAGTCTTGTACACTCAGGAGAAACCAATCAATAGCACCTATCTATACATAAATAACATAACATGAAATCATAATCCACAATCTCATCATCAGAATCCATAAGCAAAGCAGACAATCATATAATAAACCAGATCACTTTCATGCAAGCATCCTCAAAGAATAAGTCACATTAGGTGCATGAAAGATCGGGATGTTACATACACCCCCTCTTATTTTAAACTTAATCCTAAAGTTTCATAGTATACAAGTGCTGAAATAAAGTATCTGACAATATCTAAATGTCTAGCTATCAAACAAAAATGGAAACTATTGACGCGTATCATATGTGTCCTCCCAGGTTTCCAAGTGTGCACTATAATTGTCCCACTGGAACTTGACCTGATCGATTGTCCGACTTCGTAGTTGTCAAATAAAATGGTCCAGAATACAGATTGGCTCTGTCATGAGAACACCCTCATCTGATACCTACAAAGAACTCATTTCAATCACATGTGTAGGATCGCTAACATAATGTCTCAAGACAGATACATAAAACACATCATGCATACGCCTCAAAGAATCAGCCAAGGCTAGTCGATAGGCCACAAGACCCTTCCTTTCCACAATTTAAAATGGTCCCATGAACCTAGGATAGATTTTAGTACCCTTTCCAAACTTTATTGAACTCTTGCGCAGTTTCACCCGCAAGAAGACTTGATCTCCAACTTTATAACTACAGTCAGTGTGATGCGCATCGACATAACTCTTATGTCGATCTTGCACTTCATTTATCCTTTGTCTTATCATTTTCATTTGCTCTTCCATTTCTTGGATCACTTCTGGTCCTACTAGGACCCTATCCTCAAGCCAATCCCAACTCAAAGGCATCTGACATGGTCTCCCATAAAGAAACTCAAAAGGTGCCATCTTAATGGTGCTTTGGTAGCTTTTGTTGTATGCAAACTCTACCAGTGGCAAGAACTCTTCCAATTCTTTTGTTGGTCCATCACGTACATAAGAAACATATCCTCTAAGATTTGGTTCATTCTTTACTTCTTCCCATCTATCTCTGGGTGATATGTGGTACTAAAGTTAAGTTGGGTTCCCAAGGCCTCTTAGAAACTAGTCCAAAATCATCCTGTAAACACCAATCGTCAAACTGATATGATCCTCTTAGGAACGCCATGCAGTTTCACTATCTCACTGATAAAAATTATAGCTATGTATGGCGCCTGATACGTTGCATGCACAGGGATCAAATGTGAACTCTTCATCAGAGTGTCAAATACCATGAAAATAAAGTCATGCCTCTTTACCATCAGCGGCAATCCAACAATGAAGTCCATCGAAATGACCTCCCATTTTGATTATAGAATAGCATGTGGTTGTAGTAATCATTTCGGATGTCTATGTTCAGCCTTCACTTGCTGACATTGTAGACATCTCTCCATGTAGATGACTATGTCTTCCTTCATTCCTTTCCAAAAGAATAAGGGTTTAAGGTCTTCCCTCATCTTCATGACTCATGGATGAGCCATGTACACAACTCTATGAGATTTGTTTAAGATCAAAATTCCCAATTCATCGTTGGGAGGTACATAAACCCAGTTATTATATCTCATTAATCCATCATTTTCCATAGTAAATCCCTCAAATTGTGGTACCAACATGGTGTTTTGTTCGATAAATTTATTAACCTCCTGATACCAGTCATCGTCACATTGTATATTTAGAATGTTTTCACATAGATTCATCTGAAGAGGTATCACTGAAAATATGTGTGGTCTATGACTCAATGCATCAGCCACTCTATTCATTGTTCCTTTTATGTAGGTAATCTCGAAATCGTATTCACTAAGAAATTTCGACCAAAGCCTTTGTCGCGCATTCAACTCACTTCATGTAAAAATGTATTGCAAACCACAGTGGTCCATTTTTAGTTCTATTTTTTGTCCAATCAGGTAGTGTCTCCACACTCTCAGGACATACATAATGGCTAATAACTCCAAGTCGTGCATCGCATAGTTCTCCTCATGCTTTCTTAACTTTATTAAGATGTAAGAGATCACTTGACCATCTTGCATCAAACTCTGCCTAATCCTTCCTTGGATGCATCAGTGCACACCAAGAAGTCCTCATCCATGTCAAAGACTTTTATTATTGGCATTGTCTTCAACTGCTCCTTGAGCCTTTGAAATTCTTCCGCCCATTTCTCGATCCATACAAACCTGTTGTTCTTCTTCTGCAATTCTATAATCGAATTTGCTATCTTCGAAACACCCTCGACGAACCATCGATAATATCCCACAAAACCCATGAAGCTACGCACTTCTACGACATTCATCGACACAGGAAATTCCATAATAGACTCTACCTTCGCTGGATCCACAACGATACCTTTGTCAGAGATAACATGCCCTAAATAATGAATCTTCGATTGATAAAAAGATCATTTCGATGGTTTTCCAAACAATTTGTTCTCTCATATAAATTGTAGTACCAAGTGCAAATGTTCGTCATGTTCTTCCATCATCTGAGAATATATCAAAATATTGTCAATGAATACTTGAAAAAACTTGTCCAAGTATTCACGAAACACCCCATTCATCAAGCTCATGAATACCCCTGGGGCATTTGTCAGTCCAAATGATAAACTCATAATGTCTAAACCTCATCTTGAAGGTGGTCTTAGGAATGTCTTCCTCCTTGATCTGTAACTAGTGATACCCCGATCTCAAGTTGATCTTCGAAAAAACCATCGTGCCTTTCATCTAATCAAACATATCATCTATTATTAGCAAAGGATATTGGTTCTTGATCATTTCCTTGCTCAATTGATAGTATTCAATCCAGAGTCTCCATGACCCATGCTTCTTTCATATGAAAATAATAGGTGTACCCAAAGGTGACACACTTGGATGTATAAGTCCCAGGTCCAGCAACTCCTTCAGTTTCATTTTCAAACTCGTGTAACTCAAGGGTAAACATCTGATAAGGCATTCTTTCTATTGGTTCGGTTCCTAGTTTTAGGTCGATGGTAAATTCCAATTCCCTCTCAGGCAGAAACCCTGGTAACTCCTTTGGGAATACATCTACAAACTCTCATAGTACTAGAAGGTTTTCTATTCCTTTTGCCACACACTTTTCGTTCAACACAAGGATCGCATATAGCTTGCATCCCTTATGCATTCTCTTTCAAAGTTGCAGGGAAGATATGAACCTTAGTGAAACTCCCTGGTTCCTTCCTACAATCACTCATATCTTTCCCTCATCATCGACCAAACTCAATTATTTTTTCTTATAGTTGAGTATCACCTCATGTGATTCCAACTAGTGCATGCCGATCACATCATAAGATCCTAATATCGTGATGTACAAGTTGGCCTTCATGACAAAATCTCCCAGGTTAAGGCTATAGCCTGTAACCTTTCCTCCAACCTTTTGCTTGGCTCCATAAGCCATTCTCATGAGTCTAAACTCATCCTGTTCAAATCCCTTTACCTTAATTATCTTTAGCATTGCACCAGAAATAAAGCTCTTTGTATCACCTAGATCTATCAAAATGCTAAACGTCTGGTCAACAATGGTACCTGACATCTTGAGCATAATAGACTGCTACTCAGCTTGGTGGTTGTTCACCATTGCATGAATCCGATGGGCCTTGCCCAAATCTCCTACTCTGGTGGGTCTAGTTAATTCAGCTGCTCTGGCCCTCTCAATTGGGCAGTCATGCTGGTAATGTGGCTCTCCAAATGTCCAGCACCCAATATTTGGTCCAGTACTCCTAGTCCCTGACGTAGAAGCTGATGGACCACTAGCCTATAACCCTATTCTATTCTATTGAATAGGAATGAACGGTTGTTGTTGTGGTTAACGTTGTTGTTGGTGTTGTGGTCCTCTGAAGGGATTCCATTGCTAAGGCATCAGTCACCATGGTGTAGTGAAGTTGGATCCTCTCAGAGTACCTCGATACCCTAGTGGATGTATAGCTAGTGTCTGATGCTATTGTGCACCAGATGTCACCTATCCTGTCAGTCTCACCGGAGTCCTACTCTAACCCCCACTGATGAGCTCTTCCTCAACTATGAGGACCTTCTGGACAACATCATGCAATGTATGAGGCATTAAAATCCTCACTTTCGCATGAATGATGACATTAAGGCTGAACAGGAAATTGTTGACCTTAAGCTTCTCGGTGTTCAGATGCGGAGCATACTGATGCAGCTCCATGAAACAAGCCTCATAATCGAGCACCATATGATCGCACTATAGTAAGGCGTTGAACTCATTGAGCTAATTCTCAATGAATTCCATAGACATATACCTCTCTCAAAACTTCTCCTCAAATAGTTCCCGTGACACGTCTTTGACGACCATGTTCATTTTTGGCAGGAGCGTCTTCCACCATAGACTAGCGCTCCCCTTCAGCTGAAATACCGCCATGCGAACTTTCATGTTGTAGGTATAGTCACTAAGTGCAAATCACATCTCCATATTCTCCAACCATGCCTCAGTGGTTTCAATGTCTGTGGCAATAAAGAACTTTGAAAACTTGACCTTCTCGAGTTCTTGGTGAAAACTACCAGTACCGGTTGGGGCACATTGTGCACCCTTAGGGGGTATCGATACCCTGGCCTCATCTCTATCCAAACGGCTAATCAAGGCCTATAACATCCTCTGAAAGGACCTCATTAACCCAACCACATCCCCCACAGCTACCTATTCATATCCAACGACTTTTTATTCTCCTTGGAGGTTAGACCCCTCGGGCATGGATGTTACTGGAGGCATTGCACCCCCTCCCCTAGCACCATGTCGTCTGCCTCCACAACATCCTATAACCATGATTACCTAGACGAATACAATTCAAATTAATTAGTGATAAATTATAATCAAGTGGTTGGACAGTGGAAGGCGTAATGATTCCAAGTCATAGGGTTGAACCCACTCTGATACCACATGTAATGACCCCTCTGTTACGACAACCAAGCAATGTACAATAGGTTAATTTTTTATTTTTTTTAAGTTGTGTTAGGAAAATTAAAAAATCATAATAAATAGTCAACATAGTCAACACATCAATCATGTGTATTAACGAAGCAATAATAATGAATTAATAATCCAATACGACACATTTTCGACACATTGTCACCATGAACCATGACACACACATCAATGTATTAACATATTAATTAAAAACATACCAGCATCATTACATTCTACCATTAATAATGATGCATAACAGTAGAAATCTTAAACATTCAACGCATCTCATAAGGACCATCATCAGATATCACTAAGAAAACATATGATACCATAACGAATCATAAGGATCATAACAATAATCTCAAGAAACACATAATATACTACCCACCCAACCTACCCTACAAGGTTAGGACCTCTAAGACACATAAGCAACACTCAAGCCCAGGTTCTAATTGATTTTAACCATTTAAGGTCTCAGGGATGGTGACTGTTTTGGGGAACAAGGAGGTGTCTACATCCCACTATCACAATCAATCCAAGTGGCTAGCTAAATCAAGAGAGTCTACGATCATCGACCACATCAATCCATCAATCCTAAACATCAATTAACATGGTGCATGAGGAATCATTCACAAAACTCATCATATATCATATCATTTTCAATTTGTGCAAGCAGTCTAAAGTCTACAACAATCATTCATTAATAATTTCATGGCGCAATAAAAGTTGTTAATTCATCATTTGTTAGTACATTAATGATGCAAAAAAGGGTTTTTAATCCATCATATGACCACATAAGTGAAAACGCAAGGCAAACGATTATATACATAAGTTGTGTAAGTAAATATAATCGCAAACATAAATTAAACATCACCTAGAGTTGAGGTGCAAGAGTATCATCAATTAATTCGTTGCGCAAGATCTAAGGTCTGACATTCATTCGCCACATCATAAATTTATCATACGCAAGTAGTCTAATGTCTCTAATATCAGTCCTTACATCAAGGTTTCACTGCGCGTGAGGTGTCTAGGGTCTAACATCATACATTACTTTTAAAATTCAGTGTTCGCAAGGTTTTGATCCCATTAATTCATTATTTCCACATCAACAATTCAAGACACAAGATAAGTCAGTTTTATTTCACAAGGCACTAGAGAATAAGATAAATGAATCAGTCATACTTCACAATAATTAAGGACACAATATTAACCAAAATCAATCCAATAAGGCGACATCCATAATTTAGGCACAATAGAAACTATATATTAATCCATCATATCCTAATAAATTTAAAGGTGCAAATAATACTTGTTTAATCAGCATACATTACAACGAAATTTATTTCACGCAAGGTGTCTAACCTAAAAACTTGAGGGCGTGATTGCATAATGACAAGCAACACACTCCAACCTTGTTCAGGGTGCATGAGATCTAAACACTAATCAATTTATTTAATCAACCTCGCCAACTTTGGTAGGTTACATCGTGATCTGAATGGTGATTGATACGATTTAATATGTAAGGTACATTGCGCACTCGCTCAAATGTACATCAATTTCAATGTCAAATATAATTAACAACACTTACATTAAGTCCTTTTAGAATAACCTCATATCATCGATACATGCCAATGGAACCAACTATTGTTCAATATTAGTAAATGAAAAGCCACTATGACCACATCCTCATTTGATCCAACTTGACACCAACAAAAAAAAACAAATTAAAATAAAATAAACCCTACACTACCCATTATGACAACATTAAGAAATTTGGTTACTCATGTAACTAACAACGCATACCACTCATGGCCCCTACAATTAAATTAATTAAGTAAATTAAATTCCTATCGGTAATTGGCGTAAGGGCCTTTATTAAAAGGATTAAATTAAATTCTTCAACTAACAACCTACAACCTGGAGCAAAGAATATGCCAAATCTCGAGGGGAGAGCACAATGATCAGGGTCGAAGCATGTCAGTGGTGAGTGCAAAGGAGAAGGGAAATTTTAGGTGGTGACGGTGTGTCCCTCCCAAATTACTGCGAGTCTGACAAGAAAACTAAACTGGCATGCGGTTTGAATGGTTGGGGTGGTATCCCTACCAACCTCGCAGCTAAAAGATAGGAGTCTGGGTAGGAGAATCGGTATTGTTGAGTGAAAAGAAACGAATAAAGGGGCAGTGCCTTGATGATCAAAAATGTTGTATGAAGCAAGGAAGGACGCTGGGCAAAAATCAGGATGAATCGTTGAGAGATATCAAGCAATGCTTTGATTCTCCTAGTAAAAATGCAAAGATCTATCCCTGGTATACAACAAAGAAAAACGTTTTGGTCCTGGGTGATTTTAGTAATGGAAGGATATGTAAATACAAAGAGCATTCATGGTGAAAATGTTGTAAGAGACGGTGAGAATGTAGGCCCCAAATTGTGGTGCTGAGAAAAATAAAAGTATTAAAGGCGTTGAGGATCTCGCTGCTCAACATGATAGGAAATGGGAGGAGGCGTGGAGCCCTGGGTTGAAGGGATTGTTGTCTAAGAAGGGAACGGTGGGAAAAATATGAAAATTAGATTATCTCACAAAGGTCCAGCAAAAACGTAGAGAGATAACGAAACCAAATTTAAAACTCAAAGGAAGGTACATTCGTTCAGGAAGGTGATATCCTTGCGTTTTGTTCCCAATGGTGGATTAAGGTAAAAATTTCCCCAAATCGCATCAAGAAAAAATCAATGGGTTGAGTTAAGCATAAATTCTAAGGGTCCTTCTCCCAATTCGCCCAACCAAGAAGGAGGGAATTTTTTTTACTTAAGGATTCATTTAAACACCTCTGCCTTCAGAATTCTAGATTCCAATCTGTCTAAGGGTAGGAAATGATGTCATTACCTGACTGAAGGTGGCTAGGAAACAATTAAAGAAACTCTAACTTAAGTTTTTTTTTATTAGCCGCTAAATACTAGCTCATTTTCAAAAACCATAGATTGTGAAGTTCGACCACACAAAAAAAGGGTAGAGGTTTCATAAATGGAAATTAATTTTCAAGAAAAGACATGAAGCGCAGAGACAATATTTCATGCAAATTTAGGCACACTAGCCTTCTTCATTTAAGATCAACTACCAAGTAAATTCACAAACTACAGTTCCAGAATCCATTACGATTTTCATCAACATATAAACCTATATACAGAAAATAAACAATACAAATGCACATTTAACATGAGTACCGTAACGAAAGGCGAAGAATATGAAGTTTATGTTTCACGCTCGTGCTTCGTCCAGTTCCTGGCTTGCTAATCGCTAAGACCTTACCTGTTCCTCTGAGTCAATGCTAGGGGTACTCTTTGTTGAGGAAAAGATATGAAATGATCTTACTCAAGCATTTTCAAATATTTATTGGCTAAAAAAAGATAGACGGGAATATCACCCTAGATTTATAGACATCAAAATTGGCATCCTAACTCACAAGTATTGTTTACAAGTGCTTAGGCTAGTTTTTTTATAAATAAAAGATTGTTGAAAAATTCATTATTTATGTAATTTTCTAAACATATCAGATGTTGAAATAAATATAGAGACAGAAGTAAAGACACCAAGTCAATAATCAAAACATATGAGACATAAAGAAATCCTTTATTTCATTCCAACTCATCAAATAATCATTCTCTTTACAAAATTTCCTGAGGAAGTTTTGGACCAAATTCAAACTTAGATGTCCCCAATCAAACATATAAAAGGAATTCTGATAGAAAATAAAAAACTAAACTTGAAAATCTAGATCAGCTTGCCACAGATTGCTTCCCACTAGACTCTGCACAATAGCCTTTGTCGGTCATGAAAACTAATTCACAAACAGATAATTCTACCCAGACTATCAAAGATAGATCAACACCTATGAAAAAAAAGTGTCTGAATGATGTAATTCAACCCTGACTCGTGTTGTCTACAATAGGACCCTGATATCATAAAAACTAATTAGGCTTCTAATGAATTAAGGAATGAATGAAAACTGAATTATCTCAACAAAAACTCAAAGAGCAAACCTTAGTATGCTTCTCCTTCTATTCTCCCCTTGTTCCTCCCTTTCCTTTTGCCTTTAAGAAAATTAGAATTGTTTGAAGTAGTTGAACTACTTCATTAGTTAAGTTAACTAAAACTCAACCAAATTTTAGTTAGGGGGAAAGTAATAAATCATAATAAGGGTTCTTAAATAAATAATAACTAGTAGGTGGGACCCCTTGTGACTCCCTTTATCTTTTAACAATCATAACAAAACTAGTTAATTAAACAAAACATCCCTCCTTGTGACTCCCATCATCACATTCATATTTGACAATTTATCTCAATAATATTTGAAATTATTTCCAAAATATATTACTCATATGTCCAAAAATAGTATGTTGTCCAAAAAAATTCAGAAGTCAATTGTTCTCAATAATTAATAAACAAAAACTTAAAACCCATATTTTCCACTCTAATATGAAATCCTTCCCTTGTTGTTGCTGTCACATTTTGATCTCTCTGAATTTTCCTTAGGTTTTGTTGAGACTTTAGGCCTAATATCATTGATCACGTGAGAGAAATCATCCCTCAAATGCATGCGGGAGGACATGGATTTATCAGAGCCATTGGAGGGTGAGGAAGGGGAAGTAGTGGATTTTCCTTTGTTAGGGGCATGGTGGGCCTTGGTTTTCAACCTCTTACTCATATGGGAAAACTGAACTGGTGAGTGGACAAGGGCATCTTGGATAATTTGATTGATAGGCGAGGGAGCATGTAAAGACAAGTTAGGCCAGCCATGAGGTTGGGAGACTATCGGGTGGACAATCTCTTGCCATCTGTTGTTCTCAAGAACTTCAGGCTATAGTGAGACATGAGGGGGAACAGGGATACTAGGGACCTATGGGGCTTGGAAGGGAGGCCTTTCAGGCCTAGGTTTGACCACTCCTTTCCCAATCTAGTTAAAAAACCCAACTTGAAATAGTTGGCCTAACTCTTGTGGGTCAGCATCAAAGTGTATGGAGAATATTGGCCTTCTAGGGCCCCTGTTCCAATTACCTCTTCCTCGGTTACCTCTGTCATGGCTAACCCGACTGAAAAATATCATTCTTGTATGCATAATTGATTATCAAATAGTTTCATTAACAACCATACATGACAACTCTTTTTAAAATATGAAATAAATTTTGGCTCAACAACATATCAGACTCATGCAATCCAATCCATACAAACTGTTTAATCGTTGTCAATGAGCAGGGGGTGATCAAAGGTTCTGGGATATGCGAGGGTTTGTATTGAGTGAAAAAATGTTAAAATGAGAAGGAAAAGATCACGATTACTACTCATATACAACAAACAATCAACTGTAATATAAACCAAAGAACATATCAATGTAATCCATCTTAAATTGTCATAATAAAGAGTTCCTCTTAACTGTAATTAAATTTTAGGAACATGGAGTTAGTAATGAATATGGGAAGGCGATGGGATTGTAATTAGAGAAAAGTGAAATAATGGTTGGGGAAAAGAGAGGATATTGTTCATAAAATCAATTAAGTAATCCATAAAAAAAAATTGTATTTAATGCAAACGACCTTACACTAACCAAATAATTGTTGTGATCAATTAAACAATTTTTGTGTATAATTTAACCATTACTGTGTGTTAAACTTGTTCATTGTTCACATTCAATTCTTGACACTTTTAATTAATCACAGTGACATCATACTCAAAATAATATGCCTTTCAAAACAACCTATACAAGAATTTTGTTTCCTCTCACTTCTTCTTTTTAACATTTAACACAATTCCAATGAACACATAGTCATTTGTTTCAACTTTGTTCAGCATCCAAAACATCAACCATTGTCATAATTTAATCCTTCAAATGAAACACATACACAAGTTATTTTGAAATCGTGCCTGATTCCATTCCTCAATTCAATTTAACAAATAATTTTCCATGAAACCATACTGTTATAGAACCCATGCCCATATCTAATGATGAAATCAATGATACGGTGTACGATATCCATCAAACATACACATTGGACAACCAAAACACAATCATCAATATTTCAAATTGAAATAATCTCGATTGGCAATTTAAGCACACAGTAACAACGACCATCATTTCAACTTATACCAAGTTGTAGGAACACACAACCCAACGCATAACGCAAAGAGGCATACTCCCAATCGAACCATAAAACCATGTTGAGTTAATAATCCAACTGTTACAACACAAGAGCAAATGAATGTATGCCCAATTCCATTTCTTAAATCAATCAATTAAACCACCCCAAGCTATTGATTCAACTGTCATAATAAATAATGCAATGAGTATACACCAATCATAAAAACCACTGTTGAATCTATTAACAAAGACAACCAATAATCAACCACTATCGATGATACTCCACCAGCTCATAACAATCAACCATGTGCCCGACTGGAAATAATTGGTTCATTTATCAAAATCGGGCTTTGAATAATCAAGGGTGGGCTCTGAGTAATCAAGGGTTCGCTCGATGGAACCAACATAGGGAGACTAGAGTCGACCACACCAACAGTAGAGGAGAACCCTTCGAGACAACACGGTGGAGACATAGGCCACATAAAAATTTGTTTTCAAGACTGGTGATAGTTCACACCAGGTAGGAGAGATTATGAACAAAGGAGAAGAGGTTCCTCACTGGCTAATGGAAACACCAAGAACATGCAGGGCATAACCCTCATGGTTTTCCCCAAAAGAAAACCAAATAATGATGATATAAAAACAGAGCCATGGAATAGAAATCAACCCTAAAGAAAACCTCTTGGCATAATAGCCACCATAACCAACTGCGCAGACACCAATAACATAAACAAGCTCACAACCAGGTGAAAACGATATGCAATGACCCAAGGTGGTTCAAAATCAAACACAACAACACCAAATACGACTAGGTATGTTTACAAGAACTATGTGGAAATGGCCAGCAGGTCTGGACTGAATGAAACATTTCAACCAAAACCCATAAGACAATAGAGAGATTTCATGGATTCCACCACACAGAATCATCAATGAAATCGTGACTTCAACTATCTTTTTTTTTCATTTACAATGAATACACACAACCAACCATTCTAGAGAAATATCAGAAGTTTACATAGTTTCCAGTCTCAAGAAAATCACAGACCAATACATCACTGAGCCAATATTTATTTCATAACCAGAGTGAGTTCATGGATGGTGGAAAATACATACCTGTAACAAAAAATCCTTAAAAATGCAAGCTTGGTCAAACAGTTCTTTCCTTGCCTGAAAGTCGGAGCTTAACCACCACAAACAATAATTGAACAATAGCCAAGCTAGGGTGACAACCAATGGGAGAGGTATGGAGTGACATGCAATAAATTCACGTCGCTTCCATCCTCTACTCATTCAATTACTTATTACATGCCAACCATCCATCAATTAATCCATGCATATAAACTAACATACATTGCTTTCCAAGTGCGACGCCCTATCCATACTAACCAATGTCAAAAACCATAACATATATTACATGCACTCCATATGAATCAATATATCGTATAGCCACTAACATCCACTAACATTGCTAGTTAGGACTAACATCAGCCCCTTTAATTTTCAAATGCATATAGTGTAGCATAGTATAGCATAGTTTAGTTTCTTCTCCTTAGATTTATTCCATATTTCTTTTATATTTTGTCATGAATAACATGTGTTTTTTGCAGGTGTAACATGTAATAGATCATGGCACCAATAGCATTGTAATAACAATTCACATAATTCATCATGACATGGAATAGAGTAATGAAACCCACACATAGCATGCATTATCCATCTTCCATTTGTCGCAAATCGAACCAATATTTCATCGTCCATCATATAGGACCCTGTAAGCAATTTCGAACAACAGTATGAACATTCAATAAGATCTAGATCTGATCTCCAATCTACAAGGGGGTCCCACCTACTAGTATTATATATATCATTAACTTATAATAATAGGCTTTATCAATACTTTGCGGGAAACATTCGCGTTGTGATTTTTATCCTCAACAAACTAGCGACTCCACAGGGAAATTTGTTTCATTAGATTTTGAAATTAGAACTCATGGTCTCGCAGACCAAGAACAGAAGGTCAAGAAGATATAACCAGGAAGATTATGCAACAGGGGGAAGTGAGCAGATTTAATGGAAAAATGACTGGGAATTTGAGAATAACTCATGAAAAATGTTAAGTATGAGGGGGTTTATCCCTGTATGCATAATCATTCAACTAGAATCTACTCTTTACTTCAAGGAGAAAAACTATGGACTTTCTCTTTTAAAGTTTGAAATGGATGAAGAAATGGAAAGCAGAAGCGGGAGATAACCCATTTCTTTATAAGACAATAGTGAAAGCAGATACAAATTCACTTGTTTTCAGGGGGGCACATCATAATAGTTGTGTAAGCTTGATTGTTATTGATTAACAATATCTTACAGGAGTTTCATTGTGGTAGAACTGATCCAACATCTTATTCTTGACCAAAATCAATTAAAAGGCAAAAAAGAAATAAGAATCATAACAGAATTAAAATTGCAAAATTTAAAACAACAAAAATAAAATGACAAAAATGTAAAAGTAGTAGGAAATTGTTAAAAACAGAAAGCAGAAATCAAACTAATGTAAAAGCAGAAATGAAAAAAAAATAGTGGAAAAATAAAATCAGAGCTAGACTACTAATATACAGAAAATCCAAACAGTGTTGTAACTTTTCAAGTTGGTTCCACGTAATGTTTCAAGTGAGAACTGCTAGTGATGTAGGAAAAAATCGCTCCTGTAAATATTTTAGAATGTAAGAATTAGTACCCATGACAAAAGCGATCTTGAAAGGACCCAACCATAATTTTTGAAATTTTGAATGTATTCTCGTATCAGCGTGAGTTGAATCCCATATATGTACATTTTCATTGAATTTAAATTTGACGGTCTTGAAACTCTTGTTGAAATACTTCTTAACAGTCTATTGTCTCCTTTTTATATTATCCAAGGCAAACATCCTTTGTTATTCTAAGGCTAGGAGTGCATTTATCCTTTGTAAAACATCAGAAGAATTTAATTCTTCGATGTGTAGCATCAACCTTAAGGAATAAAGTTCCATCTCAGTAGGCAGGAGGGATTCTTGACCATAAAAAAGATAGAAAGGAGTGCAACCAGTGCTTACCTTGGCGGTAGTTTGATCTGCCCAAAGAGCGTAAGTGAGGAGAGTGTGAGATTGATGAGGCTTATCTTTGATGAGCCTTTAAACGATTCTTACCAGATTTTTGTTGGTAGACTCAGTCTATCCATTTCCTTGGGGATAATAAGCTCATGAGTTGAAATTTGTAACCCCCAACTTAGCTAAAAATTGGGCCAGCTTAGCATAAATGAAAGCGGGACCATTGTCTGTAATAATTTCCAATGGAAGACCAAATCTGGAAAAGTTGTTATTTTCAAGGAAAGAAATTACCTAATCATTTGTTGAATTCTTAAGTGGGACAAATTCATCCCATTTTGTAAAATAGTCTGTGGTTGTCAAAATAAAAACTTGTCCTAGTGAAGATGGAGGATTAATAGGACCAATAAAATCCAATCCCCACTTTGAAAAGGGAAAGTCTAGGAGGACAGGTTGTAATGGCATGGCTGAAAGGCGTTCTTTCCCAGCATACGTTTGGCACTTGTCACAAGATCTCAAAAAAATGTAAGAGTCACAAAAGATTGAAGGACAATAGTATCCTTTTCTAATAATCTTGAAAGTAGTGGTTTTAGCAGAAAAATGGCCTCCTACATGAATGACCGAATTTGAAGAACCATGAGTTTATTGTAACAGTTTATGTGCGTCCTCATTGTGTACAAAGCGAAGAAACACACCATCAATAGATCTTTGAAACAAGAAGTCTCCTATAATGATGTATCTTGTGGATTCAAGACAGAGCCTTCTCCTTTGATGAGTGTCTAAGTTGTATGGACATATTTGGTCTTGTAAATAGTAAATTAAATTCATATACTAGGGATGTTCAAATACAGGAAGGATCTGGTTATCAATGTAAAAGAGAATTGATAGGGGACTATCCTCTTCATCAATTTATTCACTATTTTGAGCATGTTGAGCTAAGTGAAGGGAAAGTCACATCCCTTGATAGTGGTAGAATTCAGGATATTCAAATCATTCTCCTGGATATTGGCAAGACAATGTGCAAGCTTCCCTGAAACATAAGTCTGTGAGAGAAAAAACTTGACAACAGGTAAAGGGACTTTTACCAACGTATGATTACCTAAGATGAAGTGGCAAAACTTCTCAACAGCTTTAACAAGAGAGAAAGCATGTTTCTCAATAAAAGAATATTTAAATTCATCATCAGACAAGATCTGACTCATGTAAGCCACTATGTTTTAATTACCTTGGTCATCATTTTGCATGAGGACAGCAAAAACTACTTCCTCGGTGGAATTAGTATATATCATGAATTCCTTCTCAAAATCCAGCTTCGCCAAAACCGGTGTGGAGCTGATTGCTTCTTTATTCCTACAAAATCCTTTTCGACATCATCTGTCCAAGAAAAAGAACGATCTTTCTTAATAAAATTATGAATTGGTTTGACCGTCACATCAAAATCGGGAACAAACCTATGGATGAAGTTAATAACCGCCATAAAATATTAGACCTCCTTCTTGGAAGTGGGCGCAATAATATTAAGGATGGAACCAATCCTCTTGGGATCAATGATTATTCCTGAATCAAAGACAATGTGTCCAAGGATCTTGCCCTCGGTAATGTCGAAAATGGACTTAGAAGGATTTAGAGAGATGCCAAATTTCCTACATCGCATGAGAACTCTTTTCATTTGACCAAAATGATCTGATCGGATTTTAGAGTACATTGTTAAGTCGTCAAGGTAGATCTGAATGATCTTACCGATCAAATATTCAAAAGCTATTTCCATATCTCTTTGAAAAGCGGCACCTGCATTAGATAAGACAAAAGGAATATGTTCATAAGAAAATGTACCCCAACGAGTAATAAAGGTGGTTTTATATTTATTTTCCCTTTTTACCTTGATTTGATTGTAACCGGAGAAACTGTTAAGTAAGGACATCATTTGTGACCCTGAAACTTGCTGCAAAATCATTTCCATGTTAGGGAGAGGAAAGTGATCTTTTATACTAGCCCAATTTAATGCGTGAAAATCAATGCATAATATCATCTGACCGGTTGTTTTTCGAACAAGAACCAAATTGGAAACCCATTCAGAATACTTGACCGGAAAGATGATCCCATCTTTCAAGAGTTTTTCCAACTGCTTTCGAATAGTTCTTCCAGAGCAGGGTTGATAGGTCTTTTTTTTTGCCTAACTAGTTTTATGCCTTCCTTGATGGGGATAGCATGTTGTATAAGACCAGGATCAAAACTACGAAGATCCTCATAAGACCAAGAAAAAACATCCTGAAATTCACCAAGTAGCTTGGAAAACTTCATTTTCTCTTCATCGGAACATTGGGCACCTATTTTAACATTGTTTGAAGATTCGAGTGTCCCAATGTTTAAGGAGATGGTCTCACCCACCTTCCTTTTTGACTCCTCTTCTTTCTGTTTCTCTTTATTTCTTACATCACTCGATGAAAACAAACTCTCTAGAGGAGTCAAGCCTTTAGGAATCTTGTTATCTTCTATGGATATAATTCCCTTGGGATTAAAAGGTTCATTTTGAATGAAAGAACAAATGCTCTCATCATTAGGGAAGACATGCCAAGATTCTATATTGTCAGGGATATGTGGATGATATAGAGATTGAAAATTACAATCAGGTCTATGTGGCAGAAGTTTTCGATTAGGAGAGGCTGCAAAAACTGCTAACCGATCAACCATTGAGTTCAAATCCCTCTTAACATGAGTGATGTTGAAAGATAATAAGTTTGAGATAAGTGCCCAAATAGTTTGGGTATATGGTTTCATAAACTTGTTGCTAGGTGAGTAAATCTTACGTACAAGGTTCACAATGAGCTCAGAATCCTAAAAAACTGAAAGGTGACCACAACCAATATTATAAGCATTTTCAATGACTAATAATAAGGCTTCGAATTCAGTGACATTGTTTGTGCAAGCAAACTCCAACCTATAAGAAAAATTATGAATCTTTCCCACAGGAGAAATCAAGATAATTCTAGTTATGTTACCTTCATTAGAGCATGAACCATCAAAGTGCATGTGCCACATACCATCATCTAAATCAATCTGTTCCAAGGGAATGTTATCCTCCTTACCAAAGATAGAATACACTCCTAGGTCCTCTTCATTATAGTTTACATTAGGTTGTGGTACACTCTCTATGTAAGGTGAAATCCTTCCCTCTCTAAGGACTATAATGTTTTTACCATTCTGAGGAATGGATAAATGTGTTTCGTCGAGTGAGAGGTATCCACCCGTTAAATCTTGTCAATCTCTTCCCAAGATGATTGAGTAATTGCTTACTGGCATATCAATTACATGAATGCTAAGGATTGTCCTTATTTCAAGGTGTGCGCACAAAACTAAGGTCACATATTTAATCTCACCTATGGTCATTTGTTGTAGACTATTATAGAAGAGCATGCTTCTGGTGTTTTCAATTGTACAAGACAAGCCTAGATCTTCCATAATAATCTTCGACATCACACTTGGACCTGAACCGCCATCAATGAGGCAACAATGGGCGATATTATCCATAATCTTTATAGAAATATAAAAGGGGGGAATTTTTACAAGGTATCTAAATTTATGTACACCTAATTTATTTACAGACGAATCCTCTTCATTTACCTCTTTAGAGAGGTTGGCTACAATGGAAGTTTTTCCTTCCATGAATTGTCTCAGATGCCTCTGTTGTTCAGGGATGGTAACCATGTCTAGGAGGGTGGCATCTTCTTTGATGTTGGCCAACTGATTCAGAATATTGTATTTGGAAGAGGGGAGAAGGGGAATTGTTCCTTGACTGTCAGGAACCTTAGAAACCTAAACCGTAGTAACTAGTGATGATGAGCTTGGGCTAGAAGAATTGCAGGGAGGATCATATTTGCCTTTGGGAGTGTAGGATTTGTTCCTAGTATTGATGATCATGATATCCTCTCACTCTACAAAATCTAGGATAGTGATGGTAGTTTCTGGTCTTTTACCAAAGATAGTATCGTTGTTACTCTTCTTTACCTCACATGTGGCCTCCTTGTGGTGTTCCTCACAAAAGTTACACCAACTTTGAGGCAAGATAGCCTTGGGCTGAAAATTATTTTCAATTGGGTTTCTAAAGGGGGGTGCATAAGAGGATGAAGCTCTAGGGGTTAGAGTGGAGACATTTCCCTTTCTCTCATACACTATCATACAATTATTCATATCTTGTACTAGTTGTAAGAGGGCAGAGATGTTTTTTTGTTTAACCGATTATCCATGGGGAAGACCTGTTCTTTCGAGTTGTTCTTCATACTCTAAATAAATATCCAGAGCAGAACCGAGGTTATAAATATCTTTTTCCTCAAGCCTATGATGATAGGGGTAAGGTAATGCATTGTAGTAATTCATGAAATCATATTGGTTCTAAGATTGAATGAGTTCAAGGATTTGATTGTATAGCTTAGTGAAATGCAATTTGAAGGACTTGATGGTTTCACCATCTTTATAGGCGATGTTATTGTACTCCCTTAACTTCTCAGCTAGGATTTTATATTTCCCATAGGTGGATATGAAACAATAGACTAACTCCTCCCAAGTATATAGAATCTTAGGAGGAAGGTCAAAGAAATCGGCCACAGCCTTTACTTCCAAGGAATTGACGAATAAGCACATGCAAGTATCGTTGTCATTGACTACTATATTGTGACAAGCATTAGAAAATGCCACGAGGTGTTCATTTGTAGTGACAATGTTATTTCCTGAAAACCTAGGGAGATGTTATTTGAACTTAGGACATGGGCGAGTAGCAGGTGTTAGGTTAAGAGGAGAGGACACATGCCACAGTGTGGTTGTGGTGTCTTCTTCAAACTGAAAAAGACCATACTTTTTAATGACTTTGGTGGGATTTGTGGTAGATTTGATAGGGATATGGTGGCTATATAAGCTACCAATCACTGATGAAGCTGAAGACTGAGAAAAGGAAGCACTTCCAGTGCCACCAGATCCACCACTAGATTCTATCTTGTGGATAATAGGTGAGGGAGATAAAAATGAACTGAATGAATCAAACAAATTTCTCCTGAGATCACTTTGTTGGGTCGATAAAACAATGTTCCTTATTCCTATTTCATCAATAGGATTAATTTTAGGTGATAAGCTTCTTCTTCTTCTAGAAACATGAGAGTCTAAGAACATGAAAGTAAGGCTAAATTTGAAGGAACAAGAAGGTTACTGCTGATTTTGAGACTGTCTACATCCAGCTTCCCAACATTCTTGGGCACTAATATCTCGTTCAATTGTTTCTCATGAATGATTAACCTTAACATGAGTATTGGCAATGTCTAAAATGGTGTTGAACAAATCCAAAGCAATGTTGGTCTGATATTGAAGACCGGGCTCAATATTGGGTTTCCTTGCAACAGGAACAGTCATTAAGAAATAAAACAGTCAAAGAATCAATATCAGAAAAATAGATGTATTCGATGCTAATAAAGCATAAAAATTAACCAAAGAAATATTGAAGATCTCCCCAGTATGGTCGCCAAATAAATGTTGAGGAAAAGATATGAAATGATCTTACTCAAACATTTTCAGATCTTTCTTGGATAAAACAAGATAGACAGAAACATCACCCTAGATTTATAGCCATAAAAATTGTAATCCTAACTCACAAGTATTGTTTACAAGTGCTTAGGCTGTTTTTTTTATAAATAAAAGCTTGCTGAAAATTTTATTATTTATGTAATTTTATGAACATATCAGATGCTGAAATAAATATAGAGACGAAAGTAAAGACACCAAGTCAATAATCAAAACAGATGAGATATAAAGCAATCCTTTATTTCATTCCAATTCATAGAAGAATCATTCTCTTTACAAAATTTCCTGAGGAAGTTTTGGACCAAAGTCAAACTTAGACGTCCTCGATGAAACATACAAAAGGAATTCTGACAGAAAATCAAAAACTAAACTTGAAAATCTGGATCAGCTTTCCACAGACTACTTCCCACTAGACTCTACACAATAGCCTTTATCAGTCATGAAAACTAATTCACAAACAGACAAGTCTATACAGACTATCAAAGATAGATCAACACCTATGAAAAACAAGTGTCTGAATGATGTAATTCATCTCTTAATCTTGTTGTCTACAATAGGACCCTACTATCATAAAAAATAATTAGGCTTTTAATGAATTAAGGAATGAATGAAAACTGAATTATCTCAACAAAAACTCAAAGAGAAAACCTTAGTATGCTTCTCCTTTTATTCTCCCCTTGTTCATCCCTTTCCTTTTGCCTTTAAGACAATTAGAATTGGTTGAAGTAGTTGAACTACTTCATTAGCTAAGTTAACTAAAACTCAACCAAATTTTAGTTAGGGGG
>JZKD02S0283324.1:49860-76142 GCA_000966675.3 Picea glauca | reverse complement strand
TGTTCCAATTACCTCTTCCTCGGTTACCTCTTCCATAGCTACCCCGGTTAAAAAATCTCATTCCTGTATGCATAATTTATTAGAAAATAGTTTCTTTAACAACCATACATGACAACTCTTTTTAAAATATGAAATAAATTTTGGCTTAGCAACATATCAGACTCATGCAATCCAATCCATACAAATTTTTTAATCGTTGTCAATGAGAAGGGGGTGAGAAAAGGTTCTAGGATATGCCAGGGGTTGTATTGAGCAAAAAAATGTTAAAATGTGGGGGAAAATATCATGATTACTACTCATAGACAACAAACAATCAAGTGTAATATAAACCAAAGAACATATCACTGTAATCTATATTAAACTGTCATAATATAGAGTTCCTCTTAACTGTAATTAAATTTTAGGAACGTGGAGTGAGTAATGAATATGGGAAGGTGAGGGGATTGTAATTAGAAAAAGGTGAAATAATGGTAGGGGAAAAGAGAGGATATTGTTCATAAAATCAATGAAGTAATCCATAAAACAATTTTGTATTTAATACAAACGATCCAACACTAACCGAAAAATTGATGTGTTCAATTAAACAATTTATGTGTATAATTTAACCATTACTGTGTGTTAAACTTGTTCATTGTTCACATTCAAATCCTTGACACTTTCAATTAATCACAGTGTCATCATACTCAAAATAATATGCCTTCCAAAACAACCTATAGAAGAATTATGTTTCCTCTCATTTCTTATTTTTAACATTTAACCCAATTCCAATGAACACACAATCATTTGTATCGACTTTGTTCAGCATCCAAACCATCAACCATTGTCATAAATTAATCCTTCAAATAAAACACAGACACAAGTTATTTTAAAATCGTGCCCAATTCCAATCCTCAATTCAGTTTAACAATTAATTTGAAATGAAACCATATCGTTATAGAACCCGTGCCCATCTCTGATGGTGAAATCAATGATACGGTTCATGATATCCATCAAATATACACAGTGGACAGCCAAAACATAATCATCAATATTTCAAATTTCAATAATCCTGATTGGAAATTTAAACACACAGTAACAACGACCATCATTTCAACTTATACCAAGATTTAGGAACACACAACCCAACGCATAATGCAAAGAGTCATACTCCCAATCAAACCATAAAACCATGCTGAGTTAATAATCCAACTGTTACAACACAAGAGGAAACAACTATATGCCCAATTCCATTTCTTAAATCAATCAATTAAACCACCCCGAGCTATCGATTCAACTGTCATAATAAATAATCCAGCGAGTATACACCAATCATAAAAACCACTGTCAACATTGTTAACAGAGAAAACCAATAATCAACCACTGTCGATGATACTCCACCAACTCATAACAGTCAACCATGTGCCCGACCGGAAATAACTGATTCATTTATCAAAATCAGGCTTTGAATAATAAAGGGTCGGCTCTAAGTAATCAAGGGTTCACTCGATGGAACCAACACATGGAGACTGGAGTCGACCACACCAACAACAGAGGAGAACCCTTCGAGACAACACAGTGGACACATAGGCCACATATAGATTTGTTTGCAAGATGGGTGACAGTTCACACCAGGTAGGAGAGATTATGAACAGAGGAGCAGAGGTTCCTCACTAGCCAGTAGAAACACCAAGAACACGCAAGGCATAACCCTCATGGTTTTCTTTAGAAAAACACCGAATAATGTTGATATAAAAACATATCCATGGAATAGAAACCAACCCTAAAGAAAAAATCTTGGCATAATAGCCACCATAACCAAATGCGCAGACACCAACAACATAAATAAGCTCACAACCAGGTGAAAATGATATGTAGTGACCCAAGGTGGTTCACAATCAAACATAGCAACCCCATAACACCAAATACGACTAGGTATGTTTACAAGAATTGTGTGGAGATGTCCAACAAGTATGGACCAAATGAAACCCTTCAACCAAAAACCATAAGACAACAGAGAGCCTTCATGGCTTCCACCACACAGAATCATCAATGTAATCATGACTTCAACTATCCATTTTTTTTTCATTTACAATGAATACACACAACCAACCATTTCAGAAAAATATCACAAGTTTACATAGTTTCCAGTCTCAAGAAAAGAACAGACCAATACATCATTTAGCCAATATCTATTTCATAACCAGAGCGAGTTCATGGATGGCGGAAAAGACATACATGTAACCAAAAAGACTTAAAAACATGATCTTGGTTGAGCAGTTATTTCCTTGCCTGAAAATCAGAGCTTAACCACAATGAACAACAATTGAAAAATACCCAAGATAGGGTGACGGCCAGTGGGAGAGGTATGGAGTGACATGCAGTAAATGCACATCGCTTCCATCCTCTACTCATTCAATTACTTAGTACACTCCATCCATCCATCAATTAATCCATGCATCGAAACTAACATCCATTACTTGCCAAGTGCACCACCCTATCCATACTAACCAATGTCCAAAACCATAACATATATCACATATGCTCCATATGACTCAATATATCGTATATCCACTAAAATCCACTAACATTGCTAGTTAGGACTAACATCAACCCTTTTAATTTTCATATGCATATAGTGTAGCATAGTATAGCATAGTTTAGTTTCTTCTCCTTAGATTTTTTCCATATTTCTTTTATCTTTTGTCATGAATAACATGTGTTTTGTGCAGGTGTAACATGTAATAGATCATGGTGCCAATAGCATTGTAATAATAGTTCACATAAGACATCATGACATCGAATTGAGATTTTAGAGTAACAAAGCCCACACATAACATGCATTATCCATCTGCCATTTGTCGCAAATAGAACCAGTATTTCATCATCCATCATGTAGGACCTTGTAAGCAGTGTCGAACTGCAGCATGAACATCAAATAAGAACCAGATCTGATCTCCAATATACAAGGGGGTCCCACCTACTAGTATTATATATATCATTAGCTTATAACAATAGGTTTTAGCAATACTTTGTGGGCAAAATTCTTGTTGTGATTTTTATCGTCAACACTATTCTTCCCCCATAGCCCCCTGAGTCGCAAAGGGGCCATGCACACAAACCAGAGAAAATATAGCTCCCATCTCTCCTCACAAGTTCGAGCTACCACTCTATATTCGAGCTTGGTATCCCAACTCCCACAAGAAAAATTAGTCAAGAAAAATCTGGCAGCATAACCTTACGCATACGAGTCGTGATACATTCCCCTTATTTGCCATTTCTTTTATAGAGTTCTCTTAGTATCCCTTTGCCAAAATGCACGTTAAATTCTTTTTATTAAATTTTTATTAGTAAATATTCTCCCCCATACACTTGTCATCCAACCCCTTAGTTGCACCAAAAATTCATTTAATTAATTAAATTAAATTGCCAATTTCCCTCACCCTCCTAAAAGCATTCCTAAAAACGCTTATTGTCGTCCCTTTATTCTTTCAAATTCCTTTAATGATTGTCGCCTTTATTAAAGCTTGGTTGAGTTCTAATTATCAAAGTTCTTTAGACTAGATTCCTTTCTATGTTCCACATTCCTTTTTCATTTATTTTCCCATTTTTGTCTAAGTGATAATTTAGCAAGTTTTGCACATAAACAACAACTAATTTTTAGCTAATTTATTTCTCCTTAAATTCTAATTTTATTTTTCTTCATCCCCCCTTTTATTAATTTCTTAATTATTATTTTTTAGTCCTAATATCCTACTTAGACCTAGGCTTTAATTTCAACTAGGATTAGCAAATTTTTAAGGGAAAATTATAATTAATAAACTTTACTCATACATAATTATTTTAAGGATGACCATGTCAAAGTAAGATATTGTTTTCTAGGCACCTAGGTTCATTGACTCACCTGTATTTAAAAATCGTGACATTCCCTTCAAGACACACTACATGCTCCAAGGGTGCCTCTCTCCTTTTGACTAATTTTGGTAGACGTCCAAACCTTGGAGTCAATACTCTATCGGGTGACCTTGTGGGAGACTAAGGGCCTCTAAGGAATAAGGACCCTGCCTTATTGTGTGCCCCTTAGAATCTTCATGAGAGACTATCTCAATCTTCCCTCACTACTAGGTAATTGTTAACCTACATTTCAATCCACGATGGGAGTGCTAGTAGGTTGTGGTAGGGTTGTTGTCGCACCTCTCCCTCAACATCTCTGGTTTTCTTGCATGGCCCCTTTACTCCTAATGTGAGTCTGATTAGCAATAAATCATCATCCTGCATCCATCAACGAAACATGTCAGCAATCCATAAACAACATCATGATATACCCGAACATATGTCACATATGCATAAACAGGAATACTCAAACTATATACAATCCACTCCCTAAATCGATTAGGAATCCAAAGAGGTCCATTGATGCCATCAACATCCTCAATCTATCAAGATTCTTGCACACTCAGGAGAAACCATTCAATAGCACCTATCTATACACAAATAACATAACATGACACCATAATCTACAATCTCATCATCAGAGTCCATAAGAGAAGACACAATCTTATAATAAACCAGATCACTTGCATGCAAGCATCCTCAAAGAATAAGTCACATTAGGTGCACGCAAGAGCGGGATGTTACACTATGGATGCCACTTCCATATGGGCTGCAAAAAAAATTCATCCTTTCCTAAAACTCTTTTTTAGTTGCATGAATGAGATTTCTCTAACAACCACATCTTTCATAATGCCTTTAATCTTGCCCAGTTGTCCATCCTCATTAAGACAATTATTGTCTTGTTGTAATATTCTAGGAAAACATGGCATTTTTCCAACCAATCCATGACAATTAGACAATCATATGAACCCTATGGTATGATGTTCACATCTACCTTTGTGTTGATTCCGTTCATTTCTATTGGACAATCTTTAACCAACTCATTAATCTTTCTCTTAAAAAATGTGGCTAACTAATCTAACCAAGATTTCTTATGCTTATTCCTTTGCAAGTGAAATCTTTCAACAATGTTAGAGTTTATGTAACTATGGCTAGCTCCTGAATCAATTAAAATTGTTATGGGATGGTTATAAATCTTACCTTTCACTTCAATCATGGGGGATTGATACTTTGATTGCTTGTTGTCCAAGGCTGCATAAATCCTTGGCATGCTTCCTCCCATGTATTCAATTGTTTTAGCCTCTTGAATGTCATGGATTGTCCTCATTCTTTCACCTTTGTGAGGGAAGTCCCTATATAAGTGATTTCCCTCACATCCCCAACATTGTACATGTTGTTTCCTTGGTTGTTACTCAAATGAATCTTTTATCTTGTAATCATTTTGGGTTGGTTGTCCTTTTTGATTTGATTGTGAGTTTTTCTTGAAAAAAGGTGGCTTAAAACTATTCTTCCTTTTCTCTTTCTTACCCTTCATCTTGTCATTCCAATTCCTTTGGAATACTAACCTCCCTCTTCTTTGCTCATAAAGATGATTTTATCTTCTTATGGTCACCTCCAAAGTCTTGGGGTTATCATATTGTATCTTGTCATTGTATAAAGAGAGTAACCCACTTAGAAACCTTTGGAATTTTTTTACACACCTATTTGTCACACTTAAGTGAGGGAGTGTTTGTCATGATCCCTAGATATGTTGAGGGAAATTTTTTTCATATGAAGGTAAAAATACTATGTGCACATGTATTATTATTTTTTTATTGAAAAAAGAAAATTAATTTAGTGTGAGAATCCACCTCATATCTAGTTTCCTAATCTCAAGGATAAGTTGAGAGTCTCATGGATGGTTGAGAGATTTTCTCAAACCAATATCCTAATTTGATGGATCTTGAGAAATATTTCCATATTCTCTCCCTGAAAATCTTGGAGATCCCAATTTAGTGGATCTAGTGAGTGATCTTATCCTTGGATTGTTGAGTTGGTTCTCAAATAGAAAATTATTTAAATTCATTATGCGAGATATTAGAGAGGGGGAACTTGGGAATATCATACCTCTGATCTTGTGACCTTCAAGAGAGATGGAGGAGGGTTTTCAGAGTGTCAAACCTTTGATCTTGTGAGGAGGTAGTTCATAGCATCGTACCTATCGTCAAGTAATTCACGAAAATGTTGGAAAGGAGAGATTCAAGGAATTGCTACAACATCGTCATTGAGGTTGTAAATATTCCATTTCTTTCCACTTTTAATATATAACTTGGCCTATTTCTCTTAATGTCTACATTGTTCATTTCATGAATGTTTATATTTGTCTTGTTTAATTCTAGCATAGATAAATCTACTTTCATCTAACGATATATAGTAGAAGAAGAGGATTGTCTCATCTCTTGCGGGAGGTATACATCCATACTCGAAGCTTGGATATCAAGTTCAACAGTCGGAGCAACGAGGACAACCTATAGGAAAGAGGTAATCCATCTATCTTTTCCTCATTATCCATCTCTTCGGATTTCATTAATGAACATATCAATTAGTCTTAAGGGGAAGTTAGTGTCCATTTGTTTTCCTTCTGTCTTGGATTGAAGGAAACCTGATCCAAGGCGGATTTCACCTGTCCATGAGGGGAATTCACCACAACAACAAAATGACGACTCCACTAGGGAAGAACTTTGATGTTTTCCTCGATTTATATCCATCTTGAACTTTTTTGCTTGCTTGGAATTTATGGTTATTTTTTTGTTATTTGAACTCTTCCCCTTCCCTCATATTCACTCGGAAGTGTACAAACTCAATATCCTAATCTTTTTTTAATCTGGAAAATTTGTATTCTTTTTTAACCACTTCTAGGCTTCAACACTCCCTTGTAGTGGCCTGCAGAGTGTTGAAAATCCTAATCAAATATCTATGCCAGCGTTTTTGGAGGTGTTGAACTCTATTCAATGCCCTGTATTCCCTATTTGAGGAGCGTTGATCCCCTTCCTGGGTCAATTTTAAGCCTATTTTGCCTCCTTTTTCTTAGAGTCTTGATTCAGAGATTTTCCTCAGAGTCTTTTATGATTGGTTATGACTTTCGTTGATTGAAGAATTGCGTTTATCACTCTTTTTTCCTCTTTTAAATTATCATATTTTATCAAATTGTGAAAGGTTCATAGTTGTCCAAATTTAACTTGATCCTTTGGAACAATCTTTATTATCAGCAGCTTGATATGTGTTTCACTTGTTGATTTTGGAGTGATTTTCATTAATTTAGATATTGTATAGGTTACGTCAATCCTTGTTATTCAATTTCTTTCTATGTTCTCTTGGGCAAACTTTTGATCCCTTGAGGGTATTCACAAACGCTTTGGCCACTTTGTTGTTGAGTTTCTTTTTTTTAGTCCTGAACGCTTTGGACTTGTTGCAACTTTGAATTGATTATTCATCTTTGTTTTTTAGGTTTTCAAAAAAGTGATTTCCATTCTCTTTTTACATATTTGGGTTCTTGTTTGAACTTGTGTTGGAAGAATTCCTGCATTTGCATTTTTTTGAGTTCTGGTTAACATTTGTTTTAATATTTTTTGCTTCGTGTTCCTTTATATTAGCATTGAATTATTTCATTTTAATCAAAAGTAAGGAAGAAGAAAGGACTTGCATTTGATTTGATTTCATTACATTTAGAATCAAACAAAAAGAAAAATCTTGCATTCTAGTTTTTGGGTGGTATATATTTGAGTTTTCACTTTATAGAATTGCATTTGGAATATGTTGTTGGGAAAGAAAAATACTCTCATCTCTACCATAGATAGCATTCATCGAAAGAGAAATATTTTCATTTCATTTTCGTTTTGCATGGTTTTAAGAGTCGAGTCATAATACCATATAGTCCACTTCCATTTTCCCTTTTGATTCACAAACAACCATTAAAGGAACAAGCGCATAATTTAAACTCACCTAGACTTTTTCTTTATTAGAAAAATATCACAAGTCTAGGTTGTAAGGCCTTGGTTGTAGGGTGGAGAGTAAATTCTCCAAGTCCACTAAAACAAACTAGGAACACTAATGAGAAAAAATGCATTAGTAACGTGAAATTTTTGTTTGGAAATCTCCTCTAACATAGGATTCAAGCAGTAGGAGAAGTTGAGAAGAGTGCTTGGACCGGTCCCCAACACTCTCTCTCGATGGGGTTATGCAAGTCAAGGGGGAAATATTAGTAGTGGTAAGTCCTCAGGGTGACACCACTATCCGAGTTGATTCTGGTCTAATAAATGTGTCTTACATTCCCTTCCCATTCGCAGAAGCCCTATCCCATGACCATTCTACCTAACCACCATGCGCGAAGTGGTAGACCTAGTTTCTTTTCCTAGGTAACCTTCCTAAGTGACTACAGTGGTGGTACTATCAGTACCTAAGAAAAATGTACAACACATGATTTTGGCTGCTTAGGAGTGTACTTAGTTGCGTCTGGTACTTGCACCTCTGGAAGCGTTTGGTACTTACATATCTAGAAGTCCATTACAAAGTAGTTGTGGGTAATTATCTCTCATTTCTTCGTTGATGAACTCATCTCTTGTCTCTAGAAAATCCTTACTTCCTTTCTCCCTATCACAAGGGAGTTGTTTGTGTGTTCTAATATTATAGGGACTTTGGTAGTGTGTGCTCTTTGATTTAGAAGACCGTAGGTTGTTTTTGTGTCTATGGAAATAGTTTTGGAGCCTGCCAATAAAGGAACCACTTTACATGGGGATCCTCATCTTTTTATTGCTTTTGGAAACATTGGTCCTCCTTACATTGCTACATTGAGTCTTCCTAGATTCACTATAGGGTTACCAGTATGGTTGTTTTCCACTCTGGTGATCTCGAATGCTTCTGGTGCTTTGAATGAAAAACTCCCATCCCAAGAACATCAACCTCATGTTGACCCTTGTCCTTCTTCGCCCATCAGGTCTTAATCGTACTTACAGTTTCCCTCATATAGAGGAGGATTCACAATTTTTGGAAGATAGTGTCGTTTCCCAACAAAAACCTTCAATTGCTTCCCAATATTCCCCCCCTACCCAAACTTTGGTTCATGAAGTGTTCAATATGATTTGATCTTCGATTGACCCCACTCTTCCATTGAAGAGTAAACTGAATACCACTAATGTTTTCTTTGTTAGTTCATATTGTTCTAGACAAGGGGACATCTCATATGTTTCAATGGAACACCCTCCAAGTACCGAGGTCATTTCCTTTGATTGGAATAGTCTAGTAGAACCTTGTATTCCTTCAAGTACCCCTTTTCAGATAATTGTGAAAGATACTAATAAGTACATATATCGCACTATCATAGATGAAGGGGCATTTAGTAGTATTTTATCCTCAACTGCTTGGAAAGATTTAGGTTCTCTTGAGCTTGTGCTAGCCACTAGTCATCTACTGGATTTTAATAGAAAACCTAGTGAACCTTTAGGGATCCTTCCTCAGCTTCCCATCACCTTAGGAAAGAAAAAATGCATGTATCAATGTCATGGTAGTCCAAGGCCCCTTGTATTTTAATTTTCTTCTTGGTTAGGACTATGTCTATATGATGAAAGCTCTAGTTTCCACACTCTTTTGAGTGATGTATTTTCCCCATAATGGGATTATAGTGACCATCGATCTGCTTTTTTTTTTAGTCCTGATCATTGTATGACTTTTGACCATATGAATTCCCTTAATGTTCCTTACAATCAAGTGGTTTCTCTCCCACCACAAGAAATTTATGTGACATTATCTCACATGCCTTCAATTTCTATTGAGAAGGAGAATCTCATTGTATGCTCATATTCTTTGGATTTAGTTCCAAAAGACATGGTAACTCCCTCACTAGGGACATTGGAACCTATTCTCCCCCCTTTCGATCAAAGTGAGTCTCTTGACATGTATTCCTTCTAGAGAATTATTCTTCAGTTTGATGAAGACCGCTTGGAATCCATGGTCACAGTATATGAACATAGTTTGTTTTATGTGTCAAGCTCATTAAAAAATGAAACAGATGAGCATAGTTCAGTTTTTTGTCAAGCTCATTAAAATATGAAACAAATAACCATGAGCATAGTTTGATTTTTGTGTCAAGATCATTAAAAAATGAAACAGATTATCATGATCATAGTTCATTATCTATGTCAAGCTCGTTAAAAAATGAAACAGATCCCCCTCCAATTGAGTTGAGTCTTCTAATAGATCTAGTACTTGAACCTTCATTTAATTTTCATGTGTTAGTTGATCCTCTTTCTTCTTCCCTCTCTGTTGAACCTTTTCCTATTGTTATCCATGAGTCTAATTGGGTGTAGAAGAAGAGTCGAAAGATGAAATGAATCTTGGGGGGAATGTCTCTAACCTTTGGACATCATGCTAGAGTAACTAGCTAGCCTCTATCAATCAAGTTGGGGATAAAGTACCAACCTTTGGACATCATGTTGGGAAGAAAACCCACTAATGGGTATCACCTGAGCATAGTTCATTTTTGGTTTCAAGCTCATTTAAAAATGAAACCAAAACCTCAATAAAAGTTTCATTTAATGGTTTCAATATCATTTAAAAATGAAACCAAAACCTCGAGTAAAGTTTCATTTAATGGTTTCAAGATATTTTAAAAATGAAACCAAAACCCCAAGCAAAGTTTCATTTGATGGTTTCAAGCTCGAGTAAATATCAAACTAACCTCGAGAAAAGTTTCATTTTCGGTTTCAAGCTCATTTAAAAATGAAACCAACCCTGAGCACAATTTTATCCTCTATTTCAAGATCGTGTAAAAATGAAACCAACCCCAAGCACTATTTTATCCCATGTTTCAATCTCGTTTAAAAATAAAGCGAACCCCGAGCATAGTTTAATTTTTAGTTTCAAGCTCATTGACAAATGAAACCAACGCCAAGCATAGTTTCATTATTTGTTTAAATCTCATGTAAAAATAAAGCAAACACCCCGAGAATATTTTTATTCTTTATTTCAAGCTCATGTAAAAATGAAGCATCCACTTTGAGCATAGTTTCAGTCCTTGTTTCAATCTCATTAAAAAATGAACTCTTTGGAGTCTCCTTTAATCTCTTTTTAGACTCTCTAAACATGAAAATATTGTCGAGGGAACTTGTTTCCTTTCACACTCATTAAAAGGATTTGAAAGGGAATCTATTCAGTGTAAGTTTAACCCTTTTTCAGACTGGATGGACTAATTACGAAAAAGTAATACACTAGTCAACCTTCACTAGAAGAGTTATCCCTTGTATTGTTTTAAACTTTTTCGGGCTCGGGAGACTAAATTTAAGAAAAAGAACAACCTTAGAGTCTTCTTTAAAGTTATTTTTAGACTCTCTAAACATGAAAAGACAACGATTTTATCTTCTTTGGGATCTTAAAAATTATACAATGAAGGACCCATATGGGACCGAACTGCTCCTTCTTCAAGTTCGTTAAACATGTGATGAGGGACTCATCGAAGATGAGCTATACTGAGCATTTTTTATCCTACTCAAGCTCGTTAAAAAACAAATAGGTACTCATCATTCATGAAGGAGGGGAATTTTGAGAGAAGTGGGTCAAGTTTTGGAAAGCATCATGGTAGTTGTTTGTTTTCTCCCTTGAACATTCCATCTATTTGTGTCTTGTCTTACAGTTGGGTAATATGGTTGTCTCTGAGTCATACCAATCATATGAGTCTTCATACTCCTTCATCTCACTCGAAGAGTGTCAAATTTATTATCACACTATGTTTTGGTCTATCTCTTAACCGAGTCAATGTTTCCAAGTCACTTGTCATGCTCCACAATGTTTAATGGAAGTTTCATCCTAAGTCCACCACTATCCAGTATTACCAACCTTCATCCTCGTGTCAGTTTGTGCTCATTTAATCCATTATATTACATGACTTTCCTACGTCAATTTCATGTCGATGATGGAGGATACATCATGGCCCTCCTTCGATGAGTCTGTTCCTATCAACTTCAACACATTATCCAAGAATTAGACTTAGAAACCAGTTAGTACCTTGGAACCTGCATGCCTCAATGGAAAGTCTCATCACCTTCGACAATATGTTTACATCATTGGCCTTTGATCGAATTATTCCACAAATGTTCGACTTCAACTCATTTGTTCATATTCGTTGGAATGTACTAGGGTACCTTGGGAGTCATTTTCATCATTAGTGATTTCCCTCATGCTTGTTAACAGTATACATCAATGATTCGTAATAAAGTGGTTTCTACCATGTTCAACATCGGGACATCTATTTTCCTAGCTAGATTCATACCATTACGAGATTGGGACAAAGACCCTAGGAACTCCTTAGAAACCTAGGCCACAATGGAGACTATTTGAGTACTTATAAGATTCCAGTATCATCATCATGTTGGAAATCTCACTAATGTATATGATGTCACATAGATCAACTTTGTACTGGTATGTGGCTATGTTTTGTCATATCATAGCTCCACTTTGCATTCTTCTATGGCTACGACCTGATCGCGTCATGGAAGGTATGGATCCACATTGTATTTTTGGTGGACATATCCTAAGTTAGTGATTTCATGGATCCATAGTGTATTAGTCAGTGGCCATGCTTTGATTCAAGTGTATTCTGAGCATGGGTATTCCTACCTTGGGCATGATAAGTATATATATTTTTTATGTTTACTTCCAGCTTCCTCCTGGCTCTCCTATTCTAGTGTCCTTTACACACATATTTTTAAAGTGTTTCAGACATCATATTTTCTTCTGACCCCACACTTTAGGGGGAATCTGTTACACATCCATTTGTCACACTTAAGTGAGGGAGTGTTTTTCATGATCTCTAGACATGTTGAGGGATAAATTTATCATATGAAGGTCAAAATACTATGTGCACATGTATTATTCCTTTTTATTAAAAAAAGGAAATTAATTTAGTGTGGGAATCCACATCACATCTAGTTTCCTAATATAAGGAGAAGTTGATATTCTGATGGATGGTTGAGATATTTTCTCAAACCAATATCCTAATTTGATGGATATTGAGAGATATTTCCTCCCTAAATTCCTTGAGAGATATTTTCTCCCTAAAATCATTGAGAGATATTTTCTCCTTAAAAATCTTGGAGATCCCAATTTAGTGGATCTAGTGAGCGATCTTCTCCTTGGATTGTTGAGTTAGTTCTCAAATGGAAAATTATTTAAATTCTTTATGTGAGATATTAGAGAGGGGGGAACTTGGTAATATCATACCTCTGATCTTGTGACATTCAAGAGAGAGGGAGGATGGTTTTCAGAGTGTCAAACCTTTGATCTTGTGAGGAGGTAGTTCATAGCATCATACCTATCATCTGGTAATGCGTGAAGGGGATAGAAAGGAGAGATTGGAGGAATTTCCACAACATCATCATTGAGGTTGTAAATCTTCCATTTCTTTCCACTTTCAATATATAACTTGGCCTATTTCTCTTAATTTCTACATTGTTCATTTCATGAATGTTTATCTTTGTCTTGTTTAAGTCCAACATAGATAAATATACTTTCGTCTAACGATATATAGTAGAAAAAGAGGATTGTCTCGTCTCTTGCAAGAGGGACAATTCCATACTAAAATCTTGGAGATCAAGTTAAACATTTGGAGCAGCAAGAACAACCTAAAAGAAAGAGGTAAGCCATATATATTTTCCTCTTTCTCTCTCTCTATTTTGATTTCATTAATGAACTTATAAATTATTCTTAAGGGGAAGTTAGTGTCCATTTGTTTTCCTTCTATCTTGGATTGAAGGAAACTTGATCCAAGGGGGATTTCACCTATCTGCAGGGGGAATTCACGACAACAATTTTTGCCTTCTCATCCTTTATGAAGTCCACATACTTGAACAACTCAAAGAACCTCTTCTCATGCTCATCCACTATCATGTTTCCCAATTTGAATTCAAAGAAATTTTTCATCTTTCTTTCATAGTAATGCTTAGAAAAATCTTTCTCTTGGAAATATCCTTTGAAATTCCTCCATGATACCTTCCTCTCATCAAGGTGTTTTTCTTGCTTAATTT
Organism: Picea glauca; assembly: GCA_000966675.3. Classification (NCBI taxonomy): domain Eukaryota; kingdom Viridiplantae; phylum Streptophyta; class Pinopsida; order Pinales; family Pinaceae; genus Picea; species Picea glauca. Next base: position 62,220 of record JZKD02S0283324.1, on the reverse strand, counting down.
TATCCCAACACATGGTTGTATTTCCTTGCAAGTGGTAGGTTGCAATTCTTGATTCTACCCTGGAGGAATAATCATGCAGCTGGAAATATTTCTTCATTTACAACATCCAGGCCTCAATATATTCTCCCTTCCTATTCTCACCATTGAAATTTGGTTTCTTGATTTTCATGAGTTCACCTTGAAATATTTCTCCCTCGGGCCTTCTCCTTTGTCTCCTCACAGGGGACACACTTGGGCTACTCCCTGGCCCTAAACTTGCATGAGCTATCCTAGTTCATTGCTCTAGGGAATGATGGCACCTTCTCATGCTCCTTTATTTCCTACCATTCTCATGCTCATTCCTTCTGATATGGTATATGGATGATGTCACGTGTCTAGCACTAGTTGCCTGCTTTGTGCCATAGTATTTATTGGCTTGCTTCTACAACATGTTCAGACTCTGAAGTATCTCTTCTTGAACCTTCACAATATTTTCATTATATTCCCTATAACTCTACAGTTATCTCTGCATTCCTCTCATAGTTGCAGGCTCCTATCTCTCTCTTCTTCCATTAGACTATCTCAACATTTCCCATGCTGACATGTATCCCTCTGAATTCCTCTCCATAATTGTAGAACCCTTGGGCATCTTCCAAGGTTGTGGTTCTCATATAGGAACCAAACTACCTTCCTGTACCTCTAAATTGTGCAATAAAAATATGCATGCAAATAAATTTCTATTGGACAAAAATGAAAACATACACAATTATGGAAAACAATACATAATTTTTTCTACTATTTAATTCCACCAATCATTTTATTTTGCATTGATTGTAACTTATGCTACCCAAATCATTTTTTTGGAATGATAGATGGATTCTCCCATCAAATATATTTCCAATGAATATTTTATTGCTCAATTCTAAGTTCTGAATAGAAAGTTATGGCCATTTGAATATTGTTAATTTGCCCATTTTATACAGTCTTCATTCTAGTGTAAATAATCTTAGGAACCATAGAAACTTTTTTATGAGTCATAGATAGAAATGATGACATGGAATTCATAACAACTCTCATATTGTCATTCTTATGCTCCGGTCAAAAACTACAACAATCTATAAATGACAACTTTGTTCTCTTTCAACCCTTTTTCCAGACTTAGAATTGTTTTATCCAAATAGGTTATCTCCCAAACTATGCAATTACGGAAATATTTCACTAAAAAAAAATTTGTTAGCTTGATCAGTATACCAAATTTTGAGTAAATAAAATTTTCCTATTTTTCCATCTGTGGACCCTTTTCCTCTAAAAATCTCAAAAATCCCCAAAAAGTGGTCCAGAATAGTGGATTTTGTCCTATTTTAGCATCCCTATTCCAAACACCTTAGAATTTATTCACTTCCTTCATGAGTTATTTCCATGTCTACTTTATGGACTCTCTCCAAGAATTCTAGCTTAATATGGATCTCTTCCCATGATCTGGACCCAGATATTTAAAAACCACTATCTATTCATTTTTGAAAAATACAAGAAGAAATGGGAAATGTCCCTCTTTGACACTTTTTCATCCCTCCTTACTACGAAAAAAACCCAGAAGTTTCATATAAATATGGCTTAATTTGCTCCAGTTATAACCGAAATAAGATTTTGGCTCTAGACTCGTTTTTTGTTTTAAGACTAAAGGACAATTATGCAGATGTGGCATCCTTTATGATGTGGAATTATGGGTCCACATGGCACCCTAAGGTGATGCCATGTCACCCTCCTAGCCCGATTGGCCTACCTTGTCACCCTTCTCTCTCTTCTTTCTCCTCTTTCCTTTTTACACTGACCTTAAACATTAATAAAATATTAATATTTTGCAGGCCCCACCTGCCAAGCTAGCACATATTTGACCCCAGATGGGAAAATGGTCCCACCTTGACTAACAAAATCCACATGGTGCATCTTTATTGTTCGTTAGGATGGGTGGGTCTCATCCTGCACCTTTACCTTGACGCACATGAACTTTCACGTCTCTTAGATCCAATGGTGAAGATTTGGTGAGATCGATGGTGAAGAGGCCATGTCACATCCAAAATATGCATGGGTGTTAACACCCTTTTAGGGTGTGACAGTGGTTTTCCCATGCTATGTTGCACGATATTAATGATGTCACATGGATAAAGGCTACGAGCCAAAACTGCATCACTCCCATGCAACAGTGGTTTATGGTATTGACTTTATGACCCTCACATGTGGCTCCTATGTCACTTTCCACCATGCCACAAACTACCACTGTGGACCTACCACCATGTCATTCCACATCACCTCTGTGACGTCGCCACCATGTGGCCTCCATGCTTGATCTAGGTGGATATTGGCGGCCACCCACCTTTTCCAGCTGGCTCAAAACAGCTTTCTAGCAATTTTGATAATTTACTATTTTTAGCAGTTTTTGGGGTCATGAACTTCCAAATCCATTTTGAGGCCCTAAACGATGTTTTTGGGGGCATATTACAATTGCAAAATTTCATCATGAAACTTTGTGTGCAACTATTGTAGTCCTCAGATAGATCTTTCCAATGGGCTATCATACGCCTAAAATGGAGATCGTATGCAAAAGTTACAACCCCGAAAAGTTGATGTACTGACTTACCCAAACGGGGCCCACATAACTTTTGGCGCTTCATCTCCTAGGGTTAGGTTTTTGGATGTCTAGGGTTTTTTGGCATTCTTGTTTATTGTAAAAAGGCCTTTAGAGCCTCATTTTAATCATCTTCTTGAGAATGAGCGCAACCATCACATCTCTTCTTAGAGATAAGATGCCACCATTCCAGTAAGCTTGTTTCCGTTGCATTTTACAGTTTCCAGCTTATTTATTTATTGAATAGAAAACCAGTTTTACTGTATCTCTATAATTTTGTGTTAAGCACCTGTTAATAATTTTTATTCATTTTGTTTTGCTCATAAAATTTGGATCAGTGGTATCAGAGCGGTCTACTCCTTTTCATCTTAATGCATGCCCCCAATGAGGTTGGAGTACAAAGACTTGGGTCTTGAGCTTGTTTCTCTTGAGGAAAAAAACTCTCGCACGCCCAAGCAACCTCTCATGGCATGAAAAAATAAAGATGATAGGATAGGAGATCCTTTCAAACTGTTGATTGAGGAAGCCCTCATGCAACAGAGGAATGAGATGATGGATAGTTTCACGCAAATCCTTCGGCGGCTACCAACAGGCGATGCATCTTCTTCGAACGGAGGCATTGCCCCCTTCAAGGTAAAAATAAACTTCAATATTCCTATATTTGAAGGTCAGATAGAAGCAGATGGTGTAGATAAGTGGTTGAATCTACTTGAAGGGTATTTTTTTGTCCATAACTTTTCTAATAGAGAAAAGATTACTTTTTCACTCCTCAAATCCTTTCCCCGTGTCAAATATTGGTGGGAAGCATTCTGTGAGAAAAATAAAACAGAGGAACCCTCATTATTTTCAGTCACAGCCACCTAGGAATCCTTCAGGGATGTTATTAAGGAACAATACCACATTGTCGGAAGTTATGAAAACCTGTATACCAAATGGACCACACTGTGGAAATAAAGAGACCAAGCAGTGTCAGATTTCACAAATATCTTCCATACCTTGCGCACCAAGCTGGGTATCAAAGATTCGGAGTGACATCTGGTGATCAAGTATCACGATGCTCTACATAGATACATCCAGACAGAAATGGAATTTCTGGACATCTCATCCTTGGGTGAGGCCTACAGATATGTCGTCAAAATCGAGCAGAAGCTCAAACAAAAGACATGGCTATTTGGGCATGGGAACCCCTCACAAAAAAAGTTAGGAAAGGGCATTCCCAACCCACAGAATAAAGGACAGAGAAAATATGGACAGTATCAATACAACCAGTCCAAGCTGCAAGAAAAGAAGGACACCGGAAAGACAAAGAAAGACATCAGGAAGTGGTGTGACTTCCATAAGATCCCTTGGCATAACACTATTGATTGTCGCTCAAAGCCGTCATTGGTGGCCAAAGTGAAAGCCTTTGAATCAGATGTAGATTCTGAATCTGAGCCAGAACCAAAAAAGGGAAGACAGATCATTGACGCAGAACCTAGTGCCACCATTGCTACCACCAAGCTCCAGCTTGGTGAACCATATGAGAGAGAAGAAGGAGAGTGCCTCTTCCATTCAAAGATGTGGGTAAAATGCACCCCACTGCACTTCATCATTGATAGCGATAGCTAGAAGAATCTCATCTCAGCAAAGGTCATCAAGAGGTTGGCCCTGTCAACAACGCCGCACCCACAAACCTACACCATTGGATGGCTCTGCCAAGGAAGCGATCTCTGTGTCATCCAACATTGTCAACTGTCGTACAACATCAAGCCCTTCAAAGACGAGGTATTGTGTGACATTTCTCCTCTTGAAGTTTGTGATGTTCTTTTGGGCCAACCTTATTTATGGAAATGTCATGTTGTATATGAGTCTAGGCCTCATAGTGTTATTATTACTTTGAACAGGAAATTGTACAGGATACTCGAGGCAATCCCACCTAGTGTTATTTCCTTGATCTCTGCTAAGCAATGAAGGAAGGTCATCTCTCAGATGGGGAAGTTTGTCTTCTTCATGATTCACTCTCAGAATAAGTGAAATATCACAGCCACATCTAGGGTCTCTATGGTCGACCTCTCCACACAGCAGAAGCAAGTAGATAAGTTCGTAGAAGAATACTCGGATATCTTCTCCTCACCTACAGGGGTACCTCTACACTTCCAGGTCAAGCACCAAATCGATCTGACCCCCGGTGCACCACTGCCCAATGGTCCAGTCTATCGTCGCTCTTTGTTAGAGAATGAGGAGATCAAGCAATAGATCCAAGAACTGCTCCACAAGGGACACATCCATCCTAGCTCATCACCTTGTGAGAGCCCAATCGTGCTAGTATAGAAGAAAGATGGAACCTGGTGACTCTGTATTGATTACCGGGCTGTTGGCAGCCAAATCACATTATTCCATTGTCTTGTAAGCTGCCTACACCAATGTTTTGCAAACATCAATTTTTCGTCGCAATTTTCAAAATGAACGACACTTTTATTCATTGCGCCTTTTTACACACTTATTTTTGTTTTGTTTTCACGACTGTAAGCGTGAAAACATTGGGTCTTTCGAAGCCGCATTAGAATCACTATTCGAACTATCACGATCCTTCCTGTCAATATGCATATTGCACTTACTTTTTACTTATCGTTATGCAGCTGGAAAAACTTTCGAACTATACTCATCGGCCATTCTCGGATTGATTGTGCGACTTTGTTTCATTGAAGGTGTTATGCATTGGTATTGGATTTATATGTTCTTTGGTTTGATCTATTTGACTAGCGTTTTCATAAAAGATACATAGGTGTTGTGGTAAAATCCTTCATAATTATCTTTTAATATGATACCTATGTTCCTGTTTTCATAACTATTGGCATGTTGATTATATATTACAATACATTGGCGCATGGTTAAACCTTTGATGTATTTCATTTGATATCACACCTGGCTCAAAACTGAATTGATACATCGCGTGTCACGTGGTTAAACATATGGTATTGGTTTTAAATTGGATGTTGATGGTTTGAAACTCTCGCACAACGTTGATTGTGCGCATTGGTTTATACATTTACTATTGGTTTCATTGGTCGGGCAAGTGACATGATTTTTGAACTATACAATAGTGGATTGAAAAACTATGAGTGTCGGCAGTTGTACGTTGGAAATAACTATTATGCATGACCATAAAATAACTCCACTACCCTCACACACTTTGGCATTAATGCCTGCCTCCTTACCAGGTTACCTCTGTCGATTTTTGGGCAAATCTATGAGTTTTTAGTCCTGTGTATACCTTGACCAAACCCTACCCAAACCCCTATCCACTATATGTTCTCTCCTAACTCCTGAAGGGAGAATTGAACCCCCATGGTGTTCAGAGTCGGCTTTGGTTTCATTTTTTCCAGAGAAGATTGCTTAAGACTGCCCCGTAATTGCCCCCAGAGTCACGTTTTTACGTGAGTGATTCTGGGCAAACGGTTTTGAATTAGATCAAACCGTTGAAAACCCAGAACCCTTTTTAGCTCCTTTACCTTCACTGTGGGTGGTTTCCTCAGAAAGTGAGTTACTACAGAGATCTAGCTCTTGTTTTACAGGTCAATTTTCAGTGGCTGGAACATGCGTTTTGGGTCTGTGTGCATTTGCCAGAATGCTTATGACTTCTCCAGACCTGGATCTCAGAACCTTTCTCACTCGATCTACCTTRTMTAGCCTTGTGCCTCTTGCCCTCTATCAAACCCTTGATCAATCCAAAKATTCATCAAGCAGTCTGTCAGCAAATTKCYAGACAGTAGGCTCTGTTCTTTTAATGGAGAGGCAATCACTGCCACTGTTAGCTCGAAATTATCTTGATCAAATCGAATCGTTTTCCTGCTGCACAGGTATATTTGTCAACATTRATTTTTAATGATTTGKTTTGAATTAGYTGATTGTGTTTGCCCCGAATTATCTCTGTTTGTTTTTAATAGATTAAAAACAATTATGTTTGCTTCCAATTACCAGAAATGATTTCGTTTTTCTATTTTGAATTAACATAAAAKATTTTGTTTTGAATATAAACTATTGAATCATGTRCAAAGGATTGGTTTGCTAAATCAAGTATTAGTTYTGTTTTGATTGTATTGATTCATAAACGATTTGGTTTGTTTTTAAAAAYGATTTTKTTGTTTGGTAAATCRTATCTAGTTCTGTTGTGATAGCATTGATGCAATAAAACTCTGTTTGCARATATTACCAGCTACAGAATYRTTTGACTMTGTTAGCTAGTCATAAAAGTTGGATTTTTTGATSATTTTACAGYTGAACATTGTCTAAACTTGTCTATTATTGTCCACCTACAGGTACCTRYRAATTTCAATGACCAATGGGCACGWTGTSGYTGTTTGAGAGATGTTTTAGTGATACAGTCTTGTTATGGGTTGTTAGCTTTAGTCAGATTTGGGAGATATTTTCCCAGATTTTTGTAAACTGATTTGATAATTCCCACAGGGATGTTTTACCCTGTGGGAATTCTTTAAATACTTCTTATTTTTTGTAAACATGATCATCCTCATTCATGGGAGAACAAGGATATGGAATTTTAATACAGACTGAGACAGAATTGATGTTTTGTTACAGCTTTAGCTTTTCATAATATCAATATTTTGTTTCATGTTCTTGTGTATCAATTTGCATTTGGTTAATGACTTCTTTAGCTATCTTAGTCTTTTGAAAATGATATAATTTAATCAATATAATCCATATCTGATTTCTTCCAAGTAATTAAAAAACATAGCAGTTACTTGATTCAGTTTGTGAATGATAGATTTCTCTTCTTCATAAGTTGAATTATTAAGTATAAGTTTTTGCATAACAGGTTTCCCTTATTGCAGAGATTTATAAATCATATAATTGTTATGATTTTTTATGTCTTGTTTGTCCTGTAAACCACTCAAAGAGCAGTGCATCCTATCGTTTACGAGAAGCTTTTGGATTATCCGGTGCGAGTTTCCTTCCTCCGACCAACTTCGAAGTCATCATACACAGGACAAATCTGGAGCGTTTCCAGGTTAGTTTGTTGTTTATTCGTTTAGTGTATTTGTTAGTATTTTAGTTAGATATATGTGTAGTTAGTATATTAGATCGTTTAATTTCAGTAAGTTATATTTCTTGTTCATAAAATCATAAAAATCAAAAAATATCTCTAGTTGTCTTAGGGCAGAAAGAAAATGAGTTTTACAGGTTTTATTTAAATCTGCCAGTTGTAGATATTGTATATTTGTGAATAAGTTATAGTGCAATAAGTAGTTAGATAGCTAATAAGTAGAATTAGTACAGTAGTAATTAGTAGATTGTGTATATATAGTTAGTTAGAGTAGTTTAGTTCTGTTTTAGTTTTAGTTAGTTTGTTTTATTTAGTTAGTTTAGTTTGTTGTATTTAGTTTTAGTTAGTTTAGTTTGTTTAGTTTAGTTTTAGTTAGATTAGTTAGTTTAGATTAGTTTTCTCTTTGGTTTTCTTATGAACTTCGATCGGCTAACAGAGTCGCTAAACCCGTCAGGGTGGTTCATTCCAAATGGCTTGGGTTATTAGACAACCCCGGACCGGTTCCACTCTCTCAGTTAACGGACGGTCAATTTTGCCCGTCAACACGGGCTCTGAATAAAATCACAGTCAGAAATCGATACCCGATTCCCCAAATCAATGACCTCCTTGATCAACTTATGGGGGCCAAATAATTTAGTAAGACTGATCTGAAGTCTAGCTACCACCAGGTCCCGATAGAACAAACAGATGTATGGAAGACCGCCTTCAAGTCAAAGGAAGGCCTTTTTGAATGGTTGGTCATGCCCTTTGGTTTGACAAATGATCCAGCCACTTTCATGAGGATGATGGATAATATCCTACGACCATTCACCAATACTTTTGTACTGGTGTATCTGGATGACATTTTAATTTACAGCAAGACATGGGCCAAACACTTGCAGCATATTCAATAGGTTATGCACACCCTACAGCAACACAAGCTATACGCAAACTTGGAAAAATGCTCCTTCGATATGGAAAGGGTCCATTACCTGGGCTACATTATTGATCAACATGGTGTACATGTGGATCCAGCCAAGATCCAAGTCATCTATGACTGCCCAGGCCCAACCACACTCACTGACCTTCGGAGCTTCTTGGGCCTTTCCAATTTCTATCACAGGTTCGTGCTGGGATTCTCCCATATTGCATGGGCCCTCAGCCAAATAAACAAGGGTGGTGGTAAGGAAAAATTTGCATCGGGCCGGTCCCAACAACAAGCGTTCGATGATTTGAACCAGCACTTATGCTCAACCCCAGTACTTTCACTACTAGACCTATAGCATCCCTTTGAGATTGAGACAGATGCTTCAGACTATGTTGTGGGCACCGTTCTCACTCAACACGGCCACCTCATGGCCTATCATAGTGAGCCACTGTCAGATACTGTCTGTAAGTACCCTACTTACGACAAAGAAATGTACTCCATTGTGCAATCTTGTCGCTAGTGGAGACATTACATTCTTGGGAAGGAGACAGTCATCCACACTGATCATAAGCCACTACAGTTCATGCAGACACAAGAAAAATTGCAGAATGACCACCATCAAAAGTGGTCCACATACTTGCAGCAATTCCACCTCAACATCAAGTATAAAATAGGAAGAACCAATCATGTCATTGATTACCTCAGCATACCACCAGTGACGGAACTCACCACGGTGATAGACTCTTGCAGCCATGAGACCTCTGGATGGCCCCAACTCTATGAGATAGACCCTGACTTCACCACCACCTACCAAATGTTAGGTGTAAATGCAGTTGTCAATAATTTCCATCTTCAGGATGGGTTGTTGTGTCATCTAGGCCATATATTTGTTCCATCAAGTGAGCGAGGGAATATGATCTGGGAATCCCACTACAGTTGGGTGGCAAGATACTTTAGTTTTGAAAAGATAGTGGCAATGCTACAGAAACATTTCTACTGGTCGAAACTTTGACAGGAGGTTAGCAAGTATATCAGGTCATGCACTGCCTCAACTATTGCCAAACCGACCACTAAGAAACAGGTCTTGCACACCCCTCTTCATACTCCTAACATGCCATGGGAATCCATCTCAATGGACTACATGTCGAGCCTCCCATCCACCAAGCGGGGAATGACTGTGTTTTTGTGGTTGTTGATCACTTTTCTAAGATGGAAATGATGGTTTCCTACAAGAAGAGCATCACAGCAGAGGCCACTACCAAGATCTTATTTGAACAAGTCTAGGTAAATTTTGGAATCCCACAAACCATTGTCTCATATTGGGATAGTCGATTTATCAGCACATTCTGGTCGAGCCTCTGGTCATTTTTGGACACCAAGCTCACCATATCCACGGCCTTCCACCCCCAAACAGATGGCCAAACCGAGGTTGTAAATCAAATGATTGTGCATATCCTTCGCATGTATAATTCAAAGCACCCCCGCACATGGGATGAGAGCCTTCCCTATGTCCAGCATAGCTACAACTGAGCCCTACACAACTCAACCGGCCACAGCCCTTTCAAGTGGGGTTGGGATTCCTACCTTTGGGTCCCATAAATGTTGCACTTCCCCTTGCGGTCACCTCGATCGACTCATCTCCTGCTCCAACTGAAGCTGACAAAGCCACCCAGTTCATTGGGAAGATCCAGCACATCCACCAACAGGTTCAAGATATCCTACAGAAGTCCAGTGACAAATACAAACAATGCCATGATCAACATCAGGTGCCACATAAGTTTCAGGTGGGCAACAAAGTTTGGTTGCACTTACAGAAAGAACGCCTTACAGGACCCCATCGGAAGATTCGCTCACTCCATTATGGACCATACATTATCACCAAGGTCATGGGGGATAATTCTTTTGAGCTCAACATTCCTCTTTTCCTTGGCCTGCACCCATTGTTCAACGTGGACCTCCTTCAGCCTTATTTCCCACCATTATTGGGCACCTTAGACGTAGCAGAACGACTGACACCAATAGAGATCAACCCTTACTGCATACAACAGGCATCCAGTGATCATATTGTGGACACATGGATCAAGGGAACTCGACAACAAAGGATCCATCTTTATCGAGTTGTCAAAGCAGGGCAACTCCTGCACCAAGGCAAGTGGCTCACCCGGGGCCAAATTCAGCAGAAATTTCCTCATCTGATGGGGGAACTCAACGCAATGGAGACGATTGCTTCCTAAGGAGGGAGGATTGATCTAGGTGGATATCAGTGGCCACCCACCTTTTCCAGCTGGTTCAAAATAGCTTTCTAGCAATTTTGATAATTTACTATTTTTAGTAGTTTTTTCGGGTCCTAAACTTCCAGAGCCGTTTTGAGGCCCTAAACGACATTTTTTGGGGTATGTTGCGATCGTAAAATTTCATGAAATTTTGTGCAACTGTTGTATTCCTCAGATTTATCTTTCCAATGGGTTATCATACGCCTAAAATAGAGATCGTATGCAAAAGTTACAACCTCGGGAAGTTGATGCACTGACTTACCCAAACGGGGCCCACATGACTTTTGGCGCTTCATCTCCTAGGGTTAGGTTTTTGGATGTCTAGGGTTTTTTGGCATTCTTTTTTATTGTAAAAATGACTTCAGAGCCTCATTTTAATCATCTTCTTGCGAATGAGCACAGTCGTAACATCTCTTCTCAAAGATAAGCCGCCATCATTCCAGTAAGCTTGTTTCCGCTGCATTTTACAGTTTCCAGCTTATTTCTTTATTGAATAGAAAACCAGTTTTATTATATCTCTATTATTTTGTGTTAAGCACTTGTTAATAATCTGTATTCATTTCAATCTGCTCATAAAATCTAGATCAATTTCATGCCGACGTCATGTACGGAAAAATACTCAAATTTCCCAAATTTCATTTTTTTTTCTAAAATTGCATAATTTCAAAATTTTTACTAGGGCTGCCATGGAACTCGAAATTAAGCTTTCTAATGGAAAATTTATGCCTAGTGTGTATCAACTCGACCTATGCACCCAAACTTTGACACTCTTATGTCAAATTCTCAACCAATTTTGTTGCAGAAATTGGGGGTTTTTTTCCCAATTTCGTCGAGTTCTTCATGGCTACACTATAATTTCTAGAATTTGACCAATTACAAGCCCATCAAGTGCATATTTAGAGATTAAAATTGGGAATTTTAACCCCTGAACTCGAATTCATAGAAATTCAAGTCACACTTTTTCTTAGAAAAAAACATATGACAACCACATTGCAAACATTCTCTGAGCTTAACTCTGCAATTTTTTCTTCTTTGTGTTGATTCTGGTCCATACAGGATCAATGTTTGAACCTATATCTTTGATACCATTATGTAACATCCCCTAGCTTAACCAAGTAACACTACTTGCGGAAAACACCTAAATTCAAAATTTATTTCTATTAATTAATTCTTGTGGCTTATCAGCTACAAATTAAACACGTATTCAACTAGATTTTGATACCCATAATCAAATGCATCTACAACATTCCAAATGAACATAATGCATCTAATAAACTCATCTATAATAGAACATAAAAAATTTCGCATACACATGATAAAATGCACAACCATAAAACTCATAAGATAATGTAAGTTTTAAACCTGCGAAGTAAAGCAATGCATATATATTCTTAAGCAATACAGAAATTAATCAATGGATCATACACAGAATACACAGAGATCTTTACCGGAAACCCTCAACCGGGAAAACCTTTCTTTTTCATTATATCAAATTTCACCATTCGCCATACAATATATACAATGTTTTTAGGTA